>JAODTK010002776.1:0-174411 GCA_026419785.1 Sclerodactyla briareus | reverse complement strand
CCGCGCCCAGTTGCGCTAACTCGAGTTCAACTTGATTATGCCCTGCTTTGGATGCTTTGACAAGGTGTTGCCCTGACTCGTTTTTAATGCCGGCCTGACTGTACTCTCTTCCTATTGGGCAGGAGGTGGAGGGGGTATTCACGCTTGGCCATCAATGCGGCAGCACCAGCATTGCTAATGCGTATCGTATCAGGATTAAAGATCTTATAGGGGGCAGGGTGTTTAATAGTATACTCGCTGATAAATTGGTGTTCGGTTGTTTTAACCGGTTGGTACGTTGTCCTATCTCAGTTGATTTTGCAGTGCTCGTCGCTTCATGAGACAGTTAGGTCCTCTTTCTCGACCAAGGATGTCAACATGAAATGCGGAATGATGTCGAAATCGAAATCGGATCCACCGAATCATCACTACGCCTATGCCTTTTCCCCCCTGATAGCGGGTGGTGAGGGGGTGGGGGGCTCCAGCCTCTATCCCATCTTTCATCATCCGAGATACCGGAGCTGATATGTAACCTGATGGACCAGCGAGGTGGGGGGGGGGGGGGGCTTGTGCCTAAAGTCTGGGTACCACCTTTCCGACTGGTTTATTTGCGTATTTGACTCACAATAGCCCACGTCCCTTTTCAGTTTTCTTTTTGGTTTTCTCTCGTGTTTCCTAGCAACCCCTTCCCTCTCTCTTATTCTTCTCCTTCTTCTCTTCCCATTCTCTTTCTCTTTCTCCTTCTTTTCTTTCCTCTTTTCTATCTCTCCTCTTTTTCCTTTTTTTTTCTTATTCCTTTTTCTCCTGCTCCCTTTGTTCTTCTTTCCCCCCTTTTCCTTTTTCCCGCTTCTCTTACCGGGGGCGCGCGCCTCTTAAGCCCCCCTGGATACGCGGCCCCATTCCGACAAATGCGACTCAGGTCCCCAATTCTCACGACGTCACTACGACACTGCTGTCAGTGATGGCGCTGTTATGGGCATAGCAAACTTCTTCCCTCATGAATTTCCCTTCTGCATAGGCCGCTTCAGTAGAGTAATGTCGGGTCCTTGTCTATCATACAGACGTGATAGGCGCTCGTCTCGGGCAAGTACTTTGCGCGAAGCCTAGATCAGGGAGTAAAACATGAATGCTTGTGTATAAAATGACTGGCGAGTGCATTAGCCCGATTCATTTATGCAATCTGTTAGTGAAGAATTCAATGTTAGTTAACATTCAGTAACCCACGCGAATGCACGATACACACAGGAAACAAACTGAGTTCATTGCATCTAACACATTTTCTTCTAAGATTTTTACTCACAGTAAAACAATATGTAAAGTTGACAGTAATAACTATAAGTACGGTTCTTGGTGTCTTCAAATCGTATTTTCCTTGGAGTTGACCATGTTTTCACATATTTGTCATCAAATCTCTAAAGGTGTGGGTATTTTTATTAAGCTCGAACACATGTTCCCAGCGATATTCTAAAAAAGCATATCTACGTTTGATTGTACTCCATCTGTACGTACGTGGCTATCGTATGGTCAAGTCTCACCTTAAGCTTGGTACACTCTCCGAAACGTATCAGACGAACTATTGCTATGGCTGTTCCACGTGCAAATGTAAATCCATTGTATTGCATCGCTGAAACCGCTTAACTTGACTAATTGTCACCAAAGTGCCTTCATTTACTTTTCAAATGCCTTTAATGATCAATTACCTGCACAATTTGCTTTGTATGGGTTAAAAAACCAGTCAGTTCACAATTATCTAACTCGCAAATCTAGTGACTCGCAATAAGTGCGCGGATCTTAATGTCAACTTAGTCTGAAATATGGATAACTTGCCCTGTCTGACTGTGGAAATAATGTACGAATGTATAGACGTAGTTCAATATGAGCATGTTCGATTCCTGAAAATCTACTGTTATTTCCTCACCCTAGTAAATATCATGGACAATATTGAGGTGTTGGGTAATGGGATTTTTCGGTGGATGGGCTGGAACGTGGGTTGGTTTAGCGGTTATTGTTAACAGAGGGGTGTATGGTGTTTCTTCATTTCACTGTTGGGGTGTTGGTGGAGATGGTTTATTGATCTCTGTGCTTTGCCTAATGTTAGGTAGTGAACCTAATAAGCCCCACGGGGGTTTCTGGGGTTGTTACTTACTTTCAAAGGGCATTTGGTATGGTCAATCAATCTAGTTTGTACCGTTACTCACGATCTATCAGTGTGGAAATAAAATAAAAAAAATGAATCTACATGAAACATGCCTTGCGTCCACATAGTATTCGAGTGTCGAATTAGCCAGTGACTTGCATGGCGGACACCAACATTGTGCCAGCATACACTAGCCTATTTGTTCAACAGTTAGAGAACAGCTTCAGTCAGTGTTACCCTAACCTGTAATTTGGACAAAAACAGGAAACATTAGGAAGCGCTGTCGTTGTAGAGCAAAAAACAACGTCATCATCGAAGATGCAACTCGATTTTGTCTGGCAGGAACATGATCCAGGCTCAAATGCAACAAACACGGGGCCGGAGAAGAAAAGGGAAATAAACTAATTGGAAGTAACCTAGAACTGAAGGGGCGTCCATCAGCACGATCTTTCAAATACGAATAACATTGGCCATTTTTTACAGTCGCCATAGAAAACGAGGTGGTGTGGGTGGCAATGTCCAGGTTGCATAGCAAAGACTCCTGCATACCGAATCAACTTCTCATCGGCGCTTACAGTACAGTAGGCGTTTGTGCTCTGTGATTATACGGTATCGACCATGCGATATTATATGGCCAATGGCCAATTATTCCTTACTTTGGCCTATGAAAAGGTGCCCCAGTGAACGATTGCATCGATCCGAGTTTCGGTAGATGCATTAATGAGAGTAAGTAACAATCTCACCACATTTTAAAGGAATACATTCTGCTTTCATTTTGAAAAGGAGGTGAGCATACATACAAACAGGGTGCACTCTACGGTGAAACTTTCAAAATCGTTAACCAGTGGCTCAGTTTTCTCTCTCTTCCCCCTTTCCTTTCTTTTCACAGCACACACATAGTGTTCCCATGACGCACGCAATTATATTTACTATTATACAAGATTTGAAATGTTTCAATACAGGTGGGGACAATACGTTTAACAGAACTAATCAGGCAGAATTCTAAAAAGTGAATCTTTAATTAGTTGGAAACCGAAAGACCTATTACAGTGTGAAAAGTGAAATGATCCGTAAATTCAATGGTGGTTGATGTGTACGTGTGAGGGTCATTAAAATACTGGCGTATATTAATGTTTAACTAGGTATTCATCACAAACAGATTCTTACCTATACAACCCGCCGACGATGAGTTCGTCAGTGTTACATCAGAATCTGCAAGGGCAAACAAGGAAGCGAAAGAGAGGCAATATTCAACATGATGGACGTTCACGTTTTGTTTCTCGTGTGTTTTTATAACTACAAAAGGTTAAGTAAACTATTAACGATATCTGGCAAAAGAAAAGTACATTGATAAGGTATATTTGGAGAAGTATATGTGGAGGAACCGCTCGATTTCGAATTGATATAGAAAATTGGTTTAGAGCAGTCACTGGACAAACGGTAGTGTATGGCGGGTTATTCGAGAACAAGGTTAAAACGCAATTCGAATTGACATGCTGAAACTGCAGTTGAAAAGGCGTCTGTGGAATGGCTTCTGTCATTGTATATACTTGTATCCCCCCCCCCCCAACCTTTTTTAAACAAAAATCCGTAGCTCATCCATTGTACTGGCAGGGAATGAACATTGGGTCAGAAGGAAGTAGCCTACCTCACACTGAACGGAATTTGCTGACCGCTGACCGCAAGGCTTGCGACAGTTTGCAGTCAGACCAGCATTCACAGATTGGGACAGGTTTTCTGCGAGTTTTCTGCAAGGACACGTAGTTTCGTATGGCAAATATATCAATAAGCATGTGTAGTCGGAAAACTGTGGAATAGCTCGACGGTAGGTAGTAAAAGTTTTGTATAATTAAGGGTCAAACTTTCTTACGCCAAACTGTTATTTACTATCTACATGAATATTATTAACCCACGATGTTATCAGACTGTCTACATGGGAGTATTGATAGCTAAAATTCTCCGGAGGACGGTAAATGATTGTGCATTCGACTGGCAGACATTCGCAAGTTGCGCAAGGGACTGCGTCCGGTCACTGCTTTTTACTGCTTTAAAGCAGTGCCCGCAAGTATGCGGCAATTAATGGAAGGCTCTGAGCTCTGAGCTACGCTTACTGCAGGATCCAATCAAATCAACCATTTATCTGTTCAGAGGGAGGCTATAACATCATGTCACCAGGCAATACCCGTCTCTAGAAATATTTCATAGCGATATGCAAAGGGGTAGTGGAGGGTTTTACGACTGATATCAGTGCTCAACATCACATTTGATTAATTGCCAACACCAATGAGAATTTGCTCCCTGGATCGTTGCCCATCGGAATCACTAATTTTTATATGTAAATCGTCACTTTGCACCCAATTCATGAGAGGAATGAACGTACAACAATATTCAACCTTCCTCAGTGGCGCGACATGCTAAATTACAGGCAGAATGCGTCGAAAAATATCAGATAGGTTGGACGACGAAGTGCACATGAGTTGCAACCACTTTTCTATGACGAATGGTGGCTGGACGAAAGAACACGATAGTGTTCTGTTCTCGGGAAGAAAACCCGTGCGTTATCCGAGAATGTTCGTATGACGAGAGTGGGTATTCGATGGATATTTATCAGCCGAGTTAGCGACACAGGAAACTACATGTGCACAGAAACGGTACGTCGTGGTACGTAATGCTTCCACGTAATGGGTAAGTCGTGTGTAGTATCACTACTACCTTATTTATTCATCTGCTATCTACTTCTCAGTACCGGACTCGGATCAATTAACCTGATGATTTGTATGTGGCTGCCTGAAGTCTCTTGAAAAAGGTTCGTTACAAAGAGCTAAGGTGAACGGTGCACACACACACACACAAAACACACACGCACAACACCACACACACACACACCACGCACAAGCACACACACACACACATTACTGAACACCTTTTCGAGTGCACCTCATGCAGGACCCAGTACCCCAGGGGTACTCCACGATGGGTATCGCTCGTGGATACTTTATGCCACCACGATTGTGAGTATAGCAACCGTTGCAAACAAGCAAACAGTAAATATAGCTGACCAATGGTAACTTACCACAATATCTCATTGGCCAGGGGGATCGATGGATAAGTCTCAAGATTGTTCCAGAACCACGCAAAGGATTGGGTTAGTTCTGCGATCGCCCTGATGAGGGCAATGGAGGGCGCTCCACAGCTGCGATCCTTATAAAGCATCGTTCTTCGAAAAAGTTCAATATTCTCATAAGCCTACTTTCGACTATCTTAAATCCCTATTCTTTCAATGGAACGGCTATACCTCAGGGCAGAGTGGACATCTTTACACTGGAGGAGACTAAATTAAATTGAGATTGCAAACTGAAGTGGCAGCATAAATACTAATAATAATTAATAATAATAATAATAATAATAATAAAAATTTTGTTAAATAATAAAATAATAATTGTAGGTCAGAAGCGCCTAACACAGCGAAAAAAAAATGTGTACTATTATAAATGAGTGACTATTGAAAAGTAAGGTTTTCCATTGACCATGAAAAGCAGAAATGCTAGGAACATTTCGTAAATTAGCGTGGAGGGCATTCAAAAAGTGAGGGAGCCGAAACGCTTGCTGCATAGAGACTCCCCCTCATGTCAACAAACAGTATGGACCTGACTGGAGCTTCTGGGGGCCGTTACGTTGACAGTTAAACACCTCGCCAGGTATTTTGTCATTGAATAACTTGGCTACATTCGAAATAATAGAATGTCTATGATTTCAACTGCGGGCATTATATTATTATATTAATAAATTCTGGGATGGCTCGAGTTTGATAATTATATTGGAATTGCGAAATATTCACCGTTCAGATGGGATATGGGAACCAGCACATACAACTCACCTACAGTAGGCACACCAGTGGGTTATTCTGTTCGTTATTTGATACGCACTATCCATATGTAAACTCACTAAGACCCAGACACATCGTGTAATAAACGCAATAAACAAAATAGAAATATTGTATAATGCTTTATTGATTATTTCAACAAGAACTCATAGAATGTCGAGAGAGTGTAACATATCGCTGCCAATGTGTACTAAACAGTGGGAAGACCTGCTGAGGTTGCAAACAATCACTCAACGACAATAAACAAAATAGCAAATTGTGTATATGCTTTATTGAAAGTATTTCAACAACAACTCATAAATGTCGAGAAGAGTTTAACATACGCGCCAAACTGGTTGTACTAAACAAGTGGAGGACTGGTGAGGTCCAAACAATCATATCAATGTATTCCAATTCCTTGCGAAGAGTTTACGTTATGCACACGACAGCAATCAGATTTAAGTGTTATAGCATTTTTGTGTTTGGCCACCCAGGATCGTTTATATGTATCCGTGCAGCTTTTTATCGATCAGAAAACGACAACTTGCTCTGTTTCAACGTAAGTGTTTTCAGAAGTAGGACATACGATTGATGGGTTGTAGGAACTATCGGAATGAAGTATGCATGAGCAAGGTTTTGTTGTCAAGGTAAGCTCACCGGCTAATAGTTCCTAGGGTAAGCAAACTGAAGAAAAATCAATCCCTGAACCTATGGAATAGCGCGGGTAGGGAAATTGTTGTTGAAAATTGAAGGGTGGGGGGTTAGGGTTATGAGAATCGATGGTTTGTAAACATGTGGATCGCCTTGTATGCTGCTTCGTTCCAGAAACATTAATTGGAAATTCACAAAGTATCCTCAGAACTGAAACTCACACACGAAAAACTGCTGGCAACAGATGTAGGCTACAAGGTCATACCCTGTGCGCGAGTTATGTGGTTAGGGTAGGCATAGTGACAATAAAAACGACGGAACCGGGATCTGCGTTCGGTCCGGGAATCATTTGAAATTTGCTAATACTCTCGAAAACGAATCGGTGAAGTTGAAATTTTGATAAACGCACCGGCCGGCCATAGTATATTGGATTTTGCTTTCCAAATCTTCGGTCTGGTGTGTAGGGCAGCAGGAGTATAGATCCTGGCGGTTTCCAAAGGAATGTCGTAATGTTCTTCTGTGTTTTCGAATGAGGATGGCGAAACTCATGTTAATAATTATTCACTATTCGGCCAGGGGAAATAAGTCTTCTTACAGACTTTCACCCGTTTCTGGCTCAGCTCTCGCCACGCTCCATCAATCATTAATCAAAATCATTAACATCTGGCCCAACTCACCATGTCATACAGCCGGATTTTAAATGGGGATCGATAACTTAAGGCCTGAAAATTGATATAAATATATGACGGGCACTCTGGGTATTCTTAGTGAATGAGAAGGGGTTGGAGTAAGAAACGATTTCTACTCCTAGAGAAACAGAAAGTGAAGAATTCCTAGACTCAGCTGTGAAATGTTGTGGCAGGGGGTTGAGGTATAATAAATGTTACTCGCAAGAAACTGCAGCGGCGCCAGCACGAACGGAGGTTTATGCGGCGAGGCGGAGACGCAATCTGTGATGCAGCCCGATGGTTCGCGAAAATGAATGCCGTTCAAATAAAGGCCTCGTCTAAAGGTTGATAACCAGGTAAAAGCAGCCAATATAAGAACTTTCGTTGAAATTAGTTTCTCGAATCCGCAGCAAAAAGAACTCCATAAGGCCGATATACAGAACTATCCTACGAAAGGTCAGACGTCAGCTTGTCGGAAGGGTAAGGCTGGGTTCCATAGATGCAGATGCCGGTACGCATGTGTGAAAATTGCAAAAATTACGTGAACTGCGCGGGAGCCAGTGTGGGAATATGTCAAGAATATGTAAAGATTGGTACCACAGTGACAACAAATGAAAAAATGACGGAAGATAAACACTGAATAGGCGAAATGAAACATGTACCAGTGCGTATCACCGCGGATGAAGTCTTGGAAATTTCCTTAGAAAGCCAAGCAATGACGTTATGAATGGGCTGCTGCATTCTAATAGTCTTTTCGCATAAAACTCACAGTGGTTTTCTCTTCGTGAAACCAAACGTCGTCACAGCCAAACACTGATAGACATCCACACAAAAAGGAGGTTTATGAGGCGATTTTCGCGGAGCCACAGAGATGTGGAGAGAGAGAGATGGCAGCGAGAGACATTAAGTTTGGGTACGTCAAAGCGGCACAAAGAGGGATCTGACAGAACCAGTTTCTCTCATCGCCACTCTGCTAGTTGAACGACCGCGTACGTATCAAGTGCGATCAGGCAAGTACAAGGGAGTCAATCCCGGCGCAAAAGTTTCCGGTGATGTGAGATGTGAGCCACTGTTCCATTGCTTTTACAGCAGACGGAGATCAGGGAATCCATCATCACCTATTTTCACCTGGGCTGAGAACGTTTGGTGTTTCCTTGCATGTGTTCCCAGAAAAGAAAAAAAAAAAAAAAAAAACCAATGTGCCTCATGTAGTCGCCCCTCTACGGAAGCGATTACCACGCAGGCGCAAAAGGCCAGGGTTGGTAAAATACTTGAAACTCCGATCAACACGTAGTGGTATATAGTGACTCATGATTGCAAAATAGATGCCTTTAGGACACATATTAGAAGAAAATATCAAGAAGACGTTTACTTACTTCGCTATATCTAAATAACTTCCAAGTTCGAAGAATAATTACATGGAACAAATGGATGACGCCTTGTTTTCGACCCGATCAAACGTCTACATTGTCGATTATTATATGCGATAAGACGTTAAGAGTGATGACCAATAACTAAGTACGGGCGCATTTCCATTGCCCGACACTATCGCTCCATGGCCTCGCTGCTCCTAGCTTTTGGTTTACTCTTCTTACCTGACATTAACCAAAATAAATATGATATAACCGTAAAGCTCCCTATCTTTTGAGATATGATGATGATGTGGTCCAATATATAAACGATTCCATGTCTCAGGTCCAGTAGTGGGCGACTTAAGCTTGGCCCAATGAATTCAGATCTTGTTAGACCTCGAATTGCAACAAAATCTTATTAATTACTTGTCGTAGTATGTTACATTTTGAACCCAGAAGGAAGGAGGGGGACCAAGACAATAACCGAAATGCCCCAATAGCTCAAATCAAGTCCCTTCGCCACGTTACGGATGCGCTTTGAGTCTCGTTATAGGTAAGTCATTAGGATTCGGTTCGTTGGTTCTGTCGTGTGTATGCCTTGCCGCTTGTGCCAAACAAGTAGCAAGCTGTTTCGACGAACGTAACGACTGTTTCAGTTTTAATCACTTTCTATTCGTGAATGTCATTGTAGAAAAACGACACGTATACTGTAAGTACCTCATAACAGCCCCTTTCGACTTTTCCCCAGGGAATAGAATTCCTAGACAATGGATCCGTGTACCTATCCTAGCTTGGTTATACTTAGACTTTTGTGGAACTGATGGATAATCCTTCTTAGAAATTATCCAAGAATGTGTATGCAAACTTGTGCCAACTTCTCCTAGCGGAATTTATTCATGAGGTGTTCATCTAGTTCTCGACTCTTGGAAATGTAGGAATGGGAACATGACCATTATAATTATGCAGCGAATGACATGTCATGTAATTTGCACCCATCGGTCCTGGAATACTGTAATAGTATCCTATTCACCTATATTACTGTTGCTGGTGCAATAGACAACGTTGCTATGGAAAAAACCAATAGTAGGGGTTGAAAATTATCCACTGAGGGGTAGCATATCGTGGGATGCACTGAGTTGGTCAGGTAAACCCAAAAGCTTAGAGCAATACCAAAGGTGACATGTAAGTGTATGTGATGGGTGTGTGTGCGTGTGTTCGTGTGTGCTCCTGTGCGGAGGGCGTGTGGTGTGGGGGTTCGCGATTGCCTGATTTTATGGTTTTTTTCGAAAATATCAAAATGGAGTTGAGTGACGCCCGAAACATGGGTCAAATTTTCACCACCCGCCACATATTCACTCAAAACCGCACATCTTGTCGTGAAGTTCAGGGGAAGAATGACGAGTTGGTTATTCTCACTGTTGTTCAAGGTGCGGTGAATTAGTTACTAATTTATGGACTCGGACTCACTTCCTCCCCTACCCCAACTGGACTGGAAAACAGGGCCATTGAATGAGTAAAAGGGGGAGGCAAGAATTCAAGGGATTCTCCCATTGATTAGAGCAAGACCAACCTGGAGTTGGAGTTGACTGTTGTTACCCTTTTGAGCAACAGTCAACTAGGCTATGCTGTAGCCAGTTATGGGTAGCGGGAGTTAGTAGTTAATTAGAGTGAGGTATAGGACTATGACAGTTTAATTCAATTGAGTGCTACCTCTAGTCAAAGTACTACAAATAAGGGAGGGGAGGGAATGCCTGGAAAGCATCAGAAAGGAGTAAAGGTCAACCAGAGAAAACCAATTAATAATGCTCTATGATCCTGATGATCCTGACTGACAAGATAAGCATTGAAAACTTCACATGGTCACAAGATTTACACTTAGGGATCATTTGTTACTCATTAGGGGGCAACGCAATACCAAGTCGGCACTAATCAATGAAGATGAGGTCTTGTTAACGAGCTAGTCAATATCCATTCTTCACAAATCCTCATTTTCCCCAAACTGCCCCCGTCTGAATTTTGTACTTCCCATAGAACGCTGCTACTAAATTTACCCTGATCGAAGTCAGGGCATTGGCCTGTCAAAAGATTTTCGGCATTTGACCTCAGAGATGACCTCAGATGACCTGGACCCTGGTCCCAAAACGATGGGAATCATGTACTCATTATGGGTACCCATTATACCAAGTATTTTGAACACACACACACACAAAACTACGGGAAGTGAAACCCAACAGCGAAAATCAACGTACATAAAAGTTACAAGAATATTAAGATAACATTAAGAATATTAGGACGAGATAAAGCACTAGAACTGAGTACAAAACAATGACCATAAAGATTAAAACTAATGAGAACACGCAATAACCAGTATATGGCAAGAAGATCATGGCGGCAATAGGTAGATTCAGAAGTCGTTTCGACTGCCGTCTTTAAGCCCGCAGTTTAGCCACCAATTTCGTTGTGTATTGGAAGATTGGCTCCATAGTAAGGGTGGTGGGCCCGCTGACTTTTTCGAAACGACGCCTTTCCTCCGTTGCTTCGTTTCTTGTTGCTGGTGTATGTAGGGCGTAGATCGGTTCAGATCGTAGGCCTCGAATGGCGGGTAGATGCTGACAGTTCACTTCAAGTAGGTGGGGAGATATTCCATAGGATGACTCGAAAGCGTACTTCATGTATCTTGTGATTGGTCTGGGATTCGGACTGTAAAACGCGAGTGCACAACTTCACCGGATACCAAAATGGAGGCTAACAATCCTCCCCTTTAGCTGTAACCCCGGGTTTTTTCTTGGCCCTAATCAGACCACACAACGAAATAGTGAAAATTAGGGAAATAACACACGGCAACCAAAGAAAAACTCTGAGAGTTTCGGAAAGTTTAAAACAAGCGATAACTGGTATATAAGAATTTTGATCGCTGCAAAATTTCAGAATTTGAATCCGAGAATTTGAGTCAATCTCGATTTACAACCTATACCGGCGTTCTCATCTTACAAATAAAATTTAGCTTTCGACCTGTCCTTCTGGACTGTGCTGACCTCTTGTAAAGCGTCAAACCCTCCTGATGCTGTGCTGATTTCCGTGTCCATAATACGTGCTCTCGAGACCCCCAGCACTGCGCTTTGGTTACGCAGATCACCGGTTGCCGCTGGTTGAAATCCGAACTTGTCGAAAATCCATGCCCAAAACACAGTTAATTGATACTCCAATCGGGGTGGAAAACGAGCCACACCTGCGGTTTTGTCCTCTCTCCACGTCAGACATTTACTTCTCGAATCTCGCCCAAGTTTCCCTCAACTTTCTCGAAATTGTTAAGAAAATACTTATATTACGACCGGCACGATCACAATTAGGGCGAACGTTCGGTGAACAAAAAAATTCAAAGTCTCTCAATTGCTTCATCAGTCGGGACGGACCAATTTTAACGAGCGATAAAATCCTCAGAAAAAATTCTTTCACGGGAATAAGTTTTCAGCCCACTGTCAGGAACTTCTAAAATACCCAATTAATTGAAAACAGTTCTGACGAAATCATTCCCAGAACAGTCCTCTCGATCGAGTATAATCTCAACGAAATCCATTCGTAAGACGGAATTGTTCACAGTCACATTACTATATTACGGATGATTACAAAGTGTTCAAAATTACCGCCCCCTTCTCGAATATTCGAGCAGCAAATAGCGTGCGAAGGACTTCGGGGTTCATCAAAAGTCGGCTTATCCATTGAGGGGCACACGTCATTGCGGTCAAACGAACTTGTCGGTTACCAAGAACGACAGGACATGGTTATACCCCGAAGAAGAGTAACGCGGGGTAAAGGCCTACACGTGATTCGTGACACGGAGTGATGTGCTCCCGCTTCTGGGGCGGAAACCCCTTCGTGCAACAGTATCCTGAGCTCATGTTTTTGGGTAAATCCACCCAACCGTTTGGAGCCAACTACCCAACTAGGATTCAGCTCTTAATTACCGTTCCCTGACCAGTGATGGTTTCGAGTGACGGCGGCTTGAAAGTTAGCACATTTATGATTTGCCGTAATGGATGGTGACATCCCGTATCATTCAATAGACAGGGGATATGTGAAAAAAAGAAGAAAAATATATCCAGATTAATGCTAAATGTATACGAGGCGAAAGGATATCGAAAGGAGCTAAACCCAACTGGCCAAAAAAGAATATCATGGGTCTTATTTCTTTGAAGGGTGGGGGAACACTGGGAGATGTACATCAGATGTAGGAGGAGTGTTATTCCTCGACAGACACAAAACGAATACTTCCACGAACAACTCAAAATGGTTTCGATACACATGAAGGGACTCATTTAAACTTTTCAGTTCGTAGTTCCTAGCTGCATGTTTCCAAAGGTTACGCATAGAACACCAAAAGATTGATGGAAAATTCCAGCTAACAGAACAAATAGTAAGAGACCTCCTGAAAATATCCGTCATCGAGGAAGGAGTGCCTCGTGAGTTACGGGTAAGTGTGTTCTCACCTGTAGTGACGTCAGTGGATAATATTGTGCTATTGTGACGTCGTAATCAGTGTGTCCGATTGGACTAGTGAATAGCGAGCAAATGAATAATTCAGGTCAATTTTATCTGTAATGAGAACTTTACAACAACACCCACTGCAATTAGATGCAGACCAAATCTATAAAAAGCAAAATTTCGGTCTAAAATGCTGTCCGCCGAGCGTCGGCGATCGATGATTTTCGTGCAACCAATAGCCACTGCAGTGAAGGTAAATTTGCAGTGAATGCACCACATGTTGAGATTCGGCCCCATTCTGTGATACTAAATGGATATTCCAGGCACAAGGGGAAACAATAGCAATTAAAATGTCTTTAATTCGATGAATGTGAAACATAGTGGTGTTTTGAATTTTGCTCATGTAGGCCGCCATCTTGAATTCCCATTTTCACGACCTGTTTTATGGGAATGTATTTCCGAGTGTGAAAGTTGCGCTTGCGATATTCACAAACGGAAAACGCAGCATAAGCCGTTTGGAAGTTCCATTACACATTGGTACAGACCATACAGCCCATATATTAGCGTACGAAATCTATCAGTATTCTTCCACGACCGCGGCAATGGTGAACAATATGCAGTCCCTTGCAAATCTATGCAATCGAATGTCAACAGATATCAGAACAGAATCGCGAACGTATCCCGTGAACCGATTCAAATTTGTGAACCGAATTTGGTTAATTTTGGCAGTCATTGGTGCGGGTTTTGCCAACATCCTTATCATGAAATGAAATGCATTTCTGCACGGCAGTTTGTCGTGGACTGTACTCAATTCATGTATCCTGCTCTAGGTAATTAGAATAGAATAGACTATAGAATAGAATTTATTAATTGAAGCGCACAAATCTACAGGAATCAAAGGCGCTATGTACAACATATCACATCGTAGAAAAAATACACTAATAAAATTGATGAAATACCATCCATAAACCACTTACTAATTGAAAGCTTCATTAAAGAAGTAAGAATTCAAAAACGGATTAAAAGGGACTCAATCATTGGTCAAGAACGAATATACAATGGTAGCCTGTTCCATAAAGAAGGGCGCTTCTGGAAAGCACAGTCCCGAAACATGGATCGACTACCTCGAACATGCGGCTCATTCGAGGGAATTGTTACCAGGCGAAGGTACGGGCGGGAACGTACACAGGAACCCCAAATCGGAATGATATTGTGGAGCCAATCATGGAGGTTTAAAAGTAATCAAGATGACTGAACTGAATCCGAATATATATATATAATACCGAAGAGTTTCTGCTGATCACCCTGGAATGACAGTCATTCATCAAATTCGTGTAGTACTCAGTTTTAGAATTGTTAATAACAGCCACAACATCGTCGCGCTTGTTTCGTAGATTTGACGATGTACTTGTATCCAGTTTTAGCCATAGCCCAGCCTTAGACAAGGGACTATGTACTATCAGACCCATTTGTGGCAATTCCGGCCATTATGGGAGAATATAAAAAGGCCCTTATAATCGAGACAATGCACTTCTTGGCCTTGGTGCATGGGTCACGAAAACAAGGGGTTTTTCTATTCTAGTCGCCATCTCAATGAAGAGAAGCCGATTTAATTAAAATATTTCCTTGATACATCATATAAAAAAGGAAATGCCTAATGGATACCCAGTCACTACCGTGGACTAATTCCCAGCCTTGACAATGTAATCATTGGTTGGGCAATTGCGTATTAAAGTGAACTATTACCATGAGTGAAAAATAACTGTTCTTCCTGAACAATATTGATTATTCAGAACAAAAAAAAGAAATTTCAGCAGGAGTCCCGAACTCTGATCACAGGGGGCCACAATGGTTTTGTAAACCCCAGGAATTACGTCACTGACCCACACGTTATCTCACCCAATGTTTCATCAAATATGTGAAAATAGCACGCATAGTAGAATCCATGTCCAAAAGATGCTATATGCCATTGGAACGCTGGTAGTTGATTTGTGTTTTTTACCTTGCCGAAGGCAACAGGAATCGGTGCTGTTCATGCACCGTTGCGGATGTGTGTGTGTGCGTCTTGTGTGTGCGTGCGTTGTGTGTGTGTGTGGTGTGTGTGTGACACCCCTTGTCAGCACGATATCTAACGTACGCAAAACTGGTATCAAGTTCAAATAGGTATGTGGGTTGCACATATGGGGAGGATGACCTATGTTTGGGTGCCCGTTCAGTCATTCAAGTTCACCAGAGGGCAAAGTTTAAAAAGATTGTCAGCACGAATCTAACGAACGTGAGTGATCTATCAAGTTCAAATTGGGTATGTGGGTAGGGTAGGATGGTGATGGTGGTGAGGATGAACCCTATTGTTTTTGGTTGTCAGGTCAAGGTCATGCACGGTTCACATAGGGAATCGTCATTATCAGTCGGCAACGAAACATTTTGGAGAGGGACGGTCGTAATGGAAGTTTCGTTCGTCTGGTTGAATACATCGGGGGACCGACTTTGACCCATCATGTGACCTTTTGACTCAGTTTGACCTTTGACCTGGGATTTGGCATGCTCTTTTTGTGATGGCCAAATTGCGTCTTGTTAAGACGAACAAAAAAATCAATGAACACTACCTACTAGTTACTCTTATCACAAGCGATCTCAATGAATGGGGAAGGTCAAGACTAGCCTAAAACACTGAAATGTGGATAAATTGGCATTTGACATCTGTCGTCGGCATGATAATCTAATGAATACAGGTATCTATTAAGTTCAAATTAGGTGTGTGGATTGCTTTACCACATGATGACGATGAAACCGATGTTTTTGGTATAAGGTCAGGTCATTCCAGGTCACCATTAGGACAATTCCTTATATCTCTGCGACGATTCATTGTACAGAGTGAGTGAGAACAAGCAGATAGCCAACCCCCAAACAAATATTTCCACCAGTGAAGAAGTACAAATTCTTGAATATTTCATTATGGTATTCATGAATATGTGTTGAAGTATTGGACTAGCACCAATATTTCACCAGTGAAGACAGTACAAAATTTGATTTGTCATTTTATTATTATCCTGATATGTTTGAGTATTGCGACTTACACAAGTAACAGCTTGTGTACCTACCTGACTGCATTATCAGTAGTGGTGTTGCTTACGGGTGGGGTGCAATTTTGGTTGGGCCAACGATTATAAAATTGAAAAAATGTTTTAGCCCTATTTGAAGCCTTGAATCACTGTAAGAAATATAGAAGACCTCGTGCTCGTTACCGTACGGGCAAAATGAGAATGGGGGCCTACGAGTGTTCAAGTATGCGGATTGGGGGCGGGGTTGCGAAAGCAGCCCGAAGTCACTAGTGCAAATGCTAATCAGATGAGCTTAAACTGATAAATTTTAGCCCATTTTGAAATGAAATCACCTGTATCCTGACAAGGAAGAATAGCTTCTTCTTAAATAGCTTCCTCTAATTGTGTAACATTTTCAACAGCTATATGTTGTGGTGCCCCTATAAATAGGTACATTTTGCCTCCCACTTGCTTCCACCCCCCAATAAAAAAGAATTCAAAGGTCATAAATCTGGGTGGCCTCCACTTGCTCCCCCCCCCCCCCCCCCCTTGGAAGGTCTGGCGCCGCCACTGCTGATCAAGCCACAGCCTGCTACCGTTGATTGCGAATCACAGTGTTGGGAACTTTGGCACCAATTCCTACAAAATTATTGTTTTATGGTAACATTTGGCCTATGGTTTTCCCATCTTTTCTGGTAACCCTCATTCGCAACCACGCTGATCAGGCATAAGTTTGCCTACCAAAATTGAAGTCTGTCGTCAACCTACGTTCTCTCCAATCGCTTGGCACCTTAAAAAACTAAATCTTAAACTCCCCTATTTTCTGTTGTATTAGAGTATTTCCTGTTTTGGGGCTCCCATGTTACGACCCATTAATGTAACAATTGACCAAAATGTAACTACTTGGTCCAAATGTACCACTTTTTGACCAAAATGTAACAACTTTTTGACCAAAATGTAACCTTTGGAAGGTGGGTCAAAATGTAACAGCTTTCTGCCCTAATGTAACAACTCTCAAAGTTGGTCCAAAATGTAACAACTGTTGTGACCAAAATTGTAACAATCTGCGGAACTTTTCAAAACACAACACGGCTTATGGGGGCGTTAAGGAGGCTGTGGTCATCGAATTGCTTTCCCATTGGTGGGATGCTACTCGGCTCGGGACTACCCTTTGCCGCAGTCTTAGACCCCAAGGGCATGCATGACGAAATGGCGCAATCCTAGGATGGTGGAAAATTTGGCGCCCCCCCCAGAATGACCTGGTCCGACGCTAAACGTTTTGCCGAGTAATAGGCTGAAACCCCGTACTCATAGCATTTGCGTTCCTCATTTTATGGGCGAAGAGGGCGGTCTATTAGGGCGTCCGTGTGGGCACATAAGCCAAGCCCTTGATCAACAAGTGCGCAAAACATCCTATCTGAGGTATTTTGTGGCGCTTGATTTCAACGGTGGTACTTTCAAAGATATGACGTGCCTAGTTCCATTGCATAGCACAGGCGACTCTATTACTAATATAGGCGTTGCACTAGCCCCTAAATTGGGTCAAATTGCCGATTACAGCCTAATTAGGTCATATTCAGTTTCACAGGCTTTGTCGTGCATTGTTATATCCGTGTTTATTTTTTAAACGGAATTGAGGAAACCCCTACCCACAGGGAGAAACTTTTCAGCCTGAATTGCTCCCAGAGGAAAGGGGCTGACGATGTCTTCTTTTTTGTCGGCTGTCAGTTTAGGGCACTCAATACTACTGAACATGTTTTTGTTTTTGGCGTAGAACGTCATAAGTGGGCGCATCCCCCGACGCAAGTACCATTTTTCACTATTAACGGTCGGTTGGGAACCGTTTAACAGCTCTGAGAGGGTACGTTGTCACTGAAATGAATTTGATTTTTTTGTTGATTATCGTGCTGTGAATGCTAATTGTTTTAAAAATGGTGAGCCTTCTGTGGCGCTAAAAATAAATGGCCGAACGTCGAACAGTCCATATCGGTCTGCAAAATGCACCAATCTCGTGACTATCATGTGCTAATAACTGGCAACGTTTCAAGTTTGACATTAGCTTGTTTAATTGATTAACTTCATATGAGAATAAAATTTCGCTCGGCTAGTGCAACGATTATTTCTTCATCTGTTGCGAATTCGTTAGCAGATAAAATTACCATCAGCAATCGCTTTTCATCAAATATTAAGAATGTAAATGTCCCTGGCTCGTTCTGTCTGTTCCCCACAGAATGCTGAAGAAATTCAAAGTACAGTTGCAAAACTAAAAAATGGGAAAAGTCTGGATATGATAATTCCAAATGACGGCCTCACATATATGCATGCCATAGTGAACCTTTAACTCATGTTCATAAACATCTCATTCGCAAAGGGGATTTTTCCAAGAGAATTGAAGACTGCAAAAATTATTCCAATTTTCAACTCCGTTGATTCAAAATTATAATTCAGAATTATAGACCGTATTCGCTCCTCCTACAATCTCTAAGATTTATGAGCGACTGTTCCCAATAGGCATACAAATTTTTGTGAAGATCAAGCTATGCTCTTTTCCATCAATATGGTTCCGAATAACCATTCTACTTACTGCCGCCCTAGACCTAGTTGATAATATATCATCAAGTTAGAGGACAATCTCAGCTGCGGCTGTTTTTATTGACCCTTTCTAACGCATTGACACCATTGATCATACCATTTTAATAAATAAGCTATATGCTTATGGTGTACGCGGTTATAGCTTTAGAATGGTTCAAAAGTTATCCTCATAATCGGTTACATATGTCAAATTTGGTAATACGCCACCAAAGACGAAGACCTGCAATATTGGTGTACCCAAGGATCAAAATAGGTCCGCTTTCATACTATATCAATGATTCATACTCCTTCGCAAATGTACTTTTTCTATTAGCTGATGAACCCCACCACAGTTCTTTTTAAGCGTGATTACTAGGAAGAGACTTAAAGGCCATATCACGAGATTTAAAACTATATATATGATGGCTAAATTCCAAATAGATTGTCTTCGATGTTTACTGAAAACAAAAGTTCATGGTGTTTGATAGCAACATTCCAGAACGAATGACATTGAAGTCGTTTCTCAACAGGGCATGAAACGAAAGCTTAACCGAGTACAGTTTTTCTGGAGAGTCACGGAGAGACGAAGCGTTAAATTGGAAAGAAAATTAAACATAAAAAACAATTTCGAGTTCGAATGGTGTATTAATAGACTACGGACTTTTCTGACTCAAAAATGTGTCCTAATTGCTATAAACACCATAGTACTCCTTATCATCTTATAGCCTGCCTTATTATGGGGCACTAACAGAATCAAACTCTTGGAAAGTATATAAAAATTACAAAAAAAGAATTGCGTCGAAATATCTGTTAACTGTGCCATTGGACCGAAGTGTGTACGGCATTATTTAGCGACTTGAAGATTTTGGACCACATTCGATTGTTACAATCACCAACTTGGAATGTTTCTATTAATAAATTTCGCCACGACATGTTGCCTGTGTATTTAGTGGTTTATTATACAAAATTCTTAGATATAATCATGACCTTTAACACTTGAATGAAATCGACATCGCTTCGTCAACCATACTAACGGGACTGTCGCGGAACATTCCCAAATAAGTAGTATCGGGGTTCATTTCTGAAATTCACTGCCCTTGCATAAAAAAATAGCCAACTCTGGGTATTTCAAGAGAAAAAGAAAGAATCATTGACTGGACCACCCACCCAACCTACAATATACCACGACTTGAAACCAATGCAACTACCCTAAAATTTCTTAGTTCTTCATGCTTAAACTTCATTTTAACGGCAGTAAAATGAAGCAACAAATCGTCCCTGAACGACGCTGCTTTTTATAATAGACTTCATTTCGAATGAGATGTCGAATATTATATTTTGAAAAAGGTGGCCACACCGACCGCCTCAGAGAACTAATGAGAATTTGTTTAATTTGTTTCACTGTAGATATATAATTGTTTTTTTTTTAGAAAAAACCTATACCGTACAAAATTATGTAAAATGATGGTTTGAAAAAGATATTGTCAATTAAAAGTGCGGAACAAAGCAAACTCATGCTACATGTTGAAACAACTCCTTTGCCCCCGCAACCCTTAAAATCACACCATTTAAGTCTGTTAGTTTTTATGATATATTTTACGACGGGCCAGATAGAAAAATTTCACTTATTTCGGGTTCCTCTGCCTCCTCAGTGTACGTTATTGAGCCGATACTAATTTTCTGACTGTATATTGTATTGTTGTAAAACTGTTCTTTTGGGATAGTAGGAAATGAACTGAAATTGAAATAAAACGAATGAAAT
Organism: Sclerodactyla briareus; assembly: GCA_026419785.1. Classification (NCBI taxonomy): domain Eukaryota; kingdom Metazoa; phylum Echinodermata; class Holothuroidea; order Dendrochirotida; family Sclerodactylidae; genus Sclerodactyla; species Sclerodactyla briareus. Next base: position 153,906 of record JAODTK010002776.1, on the reverse strand, counting down.
AAACTCTGACCTAAAATTGGGTTTTGTGAAAATTTGGGCCATTGGGAGCCATTTTGTTTTAGGGGTTCACGTGACCCAAAAAACTGTTTTGCATTCTGGGGCGACCTAGACTGTAATACTAGTGAAATTGGGAAACTTTTACGCAACTTTATTTTCAGCCCCCAATTTGCCCGTACCCGTAAAGCCACCCACTTGCTCACGTGACCTGAAACCTATTTGCATAAAAAGGTAAGTTGCCTAAAAATTCCCATGGATATTCTATGTTTTGTACATAGGGTACGGGGGTGGGGAGGGGGCTCGCGGAATCACTTGTATGCTGATGACGAATTATGAGACCCCACGTTTGCGTACATATTGATTCATAAACAAAGTAAGAACTTGTAAAAAAAAGAAAATTGATTTTACTTTGGGGCGTAACTCGCTAACAGTAGCTCCGATCGGCTAAAAATGCCTCTGGATCCGATTCCCCTCGACAAAGTACCTTTACTATGGAACTTTCGTTACTCTGAAAAAAATATGCCCAATGTTACCCAAAGTTCGGGGCCGGGGCGCCGCCTCCATTATTGGACGTCAAATTTCAAGTACGCCGATTCACCTGAAATCACGTATTATGAGATGAGTGAAAATTCTCAGATTTTGATGCAATTTGGGAGGACAGTACTCAATGTGCTAAATTGTACTACACTAATTCTTTTTAGGCTATTTTGGGGCAATTTTTCAAACGGCTGTCATTTTGTATGGCGTAGTCCCATTTGTCTCAAGTTCTGCACATTGATATTATGCAACATATACAGCAGTCATAAAAAATAAATTTCAACAGTCTGCGCATTGCGTCATTGTTCTATAGAGTGTTTACAAAAATTTGAGTTTTAGGAAAATACAAACGTCAATTCCGGTTAAAAACCACCAAAATGGTCCAAAACATGACACAGAGGCTCTTATGGGTTTGTAAAAACAAATTAGGTTGTCCTGTACATGTGTCGCGAGTTGTATCATTCCTTGCCGTGCGTAGCACAGGGAACGCTTTTTAAAAAGAGGTTATAGTGCCCTCACAACTAAACTATAAGCATCGGACGTCCATTTGTTTGGGGGGGGTCAGTGGAAGTGCCCTATAACATGTGCTATGAACTGGCTCAAGAGTCTTCATCGAGTTGTCATTAGCTTGTTTAAATAAGTTACTAGTTCACCCTAACATAAAAATGCCGGTTTGTAAACATTTGATTGTTGGCGCATTTTGTTTGACAAGGCAAATTTTTAACAATAAACTTTGGGACCCACCCCCCCAAAAAAAAAAAAAATGTTTTGCATATGGGGCGAATGCTATAATTCATAGTGGAATTAAGAATTTAATTCCCCATTTCACGGAATACGGCCTTGTAGGCAACACTCACATTACAACTTCACTACCACCGTCTGAATTCAACAAGACCACAAACGATGTGGTGTGATTCCTGCATTGTGTTTTTAGTTTGTGTAAGAAACATTTGGTATTCAAATAATACACTGTCAGAAGCCAGGGATACCTCAGGGATACTTGGAGGTAGTGTATGGGAAATACTTATACCCATATAAAAAAAAAAATTCAGACAGACGTGGTCACTGCGGTTAACAACTTTTTTGGAATTAATATTCATGAAGAGGAGTGATATTCAAGTACATAAACGCTGACGAGTATGCAGCTCCGGTACATTCGAGAGTTTAGAGGTTACAAGGTTTTCGGGGCTTTATCGTTGACTGAGCGACCTTGGACATTAATCCCAACAAATAATAGGAACCATGTTCATTGTTATAAGGCCAACATACATAACGGTTCCCCCACTTCGTACATATTTATAGTTATTCAGTTTACCAGGTTCTCTAGGAGGAAGGGACCGTGAGTTGGACCAATCGAAAACGTATTTTATGGAGTGACAATCGATGACAATGTTCTCGATGATCCATTGTACGCCTGCGTGATGCAAAGATTCATTGCCTTTGCCAAGGAAGTAAACAGACTGATACAGATTATCCGAATAGAAATAATTTATATGAAAGTCAACGGGTGACAAACAAAGAGAATACGCGATTTCATAACCCGCTCCCCAAAAGGGCATAGCGCCGTAAAGCGTTTAAAAGAAACACAAAACATACAAATTATCACAACGTCATGTGAAACGTCTGCGAGATCCACCGTGTGCAACGTCTCATGAGGAATTTTCTGAATTGCTGCGATTTCGATTATAACATTTTGTTAATAACGAGGAGAGGTTGGAGATTGGGGTTGGCGGTCAATCACAAAAATTAGCCAAGGCAGTGCGCACGGTAATGATTTTTACTATCAGAAGGCCTTATCCCAACATTACATAATGAAAAATCTGTCAGCATGGCAATGAAGAGCAGATTCGATTTATAAGAGTTAACAGAAATATCACGGGCTGGCAATCAAGGAAAAAAACGAGAGGATTACCCCTGGTCGGAGCGTCAAGATAAAACAATATACGTGAAAAGGGAACATGTGCATAAAATGTGATACGCCTAACTAAGATCGTCAAAACTAAAAAAAAGGAAACATACCGAGTTCTGGGAGTCAACTAAGTATCTGATAAAGTCAGGTAAAAACTTCAAATACATGATCAAGGAGCCTTGTAAACCTCGACGCGTGGTTGGAGCATGATCACGATTGGAATGAATTGAATATGACAAATTGAGGGAGTGAGTAATTGAGTAACATATAGCAATGATAAATCAACCCTTCCTGCAATGTGTAAGTATCACCGAAGGAAGAAAATTTTTGAAGAAGAAAGGAAGGTATTGGCCTCATTAAGGTGTCACATGGTCCACAAGCGTAGGACAGTTTGTAGACGTTTAACAGTGACTATAGGGGTACTTAATTTGGGAAGGAGCGTCCTAACTTCAGACTGGCTCTATTGCGGGGGAAATTAGCACATATTCACAAACGATTGATATCAGCTGTATATATAAAACATGAAATAAATGACTCCGGAACAACAATTTGCTGTCAAGTCGGACTTAGGGGCGTTCGTAGCTAGACGTAGGGGGGGAAGCAAGAGGAAGGGGGAAGTGAGAGGGAAGTTGGGTTCATGAGTAAATAAATTCTCGTGAGGGGAAGCAAGAGGAGGGGGGAGGGAAAGTTGAGAGGAAGATAGTGGGCGGTTCGTTGAGTAAATAAATAAAGTTTGAATTGAAGTTCCATGATTATAACCTCATAGTTACTATGCAGAACACGCATCCATCCCCCTCACTTTGACAAAACACTGGGGACGCCACTGTTCTCATCGCATTCTATGATGAGCCATTCGAGCTTGTAAAAAATACGATCATGTCACATAACTTTACCATCAACTATGAATTTTGTCCTAATTGCAAAAGTCACAATACGGTCTTTACGGTAACGACGCGTGTTACAGAAGGAATTCAGCGAACGGCATAGATTTCGAAATGGCCACAAGCACGCGTCACAATTTTTTTTTTTCTGGGGAAAGCGAACTTCCAGAAAGGAGCTCGATTGATGTAGTTACAGCCCATTTATTCCTTCTTAAAACCAACCATGCAAAACCCCATCGAAGAAGAGCCCAGAAGCATAGTTCCCAAGGCTCTAGGGCGAGGCCGCGTCCCATTCTCCCGCAGAGTCCTGATAAGCGTGTGCACGACAAGGTATAGGTGTAGACTCCACATTCAATTACCGAAATCTTGCGACAAACCAGGGTATATATGAGTTGGCAAAACATGTATCCAAAGCACTTGGACAAGTTTTACACTTCCACAGATCAACGGTTGTGAAAGGTTTTAGGCGTCGGAGGGAAAACAGGTGCCACTTTGGGAATAGTGAGCAGACTGCGGGCATGGATGGAGGCCCATAGGGAGGATGATATGCCAGATGTCTTCCAGGAATTGCCGGGCCTTTCCCAGTATCTGAAGACCACAATGATCAACCTGACCCCCCCCCCTTACCCAAAAACTACGTAAGTACTGCTAAGCCTGACAAAGGTTCGTGATTCCACCAGTACAGAGAGGACGTTGGCCCAATTCAGCCTCAGATAGATTTGACCTTCCCCACCTCAAAAAACCGTGGAACCACACGAGCCTAAGGTATATAGAACCATCCAGCCTCAGAAAATACTTTGACTCATTCAAGCCTCTGATCGACCTTGGTCTCACCAGCATCAGGAAAAAAGACTTTGACCCCACTTCCGCCTCAGCGGATAGACTTTACCTTTCCCCAGACTCAGAAGAAAAAAACTCTGGACCCACTTGACACCCCCTGTAACACTAAGGTATGGGGCGCAATTTTTTAAACGTCAAAATGAAGAAAAGAATACCGTCGATATTCTTCGGCTCACGGAATTTAATGGTGATAATTCAAAAACATATTATACACAGGGGCTGAGTAAATGGGGCGCCGCAGAGGTGAGGGGCAAACGCTAACACACATCCTTGAGATAGACAGTTACTGAGATGTTGATCTTAGCAAAATGGGCCTAGGTTAAAAAAAAATTACCCGATTAGAGGGCGGCCCTCTAGTATGGCGGCGGAAAATAAGCAAACATAACTAGCTTTATGAGAGTGACATATAATATGGTACGGGGGAAATCGGATTCCAGGCAATTTCAGCCCGCTCGGGGCTACCGTAACGAGCTACGCCCAGGAGTACAACGTGAGGACACTGTCTTACTTTTTAATAACAAACAAAATACACTATATGCAACGGGTGGTCTCAAATTCGTTAATAAAGCAAAAAATTTCACCTCAGATTGATATAAATTTGAGCCTAATATCGTTCAGAAAAGCGGATGTGACCACCCACCCCTATAACTAGGGTATAGGGCGCATTCAAAAAAAAAAAAAACCCGTCAATAATTGAACGAAAGTAACATGTCGGGTAGTACTTTCAGCCCCCCTAAATTAATCGTGATAATGAAAAAAAGCCATAGCATGCACGGGGGGGGGCTAAGGACATATGGCGCAAAAGGCGTAAAATCGCGACATATAGGGGGTCCCCCAACCAAGCGGTGGCGCCAGCGGGGGGGGGGGGGGGCAGGGGGCCATTCCCCCTCCCGGGGAAGCCTGCCCCCCCCACTCCACGGTCGGGGACATTTTTCATTCGCGGGGATGCCAGGGTGGGTACGCTAAAATTACACGACCCGACGAGGGCCTATTTCCCCGGCAGTATAAGTATTTTCCAACCTTTATCTAATAGCGAAAATTATTATATGAAAGCCTAACATTTTTGGCGCGCTTCGCGCGTTGCCTATCTTTCATATTATTGCCGAGTTCCTCGGCCCCAAAGTTTAGGATCAGCGTAGTCATCCTTATGTATTCCTACAGACGATTACAGTATTGGCACAAATAGATTCGGAAAGTCCCTGCAACAAGGGCGCAGCCACTAGGGGCCGGGGGTCATGACCCCCCAACTTTGGGAAGGCTCATACATAATTATTTTTTCACACACAAAAGTTTCCCAGCACTGTTCGGAACCCCTTTCCCAAATTGCTCTTTACCCCCCACTTTTAGACAGGAGTACCCAACCCCTATTTTACCTAGCGCGCCCGATTGAGAGGGTGCCATGAGATTAAACATGCCTCACATTGTGCATTTTAATTTTCCGTTCGTTTTTTCTTAAAAAAGGGGTTGTACAAAAATGAAAACATGAAAAATGCAGGGTTTGTCACCTAAGGGGGTAGGGGGTGAGGCTAGTCGGGGAACCTGGGACCCCCGTCGGGGAAATTGTCCCCCCCCCCGTCGGGGAATCCTGGCGCCACCACTGTCCCCAACTAACTCATATAGCCAAATTGTACTTTACACAGCACCCGAGACCCTTTAAAGGGTATCCCATTAAGAGAATCTTTTCTACAATCTCCAAAATAGAAGTTTCCCCAAAGTCGAACACAGTGCGCAATAGTAAGATATGAATAGGAAGTGATAATTTCCATGAGGTACCGCCCACCCGGGACTTCTAAGCCCATGACTTGAGATGAAAGGCTGCTACGGATGAGGACGCTTGGGGGATTAGGACCAATGGGATCGCGTCAATCTACGTCGAATACATGTACGGTTAGCCGCTTTTATTTTATTTTCCGGCCAACCAGTATTTGCCATATTAAAAAGGGATATTTTTTTTTTAATTAGAAAGCCCCTACGCAATCAAACCAAAATAAAAGAACCGAGTAGTGTGGGGCGCTGAACACAGTGGTGTTAATTTGTTTCTTATCCTCATTAGTACCGAGATATTGGTGGATGGTAATTTGGAAAATTAGCATATTTGAGTGGCCAAATTGATTAACGCCAATTGCTATGAACTTGAAGTATGTGTCTCATTGACGAGCCGTACCGAGTTGCATAATTATATGTCCACTGGCGGAATTTGTACCTGTCCCTAGCAGAATTAAAGAAAGAAGAGAAAAACGCCGTTTGAGGGCTTCCGAGCCCTCAAGATCGGCCTGGAAATAGCCATTTTTGAGCAGTATTAATTTGACATCGAAAATTTGCGAATCGAGGAATGTCAAAAATCGAAAGGGTGCAAAGTTCATTCATGGGGACGGTTATGTCGGAGCCGGTAGGGCGTTCTAATTAGCCAGTTCGAATTGTCAGCTCCATCAGAAACTGTATGACTGCCTATAAGGGCATCATTTTGGATTCTACAGTGTGATTACCCAAAATACGCACCATTTTTGAGATCCGCCTCACAGAAACTCACCCAAAAAAATATGTTCCGCGTAGAACTGGTCACGAGAAACGAGTGGTGCAACTTTCAGACCGATTCTACTCTGTTATGAATGAGTTAGTGGTTGAAAAAACAAACGAAGACACATTGGTAAGGTTGATCGTCAAAGAAGGCATCATTATATTGAAACAATTTAGCATTTTAGCGGCTATGTCTCAGCCGATAAATCAATAACTCCAATTTCCTTTCAGTGCGATGTACCTCTTCGAGCTATACACGGTTCCCAGCCATACCGTTAATAGTTGAAAAAATGGGACGTTACGCCAAAAAAATAAAAACATGGTTCAAGAGTATTTCAGTATTTTCAGCCCCTTCCTCTGGAGCTATTTAGGGCTGAAAAGGTGTTAGTTACGATCCGAGTTCTATCAGTGCTGTATAAATTGTGGGGGTAAAGACTTTGTTTTAGGGTAATTTACGAGGACCTATAAAGTAAAAACGGTATAGTCATTACGTTTATGGGCAACGAATATTAGGGCGACGAATCGGTGAAAGGAAGTTGGTAAAGGTTCCCAACCGGCCGTCTCGATGGATCGGTGCAGGCTTATTAAAGCATCGTTTGAAATACAAAAAGCTACCTGAATTAATCACGACGACAAAAATCATGGCGCCATTATGGCAATGCCTATATCTGGTTCGATGGGGGAAGGGGGTACACCCAATTCCGTTCAAAAAATAAAAACTATTTAAAAAATGCATGACAAGCTAGTTAGACTGAATGAACTAAGTAGCTGTAATAGCTATTGACCCAATTTAGGGGGTAGTGCAACACCTATATAGGGCATAGAGACGCGAGTGCCATTGCAATAGACTAGGCACGTCAATTTTTTTGAAAACGTAACACAGTGAAATCAGCGTCTCAAATACCAAGATAGGATGTTGTTTTGCGCCACTTGTTGGATCAAGAGCTGCTTATGCGCCACACGACGCCCCTTGCTGACCCCTAATGGACGCCCCGCCCACTAAACTAAGGAATGAAACATGCTATGAGTTCGGGTGTTTCGCATAATACTCTAGCAAAACAGTTAGAGTCGGACTGTTGTAATGTTTGAGGGGGGGGGGGCGCAAATTCTCCCACCCACGGATTGCGCCATTCGTCATGAATGTCCTTAATTTACGGTTAATAATACCCAATAGGCAGTCCTGACTGTCAAGTATTACATCATGGACGTGTGCTTTTGCATGCGTATAGGGAGGTGTCAACGTTAAATTAAACAATCAGAGCATCAGGAGAAGAGTGCTCACAGAGAATAAGTGGAGTACAACTCTCCAATACTATGAGCGTTGCCCAATGCCAGGAACCATTCCACAATGAATGATCTGCAGGCAGTCCACGTTTATTGTATGTTTACCACAGTCTCCACACACAACTGGGGAGAATCCTTTTGGGGATGAGCCCAACGGTGGACCAGCTCAAAATTAAAATGCTATTATAGTTCACACACGATGTAGGCTCCCGAGTGACAGCTAGTGACTGTGAAAACGGAATATTTTTGCTTGAAAAAAGGACAACTGCTATGGTAGGGGGAACAACAGTTTGATTAATTTAGGGCTTAATGTAAATGCGGTGGTAGGGGGTCGCTTTGGTGAATTACATTCATGATGTGATTCAAGTGCCCAAAGGTTCCAGTTTGAGGCGCAATTGGTAATTACGTTTGGGACTAGTGTGAGGTATGGGGTCATTTTCCACAAATAAACATCATGTGAAGACGGTCAGTCAAGGTCAATGAGGGGTCAGTGTCATTAGTGTGATGTGCAAGTTCAATTTTGTAGGCATCTGTTTCCATTGTGGATCACAAGTATGGTTCCACGAGTGAAAGTTTGTTGATCACTGTCAAATGGCGGGGTATGTGTGGCACAGTGAGAGCGAAGCTTAGTTAATCCCTGTAGTCAGTCTGTGAGCACCCAGGAGAAAGGAGCAAAATAAGGTCAGGCTAAAATGACAGTACCATAAACACACCCCTCCATTTGTGTTTCGAATTCATGTGTTCCTGATTCGATTATGGGGGAAACAATACACATGGCAGTAAGGAGTGGGGGGTAGGCCATTTGCAGTTTACTGCTGACTCATTTGTGTGACTTTGAGTGACCTTTTACCTTGTGACATTTTAAGACGTGGATGGGACAAACACAGATTGCAAACTCATCAGACTGGGTGAATACGATCCATCCAAGATTCCAACCAATGAAATTATGCGCCTAGGAATAAGCAGTAGGCAAGGTGTGTGTGTCATTGCATAGATCGGCTAACGTTGCAGCCTAGACCTAGATGCTATATTGTACCACCAGCTCAGCCTATTTATGTGTGTGGGGCTAGGCCTAAGCTTGTTCGGTGTTACTGTTTTGTGCATGATCTGCATCTGTCTTCCATGTGATGGCCATGCTCTCAGATCTGTTCCCCTGCATTAGAATCTGCTGATCTCTGCGTGGTGCATAACAGTATTACCAGCCAGCTTGCATCTTCACAAATTTGCAATTTATTCAAAGAAAGGTTTATGTGCATGTTGGGAAACAGCAAATGGTTAGGTCAGTAACATGGTATTAGGAAGGGAGAAGTGTATGTTCATATTTTTAGCGTTTGTAAAGAAAGTGTATATTGTTAATACTATTCTCATTTACCATGCAAGAGAGCGAAGCCACACTGGGAGGGGTCATGACCACCAAACGCGGTGAGTCAGAGGCAGGGGGAGGGGGATTATACAGTGCAATTTGGCAATATCCATTGCGTATGACTAATATGACTTCGTAGGTACTGCGACATTCCACTAATTTGCCCTATATTTACGCGAAAATGAAAAGTTTGTGCTATGTGAACGAAACTTGCCGGAGGGGACTTCATTGGCCCTGACATTTTTTGACACAGTTTTGTGTATTGTTCTATGTACCACAAGTCGACGGACAGTTGGTATTGTCATAATGGCACGACTAAGCGGATGAAAATCGAATTCATTCAGGAACAAAGTTCAGATGATGATATTGACGCGTACGTAGAATCCGCAACTTCTTTGAATATTACATAAGATCATCATATTTATTAGAATGTCATGCGAGGTTAGCCATGCCCAAGCCAGGAGAAACTGACTGGATTTATATTAGATGCTGTTGACTTTGAGAACTACGTAGCTCTATATGCCTTCAAGGGCGTTAAAAAATCCGATGCTGTCATCAGATAGCCATATATATGTAGTGTTACCTTGCCTGCAATTCACTCACGCTGTTATAGTGGGCGATTAAATGTTTTCCAAACACAAAGGTGAGTTGCAGCCATGCAAGAGTTCGTATTCACTTGAGGGTGCGTTCGGGTAAATTGTTGCTAAGAAAGACGGTGAGGACATGTATATTTCATAATTACTTATTAAGCTTGAATTAGATTCGATGTTTTAAGTCTTGCATTTGCGCAGTACCTGGTTTACTCCACATTCTCCATTATATGAAAATATCTACTAAAAATAAAGTTGTATCAGGCATTTAACTCGAAAGGTATCAGCTATATATTTTTAAACAATTGCGCTCACAAAATTAACAGGGTGGAGCACACACGCTATACGTAGGCCTACACTGGAACTGACTTATGAATGAATATAATTAAATTGATTAAGAACATAAAAAATCATTTACCTTTCTAAGCCTCTATAACGAGCAATTTTGACAAGTTGAAGAGCATGGAACAAAATGAATGAAGAATATTCCTTCCAGGCTACCAATGCACACGAATCCGTGGCACACTCCATATTCCAGAAAACTGTTTAAATCTCTTTGCGAAGTCTTCGGCATCGGAAAGCGCTATATAAGCATGCGGATATTATTATTAATTATTAAACATGTTCCTATTCACCCAATGGACTAATTCCATAGTGAAACCCATCTAGGTTCGACACTTGTGACTGCTGGAGTGGAAGGCGTTCACAAATGGCCCCTCCCTGCCTAGAATTACACAAGTTTGCAGGGTCCCCATTGAATGGTTAGAGAGAATCGTTAATAATTGTAGCTCTCCAGGTGGCGCACCTGCACGCACATCTATTATCTATTTCATACGCACCATCGACTCAAGATACCGTGCGACTCATGATAAACGGGCTACTGTCATATTAAGAATGACGCAGCCATACTGGAATCAGTGAGACATCCAGGCATTGCAATCACCCAGAACACGATAGAACACAAACATGGAAAAAAAACACCAGTCCTTCCTGTGAGTCGTAACGCCAGTTCAAGGTATGGGCCAATGGAAAAGGGCATTGCCTACCCATTCGAATTGTAATGTGATACAGAGAAATTATAATAGATTGGTTTACTTTTGAGAAAATATGACTGCATGAGGGATTTTGCGAAAGCAGAACAATAAGTGATTTTGACAGTACTTTGTGATGAATAGGAATATTTTGTTTGTGTTTCTCAAAATTCGTCTAATTAGGTAAGTAATTCAGGTCAAAGGTCAATAATGCAAATGTTCCACTTTTCCACAAGAAATATTTATTTAAATTATTTTTATATACCCGGTGTGAATAATTTTGCGATTTATTTCTTTATAAAAATCATGATCAGTATATCCAAAATACTCGAAATTAATGCAGAGGGAGCGCCATTGGCAAATGGTGGGAGGGGGATAGGGGGGATGAGAGGACTAACCCACTTTCCGGAGATTTCAAAATGGCTCCCCTCTGAAATTGTCTAAAAACCCATTGAGCGAGAGCTTCTGTAGAGGGGTAGAGTGAGGTCCACTATTGTTTAATTCACTTCTCAAGTCCCCTCCCTCCCAACCCCCCCCACCCCCCGCTTTTTCCGAAGGCTGGCGCGTCTCTGGATTTTGAAGTTAAGAATGATTCACTTCATTGCGACTTTCCTGTTTCTCCTGGAAATGAGTTTGTACCTGCTTGTCCTCTAATGTACCTTTGATCAGCGTTCTCTTGTAAATAATCCCGCAAACATGGAAGTTTCGGGGATATTATGTTTGGGGGTTGTAGCCGCCGCCGTCTCCCGCCGCCGCTACACCCACACGAACCCTGCGTCAGCGCAATAACTCTTTAAAGGACAACCACCGCAGGCTGGATACAACAGAGGTTAATCGTAGAGAATGAAAAAAATGTATCTAAGGTCCAAACCCAATTTCATACGGTTTCCTATGTGGAGTTGGGTTCCTTATGCAGAGAAAGTGGGGAGAATCCCATTTGGGCAAAAATAACGCATGACGTCACACTGGACACCATGGAAGTTAGTCATGTATTGGAATGCCTCATTTATTGAACGTCAACCTAGCAGAAGTTCTGGTGCCCGTGCTCTCACCAAGTGACCATCAACACCGACCAAACCACTTCGCAATCCTCCCCATAGACTAAATGTTTTTCAAAGTGAATATGGTGTGGATTTAATAGAAAACAAAGAGGGTTTGCATTTGTGCAAGTATGACATCAAATATTATTGCATGATGGGTCGGGATATTTTTCGATCTTGTGCAATTCACATACACAAACTTCAAAGGACTGTAACTCCAAATAACAGAAAGTCGTATGAACTTAGGGTTCGGACTGACGAATGCAGTTTTTTCCAGTTAATAAAGTAGCCTCTTCATAATTCATCCTGCAGTCGTCCTGAACGTTTATTGATTGATATGAAAACTTGGTACACATGTCCGTCTAGTAAAATCTCGGATGAGTTCGAAAGTGGGCATCACTGTTTGTCGGCTGCCCTCTATTTGCATGTTTAACGAAAATACTGAGTTTATCGGGATGACATGAAACGTGTGGGTGGGGACAAAAGGGGGTCCCGAAAAACCACGACAGTGATTGCAAGGTCACCAGAAGTCAAACTTATGTTTTTTTTCTGTGAGGCGAAAAATACAGCAGAGTAGTTCGATTTACATAAAAACTTGGTGGGTAGGAGACAAAAGATGGTCCCGAAAAACATGACAGGCAGTTCAAGGTCATCATGAGGTCAAGTTTTTTTCTCGCCAATTTTTCATACCCGCCCACCGTCTCACTAGGAGCTTCAGCAATGAGGGCGGAGTAGGCATAGATCTTTCTTGTTGTCAGAGATAGGGTCGTCCCTTCTGCTGCGGGGATGCATCTCCAATCAACCGTCAGATTGGCAGTGACTCATTGTATATAATTTGCTCTTGTACCATCTTTGCTTGAGAAGTTCCTATAACGATCAATTCTATCATAATTTCTCCCGTCCTCCAAAATGTGTTTGACGAACATACTGGTGTATTCTTCGAAAGCTTCCCATTGACAATACCGTGCCTTCTTCATCTTGATTAGGCAGGCAGGCTTACAATGGCGATTATGGAGGGACAGAACACATCTTTTGTTAACCGCAGATTGCCAGAGGAAGCAGCACGGTCAAGGTCAGTTAAAGTTTCATTCGCGCCTTATTTCATGTCCTCTTTTTGAGTCCTCTTTATTTATGTTCTCTTGCTCACACAAAGGTGCAAGAGGACGGCCAGGGACAACGGCTTGGTCAATTCGTCGCTAATATACTCAGGGCAGTTATTGTCGTTGTCAGGGAATGTGTTCTTTGCCGTCGTAAGGTGTCACAGCATGTATGCCTATTCAATCCACATAGTCCTACATCAATATTTCAGTACACAGGTGGGTTGTTTTGTATTACCAGTATTATTTATTTTGGCTACCTTTTGCTATGGTTTTATACCAGGTAGGGTTCGGTCTCAGCACCGAGACTCGACATCCGAGGCCAAATACCATTCATTAGGATTCGAGACCAAGCCGGCTAACCGAAACTGGGAATAGGTCCCAATACCGGACTCGAGACCGTCTCCAAACTAAGCACTGCTTCATACGTGAGCCACCTGAAGGAACTAAAGTGCTAACAGTGTATGCTGACAAGCTTGGGCAGTCGATGAGGGGCTGGTGGAGGCGAAGTGGACCGAGGCAGGGATGGGCAAGCTGAATCCTCCAACACAGAGGATGCACGCTGGAGCTCCTTTAGGGGGAACACTGGTGGCAATAACTAGCGGAAAAAGTCGAAGCTATCTAGGAAAGCCGCTAGGCTCAGTGCGTATAGATCAGCTTGCTAGGAGTCGGCGCATGAGCACTGGGGACTGCGAACGACACGTGAGATGGAGGTCCAGCCTGTTTCGTTCTGTGAGTCAATGAGAAGCACATGCAAACGGGGAGGTTACATCTGTACAGAGCGACTCCGCAACACGGACTCTGTTGGTGTTGTTGCCCACTGGACAAGATGTCAAGGTAGCTGAACGGCATGTTCTTAACCAGGAAATCGTGTGGGGGCCCGTTAGGTGAGCCCCCAGTCGAAATTCGGATGGATACTGTTGCAACTCTGAAGGCTGATCCGCCTGTAGACTGTGAGTTGCCGGTATCAAGGAAACTTGAGAGGAATTGGCGCAGGGGAAGGGCAGGAAGGCCTCCCGGGGTCTGTGGCCATACATCCGCAGGAAGATGCTGGGGTGATGGCCGGCTGCCTCAGTTGTTTGCATGTTCTACTGCTATGTTTGGAGCACTGGTGCTCATCCAAACGGGTTGGAAAAGGGACTTATAATTCAATTGAGATAGGTGAAGGGGGATAATCGGGACTGACAAAAACACGGAGTTTACCTCTCCCTCCGTTAACCTGGCATAGTCTTTGCTAGGATCATCCTGAACGTCTTGTACACCTGATATCCTCTCTGTCTTTGTACGGTACTGCGAGTGCTGTGATGTGTGTTAGTGGAGTCTCTGACTTCTTCCCGTTGTTCACGGCGTGTTGAGACAGTTCGTGTCCAATCGCTCCAACCGTTTAAACAAGTGTAATGGCTGGAATATGGAGAGAATGTGCATGGTACCCGACCTGCCTGCGGGTCTCTTCGGGGGTGAGAGAATGGAAGCTGAATTACACGCCGAGTTTCTCTGGTTGATGCCTTGGAACACTTAGTCGGCAGGCAACATCCATGGGGCCTTCAGGTTGTTATAAACCCAAGACTAAGATCCAGTCTTTTGGTTGGAATCTTGGACGTGGGGGAGTGGGAAGTCACCAAGTCATTCGTTTACCTCAGCAGTATCATTAGTGACTCGGTGGGAGAACCAAGCTCCGTGTTTCTGGCTCAGTGTTGCTTCCAGTCTTGCTGTTTTCTAGTGGGCTTGACGCTCACTTTTGGGATGAGACCAGCGATTGGATTCCTTTTTCACTACCTCACTTACGTCGCATTTCGGATAACATATCTAATGCCAGGGTCCTCGGGTTGGGGGGAGATGGTGAAGGTTAGCTGCCTATTTCGTGATCGTCAACTGCGTTCAGTGAGCATATGGCCCGCCCTGGTGTCCTGCACGTGAAGGGAATCCGGGGGGTTGGGCCCGAACCGCCGGGAAGCCCCAGTAGATCATGGGTGGCGCAGCTTCAGGGTACCTCAGGGGCTGGAGGGGAGGATCAGGCCAGGCTGGTCCTTGATCGGAGGAAGGGCCAAGAGGGCGGGTGGATGCGGCAGTTGCTCCTGCAATGTGCTCCATGATGTGAGTGAGTAGTCAGGGTAGTGAGGTTAGGTGAGTGATCAGACGGTGACCGGGGCGGTGGTGCCAGGATTTCCCTGACGGGGGGAGGGGAGGGAGGGGGGGTTCTTCGAGAGGGACGCAGGGTGAAACAACAGGGGAGATGAGGAGTCTTTTCCCGGCAGGGGTTCAACCAGTTGTGAGATGGGTGGGAGGAAGGGAAGGGGGTGGTGTGCGGAGGGGCGGCAACCAAACAGGAGTGATCAAACAACTCACCCCCACCTGAAGCATATGAATACTTGATTATGAATTCACTTTCCGTTTGGTCTTCTCTAATTTCCATTCTCCCGACGGGGGGGGGGGGGGGGTGGTGGGGGGGGGTACCAATTTTCATTCGATTCGATAATTTATTGCTTCTGTTCGATTTATTGAAGAAAAAATTGCAACATTATTGAAAATAACAGAAGTTAGGAAGTTTAAAACGAGCGATTACCGTGATAAAAAACTTATTGGCCTTACCCTAAATTATTGACCTATCTAGGGGGTTGGGCTGGGGGGGTCTCCAATTTTTTTATTTAATATTTCATTTCATTATGCTTTATGAAGTAGAATGCAAAATTATTGACATAATAGTAATAAGGAAGTAAAATGAGCCATTTACTGTGATAAACCTGAAATTTGCACTTAAGACCTTTGACCCTAATTTTGACATATTAGGCATTTGAGGAACACAAACATGATATCATTTCAGTACAAAATTATCTCAGAATCACCTATTTGTTTGCTTTTCTTAAAAAATGCCTCAGCAGCTTAATTAGGCACATTTCTGGATTCTTGGCCTATGGGGGGGGGGGAACTGAATTTAATACCTCACCAGTTGTGAACAACTTCCATTCATTGTTGCTTAGGTGCTTCGCCAATTTGGTAATTCGAGGAGATACATGTCGCAAACCGACAATTGAGGTGAACTGAACAGTGGGTACCTTTACAATGCCGATCATGGACATGACGACGTCAACCACCCTCTTTTGGGGCTCAACGTCTTCGGAAAGGGACTGCCGTCTTCAACACTACAACCAAAGGAATACCGATAATACACGGCCCAATATAGACTCGTCTTTGAGTATTTTCCCAAGGTGAAGAAAGAATGCACCTCTCGCGATTTGGCCATATTGGGGAGACATGATATCGGACTCAGCAGTGATAATCTACCTGCCAAAGCTACCGTAAGTATCGTGCTTACAGAAAACATACTGCGAAAAATTGGGAAATTTGTAAAAGGCTACCACATACTGGCCAGACCCGACCATTTTGTAGTTTGGTCCAGAGTCGGTTCAGGACGGGTGTGACGGCAAAAAAAAAAAAAAAAAAATCGGACAGACTCACTTAGATTTAAAAGTTTCAGACGTGTTTGGTCTGGTCTTGGTACGGTCGGGCGGCTGTGCGCGGAACTCGAATTCGAGAGGTTGGTTCTCACAGCTAACTATATGTCAAGCTGGCAGCGCCGAACATGGTCGGAAGAAAGAAGAAAGGGAGATCCAACTTTTGGAGTCTATGGCAGATGGATCCATGTCTGTATGATACAAGTCACCAGGCATTATCGTATAAGAACATTACCAGGGAACGACATACATCGAGCTTTGAAAAGCATTAAATGGATAGTAAATTACCGATATATGTCCTGTGGAGAGATTGCGTCTCCGTTTATGATCACGTTACGAGGGGCGACCAGTTTCCCCCAATAGAGATAGATTGGGACTTTAGGTAGGTAGTTGCGAGCTTACTGTTGTTGAGAGAGAATTGGGTTGTGGCAAGCGGGGAGTTGAGTGGGGTAGAGGGTAACCAGTTGGTGGGGTTAGAGGGGTTAATACTTGACTAGGTGCATGCAAACTAATCGCCTCCCGGAAAACGGTTGATGCAGTCTGGCTGAAACATTTGCACTCCACATTTCAGGATTCCCCAAGTTATTTTTCCAAGAAGTTTCGAACAGTAGACCTACTTTTTTCCTTCATTGCCGAAATATTAGGAATACAAAGCGCTTAGCGTGCAGTGCTGTGAGATGTCGACATATTCATTTCGGCCAGTGGTTGTGGGTTTTGTTCCTGCGAGTTTGGTCGGGTGCGGCTGGACCCCAGACCCGACTGAGACCATGGCAAAAACCGGAAAGGAAACCATAGTTGTGTCTTGTTCCGTCGTTCAGATTCGGTGTAGGAGTCGCAGTCGCGCGGTGTGCGGCAACCTTCAGAATAAATTTGATATGATTCATTGTTCGCTGCTGATTACGACCACCGAAGAGCTTTGAAAACTTTTTTTCAGGAAATGATATCGCGCTTTTCTATCGCTAATTCAGACGAACTGGAACGGAACTACGTCGTTAATGAAGCCTACAAAATAGAGTGTGGAGAAGCATCGATGTCGCATGGGATATACACAATATCCCTCACAGATAACAACAACCTGCGCACAACTTGTGGTGGAAAACGAAACTCTCACGGAACATCCAGGATTTCCACGGTTCGGTCTCGGTGCACAGACAACACATTTTCCCACACGATGCTTGAATGCGTCGATTGCCTGTCATAGCTTTGGAAATCGTGTCGGTACAAAGAGGACCTTAAACCTCCAAGCAGTGTAAATGGTAGTTTTAACACCATTGGTTTCATCGTTTCAACCTAGTTACCATCGAGAACATTTGCATTATATGTCAATTAAACAGTGTGCTTAAGTATTTGAGGATACCTTCGATCCTCGCATTCAGTAAATACAACTTTAGAACAGGGAGTTTCGCTGATCTCAAACAACATTTCTTCAATAACGTATTACGAGGCATTTATGATCTTGATGTTGGGGATTAATGAACTATTCCGAATTCTATTTATGTTTTGTGTTTCGGTTTTGCACTCGACTTTCTAGTTGCTTTACATTCCACTATGACTATGATGGTGTGAATGTAGATTTAATGAGCTCATCATCAAAATCTAATTTTTATTTCATGTTTGTCAATACTGTTTTTCCCCTATATACTATTTCAGAAGTTATATATCACCTTGTTAGCTCTGAAGTTATGGAAATGTAAATTTTCACATTTTGTTCCAGTGTGCCAGAGATAAGGGAGACAGTACGAGCGTGACAAAATGTCTCTGGCAAAATCTACGTTCAGCGTGGCCAGGCGGTGGTTTTGTATTGCTATGCC
This sequence comes from Sclerodactyla briareus, assembly GCA_026419785.1. Classification (NCBI taxonomy): domain Eukaryota; kingdom Metazoa; phylum Echinodermata; class Holothuroidea; order Dendrochirotida; family Sclerodactylidae; genus Sclerodactyla; species Sclerodactyla briareus. Next base: position 135,557 of record JAODTK010002776.1, on the reverse strand, counting down.
TTCCGCGGTAGACCACGAATGGGGCTTGATTGGATCATTGGTCAATATCAACTGAGGGAAACTTGAAACGGTAGGTCTCCAAAACCAGTTCGTGAGGGGTACTTTGGATACGAAAAGCCAAATTAGAGTACAGTGCCAATGCACCAAACTACATAATTGCAAGGGAAAGTGGAGAGAGCAGAGTGAGCTCCTCAGTATTCATTAGATATGAAAGGTGTGTTACACATTATTAATCTCGCGGTCTCACTACCTGAACAAACCAAGTTGTGGCTATGTACACGGTCCTATCCATCTGTTAAAATACGGTGGTCATTTCGGAGATCGGCTAACAGTTCAAATCACAAAGTTTTCCAAATCAAGGGCATTGGTTATCAATCAGTTCTTGCGTTAACTGATCAATCTAAGAAAGTTCTCGCCGAGTAATGTGTTTCACCTCTGCGGTTCAGTAACAATTTTAAACAGCTATGGACTTCGGGCAGGAATATTGAGTAAACGTAGAGACATTCAAACGTAAGAGACTTCTTGGCGACCTTATCGTTCAACTCTCGTGTACTGTTGCTAGGCATGATTTAGATCGCTTCAAAGTTCCGCAGAGGCTAGTCACGTTTAGCCGTTCTGGTGCTATGCTTGATTGCCTCCAATTATAAAGGATAATTACAGTGCGTTTTATGGTGTTAGGGGGGATGCAGAAAGTCAAGGACAGCATAGTCCAATGTTAGTGTCCGATTCCGATAATACAACCAGCGATAGTCAGGAGATGGCTGGCATTCTTAATAACTATTTTCCGCCGGTATTCAGTCAGGAAAACTTGGATATTTCCGACCTTATGGTTGGTGTGCCTCATAATCCTATTGTCTATTGTATGTTCGCCTTATGTGATAAAGGAGAAACGGCGGAATTTTAAAAGAGTGGTAGAAGCTTAGACGAGTTTACGTCGTCTTAATGAAATCTTTTGCCGACCAGTTGTCTGTTCCATTAGCTATTATATTCAATACAATCTTGCAAGAATGATGTTGTTCGGATGGTTGGGAGAAACAAATGTTTCTTTCTATCCAAGAAGGCAATCGGTCTTTTCCTTGTGATTACAGGCAGTGAGTCTTACTAGTGTTTTCTTCAAGGTGTTAGAGATCATTTGTCTGATTTTTTTTTTTCAATGAGTCAATATCTAATTTGAGGTTCTCACCATGGTTTCAGGAAAAATCGCCCGTGTTTGACTAATCTCTCAGAATTTATTTATGGAAGATGTTGCTAGTGCAGTGACAACGGCAGTGGCTGTTGATCTAATTCTCCTAGCCTCCAAAACAAGCTTGACAAGGTTCCTCATGAGCGTCTCTTGCTTAGATTGGAAAGTTTCAGCATTCAAGGAGAATGTCCATGAGTGGATTCGTCAGTGGCTTCTCAATAGGGAACAGCGATTTGTCATCAATGGGCGTCTGTCTCCTTGGCAAAAAGGTCACCAGTAGTGTTCCCCAATGATCGGTTTTGGGGCCTTTCTTTTCTATCGTATATTGACGATCCGAAGATTCGGTGCATTCCATATTAAAAAGTTTGCGGACGCTACCAAGTTGTATCGGGAGTTGCTTCGAACGAGGATGTTGCAATTTTTTAAAGGCATCTTGATATATTCTATAAATATTTTTTTCGATTGGCCAATGTTTTTCAATGCCGATAAGTTATGCATGTAGGTGTTAGAATCGCAATGCTCCTTTCAAGTCAAATGGGCAAATCTTCATCAGGTGGAATTCAGAAAAAGATCTCGGAGTTCATTTTGATTCTTTCCGCGAACCCTAAGCAGTGTCTGAAGCTGGCAGGAGAGGTAATTGCATTCTGCTTGATTAGACGTCATTTCAGTTTCCTTGATAAAACTATTGTTGTCAGGCTGTTTAGCAGCTGGTGAAGACCTCACCTGCTATCTGTCCATATGGAATCTTCATTTCTCGAAGACAAGCAGGAAATTGGAGCGTTCAGCGGAGGCCACTAGATTAATTCACTGTCTTAGAGATTTACCTTACGAGGAAAGATTGAGGCGTCTTGGTCTAACTTCGATGGACCCTGAGACGAATTACAGGTGATTCGATAAACGATTTTCCAATTGTTCACGGATTTGAGGGCCTTTCCAACCACTATTTCTTTGAGGTTTCCAAAGTTACGATAAATAGGGGTCATTGCCTCCAGCTTCGTGGTAAACGCTGTAAAACGCGAAAATTCGAATATTTCTTCTCTCGAAGTTATCAATGAGTTGTATCGCCTTCCTGTGTTGTTCTGTCTGAGAGTGTGCATGCGTCGAACCGTCTTGATTCATTTTTTTCGAAATGTGGTCGAATTCTTTAGGCATCTGGATTATTCTTCTCTTCGGGATGTTGTGGATTCAGGGTATTTCATGAGGACCCTTTTTTAGTCTTTGAGGAAGTCAGAGGAATCTGTGCTGTCATGACAGTATGTATTTATGGGGTGCGTATGTGACGCCCAGCTTGTAAACACGATACCTCAACCCCACCTGAGACGGATTTGAAGCTCATACTTGGCATAGGTGTTCCCCAAGATGAGTACATGAACCCTACTGTTTTGGGGTCATGTAGAAGGTTCATCTGTGGTAACCAGAGGTCAAAGTCCGAGAATTTTTTGAACACTATAAGTCCAAAATGGTTGACCTGATCAGTTTGTGTTCAGCTTTCTAATGGGAGTACAGAAACTCTATTGTTTTTGGTATATGCCGGGGTTTGAATTTTGGTCAAAAACGAAAATTCGTGAAAAGTCGATATTTTCCATCGGCAATTGTTTGGCTTTGTAAAAATATGGTAACTCGACTCCACTGATGGATGAAGCCCATACTTGGTATGTGGTTCCCAATGATGAGTACATAACCTCATGGTTATGGGGTCAGGTCAGAGGTCTTCTGAGGTCACCAGAGGTTAAAGTCCAAAACCTTTGAAATTTAGTGCGTAGCTTTCCTTTCGAGAGGATAGAAACCCTATTGGTTGGTTGACAAAAATGGGAAATTTGTCAGACGTTATATTGCCCCTAATGAGCGGGAACAATCTCCCATTGGTCTTTGTGTCTGACTATAGGTTGTCAGAAGGAGTCAATAATCCCAGCCTTTTGGCTTCTGGTTCACTAAACTAAAGTAGACTAAACTAATGACAAGAGATCCACTGGCGCGCATGCATTTTGGCTATGACCTCATATGCTGGGGTCAGATGGATTATATGATTTTTCGTAAACTTGCGAACGAACAAATGAATAAGGATTGAAGACCACGCATCGAGTGAAATCCAGTCATAAGTAGCAGTATTACCCATACTATTCATCTGAAAATTACGTGGGTGTGTGTTATTCATGTATATACTTCCGAGTCAATATTCCTGTCGATATCTCATGAATCGGGTGTATCGTGGAGATCTATAGGGATATGAACCCTAATGTTTCATTCACTGTGGTCATTCTGTTTATTATAATTGATTACCTCACACAGCAAATCATTTCCAATTATGTAATGATCGCTGCTCCCGCACTTTTGGTCATAGTAATGCTCGCTCCTGGTGACATTCGTCTGCGGTATAAGAGACACAGAGGTAAGATATCGATATACGATGTTCAACTAGAGGGGGGCATCGTTATAACTGTCCAAATGTTGATCTCTGCTCTAAAGAATTGTGTGTTATGTAATTGCATATCCTGGTAGTACAAAAAAAGTATTCATCCCATAAAATAATGCCATTGCCAATTCGTCCCGTTAATGAAATTCCCGTGTTATAGATGTTTTTCTCATCTCAACATTTGTATCCCTCACGTAGCTCGAGCGCTCTCACTGAACCGAAAAAAGTCAGGTAGTGAAATTGAAATGAAATCTCCTAGTATATTTCGAAGGAGTATTTTTCGACAGCTTAATATCAATATTTATATGAAATTGTTACATTTAATGTACGATGAACATGAAATAATAGGGAACATGCATGTTTGATATGCACTGACTTTCACTGTTTCGTCACTTTATTCACATACAAGGCCACCCTGATGACTCCGAGAATGCCATTACCACAAGCTGAATCAGAGAGCAGCGGTAAGTACATGAAGTAGCAGATGGCCTAGGGTAATGTGTTTCTCGCTTAGGCTTTCTGCCACGAAAACCACGGACTTAAAGTACAATGGCTAGGTATACATAATTGCTGCTATTCTGGTTTGTCTTGTATTCAGTAAAATTAAGATAAGAAAATCAGCCGGAATCGAGTGTAAATCGAGAAAATGCTGCTATTGCGCAATGTGCACCGTGACATCACGAGAGTAATCGGTGACCCTGTGTAATAAAAAAAATCCAATACAAACATGTATTGTTCACCAACATAGTGACAGAAGAACTAACGATGAGATCTGATGAAAACTACAAATTTGTCACAAGATATGAAGAACGATTCATTAAATAATTCATGAACATTACCTAATATTTTTCTGCTCTAATAGTGCGAAAATGTCAACTTCACGTGTAAAGTCAATGAGCGGACCTTTGCGTTGTTCCTATGGTTGCATCACATATGCGTAACATTCACTTTGCATATAGACACCACTATTTCACGATTTACAATTAAATGAATGGGTTGATATACGGAACGAAAGAAAAGTAGCGACTCTATAATCACATCCCGGATATTTATATCGTGGTATAACCAACAGATTCCAAAAGGGATGTTCAGTACAGGTACGGCCAAATTATTCAACATTTTGCAATAAGTTGACGGTAAAGTCTCGTGGTGGTAACAATTATGTGGGTACATTTTGGTTAAGTTGGTGTTTTTGTGTTCTTACTCTTGCCACAGGTGTGTGTTTCGTGAGTGAACACGGCCTGGAAACACACCCCTATGCGGTGTGGGCGTGATATTCGATAGAAGGGGTGGGGTGAGGGTTTGAATATTCCAGTGGCCGGTACATAAGATGTGCGAGATGATTGGGTTCAAGCATTACAGACTACAAAAATTTTCAGCTGTGAGGAACATCTGATTTTGGCATTTTTGATTTTAATGATCGGGAGTATCTATTTATATTTAGTAAACATAGATTGTTGAGCTGATATGATTCAATGTTGGTTGGCCCATTAATTCAGGTTGAAGCAATTCTTGTTGTATTTCTGATGCTGTCCAAATAGCAGAGACATCGTCAGAAATAACAACACGTTCGGATTCATGCTGACAGTATGTATAGTCAGTCGTTCGGTTCTAGAATTATGGAACTTGGGTGTGACAGTGATGTGAAGCCGTCCCTGTTGGGGGATGTGGGGGGGGGGTGGGGGTTGAGGGACCAGTCCTGGTATATCATCGGTAGATCTAAGATTAAAGATGCGGTATGAGGCATACCTGAAACACCTTAATCGCAAAAGAATTCGAGAGTTGTAATACGAGGTTATAGAATATAATACTGATTCTATTTTTACACACAGCACGGAACAGCCAAGTAGTACCTAAATCAAAGGGCATCACACAGGAAATGGTTCATCGAAAAGGATCACCGAACAAGGACAAAAGCGGTAAATGAAAATGTTGAGACACTTAGGGCGTTTCAGAACCCTAAATACGTTTGCTGCCGCATAGAAGTTCAGCTTATGCACCAGGTTCTACCTATTCAAGATGGTATGTGATAATGTGTTGGAAAAGTTTACAACAATGTCTACTCAGCAATTTCCTGAACATATGACAGCGCTAACGTCTTCACCTACTTCCCCAGGTATGAATTACATGTTACATTTAAAACTTTATATTGTCTGCAACGTTTCAGTGCATTTTGTTACACTGAAGGCGATTTCCCTTGCACAACGAAGCAGCAAATGGCACAAATCATAACGGAAAACCCCTCTCCCCTCCGCATTTAAAGAAAGTTCAATGTCGCCTTCGTGCTAAATACTGCAGGTCGTCACCATTTCCGTTTATGACTGGCAACGATGAATGAGGAATCAAATTTCTCTTGGGTGAATATCATCCATGCGGGTGTTTCGAAGCAGTCTTCTTTATTTTGTTTTGTCTGTGTGATCACAACTAACCATAGAGCATTGACAAGAATATTGCGATAATCATCAGTGACATGGGATACGACGGCCATTCAACCAACTTAGCCACTTGTTTAATTTCATGCCATTTAGATATATATGCAGAAGTTGCAGAATGTTATGGCAGCGCTCAGGGCTTGGATGAGAGTAGGATTCTTACATAATGACGACTCGAGGAGGGCATTATGTGTGTGAAGGTGGATGGCAACATTGACTGTTTCCGAGCCCGATTGGACCAGAAAGGTTATATATCCAAACCAAAAAAGAAGGTAACATATTGATTCGAGATGCCCGAAAAGTCACAATATCGGAAGAAACTGCCATTAAACCTATGTGGACACTAATGTGCGCAGACTAAGCGGTCGTTTTCTTAGTTAGTTATAGACTATGGATTATGTTGCTATTTATATACAGTCAATTCATTATCTATCAATAACCGGCCGCTCGATTCTACTTGTGGGCAGTGAGTAGAAGTAGATTCGCGTTCTTTTGGACCAAACTATCAACGGACGAAATAAAACATATCTTGAGCTCGAGGCTAGATTTCTGTTTGAACAATATGCTCATCTGTGTTGTCCTCCTGCCAAGAACGAGGGGTGGGGGCCTGCAATTGTGTTATGAAATTTATGTTGCAATGTATGGCCGTGCTCGGTGCCTGGAGGAAGAGTAGGGGGCGGGGCGGGCGACATGAACAATACCTGCGATACAGTTAAGTAATAAATGTATAAGTAGGTCGCCAAAAATTATTTGCCCCACGACAAAGAGTAGAAGTTGAATGAAAGTAATGTCTCTCATTCGAAAAAAAAACGGTTGGCGTGGTTCGCGGGTACCTCGGGAGTTAGGGGGGGGGGGGGGGGGGGGAAAGGCCAGGCCCAGGCCCTGTCGCGGTGGGAGGGGGGACCAGACATGTCGATAGTCTAGTGGACACTGGGTGATTGCGAGCGACGGGTGGATGCAGCCGGTGCCTTCCAGGCATGTGTCTAGAGGAGTTATTGCCTTAATATTTCTGAAGTCTGGCACATCAGAGAATGACACGTTTAGGTGGCCCGATTTCATTCAGCAGAACTGTGGAATGCACAATAGACAGAGTTTGTATTGTTTGCAACAGCTAACAACACGAACCTATTACGGTTTCCGTTGCGTTCAAGGTTTTCCTTTCCTTCATGGTATACTTGAGAGCAGAGGATCAAACCTATTCAAGGCCCAGCAAGGGTGCAGACAGGGATACTGCCACCTATTGTCAGCTGCAAATCACTCACCAGATTCACGGAATAAGGCAATACCTCTGTGGCCCGGTACATTAATGTTAAGTGTCCCCCTCGTCCAGTACAATGAATACGTCAAGCTGCCTATTCCGAGCCAAGAGCAACATTCCGTTTTGGAAGCGTCGAAAAGAGGCAGCAATCGAAAAATACATATGCTGTCGTATGATTGTGGGTTTATTATTCATGTTTAGGCATATGTTACGCACTTTGCTGTCCAAATCAGTGAGCTTGCAAGGCCAGGGTGGTGGAAGAATGAAGGGCCTAGCGGATTTTCTTGGAGTCCGTGCGTCCTCAGCGTTCTCTTAAGTAATAAAGCAGCCAGGTCACTTATGTCAACACAAATTTGAAGCTACCCTTCAAGTTGTCTTACATTTATCCACTCCCGTTTCATTATTTCCGATTATCATACAAATGTGTTTATTTCCAGATCAGCTTTTCTGTTCCAAAAAGTCCTGGAATACGTACGTCAAGAAAATTGTTGGAAATTCGAGGATCCACTCCTTGGCCAAAAGTACGTGGCCTATGTGTAGACCAAGTAAGTGAAGTCATGTTCTCGAAGATGTGTTTCGATTTTTTCGTAGAAAATGAGGAAAGGGTCATGAAAAACAAAGCAAGATACACAACACCTTAACATGACAGCTGACCACCACATGGATTTGTGCGTTGAATTTAGCTGTGTGTAATTTAATGTGTTGAAAAATACACCAAAATTCAATAAATATCGAGGATTCATTAGAGGTTTGCGATTTGCACAAATTTAACCTATATTTTACCCTATGAGAAAAGCCAGGTTGGGTAGAATACTCATGCTAAATAATAAGTAGGGCCGAGTGGTATGAAAACCACGATCCTTAAAATACAATTAAAATGGCCGAGAGGATGATTTATCGTTCCCATATTTAATGGGGTGGTCTGGTGGTGGTAGATGGTCTCCTTCGTTCCCGCTTTTGTGTTGAACTTTTAAATTCATAGGGGGGGGGGGGGGGAGTGATCCGAGGCAGAAGTTTCATCGATTTTTTCTTCGAACTAGAAGGAAACACTGATAGTCCATTGCACGAATTATTAGAGATGAGCGGAACCCTGTCCTGAATGAAACGGTCACGGTTACAATCTGATTATATGATAATGGTGTTCAAAGGGTCACACTTGACAGCCTGCCGTGCAGAGGCTGTTTTGCCACGAACATTCAGCTGGAACTGAACGTTATTTCGAAACTCCACGGGCGGAAATTTCATGACGTAACAACACGGAATGTGACACCTTTTCGCCCATTTGATCGTCACTACACATTTGTAATATGCGATTAATTAGGTTTGTTTTGAGAGCGCGGTCACAGTTTGTTCAAGGAGGCCGTAATATTACATGGTGGGAAAAATGTTGTGTCTGTTCCCCAAAATACAAGCCCAAACTTAGTTGTAGCATACGCAATTGCAATGGTGAAGGTTATTTACCAACTGTGCCCACGATATTTGAATTGATTAACGCGTCCGAACCACATAGACGCGTCATACCAAATAGTGTCTATGCGGTTACTCCTCAGCAGTAGTGCACCATGGCAACTAATTTCCGTTGAATGCGAAGTGCATGGAGGTCGATATAAGTGGGAAGGACAATGACAGGCGTACGAGTGAAAAAAGATTGTAGCTGATATAAACGATATAAAGGCGTGTATTTAGGCTAACTATATTTAGCGAGTGTAGGTTTTCACCCGTGTCTTCACTTTATCCATTTCAGCACGCATAATCAAGGTGCTCAACAGCCACCATCCAGCTTCATAATGAATTAAAATGGTTTTAACACTCAGTTAGAGTCTCGAGACAAGACATTTTTCAGAGGAGTATCGATTACAATTATTGTTACATAAAAAACATACCGTTATATGTGGACTGAAGTAGGGTTAGATATGAATGTAATTGGCTCATCCAAATACGCAAGCAAACCATCGACATTATATTAACAAGTTCTCTTGGCAGGGAGCTGACACAGGATAAGCCCGGACTATCGTTTCGCCCCCCCCCCCCCCAAAAAAAAAAACAGAAAAAAACACACACACGACGACGGATGATGAATCCAAGGTGTTAGAAGATACCGTGCTGATTTAAAGTAAACCTATGCCTAATGCTATACAATATCTGTACGAACATCGCGCAGCCTGGTAGATCAAAAGTAAACGCGACCAAACTGAATTGCAAGCTCTTCTAACTGTTACACACGATGACACGATAAGTAATAAATTAAGATAAGATAAGGACAAGAATAGGATGAACTTCATTATATCCGAAAGGGAAAACACATGCTTGCTGAAAAATTATTCAGAAGTACAAACAATAGCCCAATACACAACAGTAAGAGGACGTTAAGACATTAGAACAATAAAACCTAAGAACGGGATCAAATACAAAATATGCACTGTCGGATGGCAAGTAAGTAACAATAAGAAATGAAAAGGAGCAATGATGAAACACGTAAAAATTGATCAAGGATAAGAGGTACCCAAGTTAATAACGGAGGGAAGAGATCAACAGCTAATAGATGAATTAAAAATGTTGACGGCTTTCCTCACGAAGGATGAAGGATAACGATTTTTGTGAGCCGGTGGTCTCATCCTCCCGCTACGTGGGATAATGAAAATAATCAGCCCTAGTATGTTGAGGGTGGTTCGGAGACCGAAGCGAAGCGAAGCTATCCACGATACGACTTTCATAGACTCCTTCAACCGTCGGCAAAAAACATTTTCCAACAATCCTACTGGCCTGTTAAAAATAATCTTCCAACACCTTCTTAAGGATTATTTGCGTCCCAACCCATGAAGACATACAGAGGACAATATGCCAATGAGGAGTTGTTCTTAAAATATGAATAAATGTTATGAAATGTTTTAAAACAGTCCAGTTTCCGTAAACAATAATTCGGGGCTTGAGGACGATTGGCAACGAGGCTCACCAGTGGAGGCCCATTCCAGTTCGTCATCAAAATTACAACCCAGGTATTTGTTACTCGTAACCTTGTCCAAAGTCTTATCTTCAATAAGCACTGGTTTGGCCACGTCTATCACCCGGCGGAAATCCACAATTAATTCCTTAGGTCCTTGCTAACATTCATATATAACATTCAAGATAATATTGTCACTTTTTCTACCAACTTAGCGATTTGTCAAGATAATTTCCATATCATCTTTAATAATTACGAATTTCTTTTTTCTTCTTTGTATTGGAGAGTGAGTATCGTTTTATATTAATTTGTTAACGGCAGAACCAACAAATGTACATTTCACCCGTTTTGTTCGCTTGTATTGCAGGTGTGCGTGTATTGATGACTGCCATAAACTGACTTGCTGCTCAACGACCAAACTATAAATGCGCGATCCAAAATGGTAGAGGGTTTCTCATCCCATGAGGTGGTATTTGTTGCTTCAGCTTTGGAACATCGACCCTTTATCACCAACACTCACGGAAGTCCTAGTATTAACTAGTCGGGTGGTCGCTATGTGCTGTATGAAAAACTGCCTCTAGATGGGGATGCGCGAGGTCTACCACTTCTGAAGCAACGCGGGGAACTATACGTTACGAAGTGAAGGAAGTCTTGATGGAGGAGTTATCATATAGGAGAATTAGCAGGGATTTTTCTCGCTTCAATAGTATATGCCATGGAAGAGAGGAAACTAACTTAAATGAAGACATGGTTGTGGGTTCCATTGATTTCATGAATAGTTACTGTAAGAAAGCAAATTGTGATGTTAAGAAGTCCTACATTATTGTAGATTTCGTTAGACAATCTGGGGGTTCTGTCGAAGTATCATGCCCACTGCGTTGGAATGATATAGTTTTTTTTGGTCAGTGTTAACCGAATCTGCTCCTGCGTACCGTAATTTGTTAATTTGACCCATTGACCGAAAATATGGGACAATCGAGCTCTTTCAGGCAAGTCACTGAAACTCGAATGGAGGCAAATCACTCTAGGGAGGGATGTTCGAGAGTGGGGCAGTATTGCCACAGGGTTGTGCCTTTTTTCACTCCCACCATTATTGGGGGGGGGGGGGGGGGTGGTGGTGGGGGGGGGGGTCAAAGAGAGAAGAAGCGCCAGTCACGTTCCTAAGCCTAATAAGGCTGGGGCTTGATGGAGTCTAGTCTCACAGGTTAGCCTAGGCACATCACAATAGAAAACATTCGAAGGTGAGCAACTAAACTGTAAAGAGGGTTCTGAAGACTTATCTATCAATACTTCTGTAGACTAAAAGGTCAAACTGCCCACGTATCATACCGCCCGTAGTAATTTGATAGAATAGTGGTTCAAACTGACAACAGGATGTATGTTACAACACTTCCGCCATTACTACAGGCTCATAGTCATGTTCTTACTTGAGGCCAAGTGAAAAATGAACTTTTTCTACACACCGACGGTACGATACCTTGAACAGCTCTTAGCCCGACTGATGCGTACCTCGGTAATCAATTCTTCTGCAAAGTATTCTCGAAAGAATGAGAGCTGTGTTTTTTGGCTGCATATACAGACACCTACAGGGATCTGAGTATAGAGGCTGACAAGCCACGCTCAGAGGTGATCTGTACTACCGTGTTATTATCAGGTGGCAAAATAACGCAATTACAGAACAATTATCAACACCGATTTCGTGAAGATGTACCTTTAAAGGCCATGGTCCATGTAATTATTGACTGGCTTTTGGTACTTTCTATTTGTTACACTGCTGATTCGAGTGTACCGATACGGGCACAATCAGCTTTTACAAAATTGATTGAAGAACCATCTCAATGATTTCTATCTGGAAACCATTTCACCTTTCTCGTTTTCCTTTATCATGGCGCAAAAAACAACATTTACTGTTTAGTGTCTCATGGATTCCTCAAATTTCTCAAAAGTACATTGAATATCGCAACAAAGCAACATGCTGAACCTCCAAATTTGGGGGTCTGTGGTTTTGATATGTCTTTTTTTCAAAAATTTAATATTACCTATATTAACTACATTATTAATATTATTATATATATATCATTATATCTCTTATATTTATATCTATGCCGTTATCATACAATCCCTTACCACATTGCCAAGGAACCCTCTTTCATCATGCCTCATCATCATTACCAATAGGATAACACATTGTCAGTTGTATAGTTGTATAGTTATATAGTTGTCCTAATTACAGTAAGTCAGTGACGCCTGGACATAATAATTCGGATGTTTCTGCATAAGTGCTCATTCTATAGAGCAAACGGGCCGGAAAAACAGAAAAATCGGAATTTGATTAGAGATCTTCCTGACTTCTCCTTCCTTATGTTCTCATGTATGTTTCTGTTTCACAGCATGGAAACCACAGAGGTGAGGGGAGAGGAAGAACCCAGCGACCGAGAAACCGATACCTACGTACCCATGCGATCCATAACAACTCCATCGTGCATTCCTAGTTCTGTATTACACCAGAACGTGAATAAAAAGAGAGTATGGGCAATAGTGTCAACCGTTGAAGTTTTGCATCTCCATAGAACTGCGTTCGCGATGCGATCAACTAGCGCTCCATCCTATCAGATCACTGTCTCGAAAGTAGGAATGTATCAACATCGGACATCCGACAGGAATATAGAGTAACGGTGTAACTATTTGCCAACATGTAAATAAACCCACTGAAAAAAAGATATATCGTCCCTAGTGGTCGGACCTTCATTGTATGGCTAATTTCCCATTGAGCACGTATCAACGAGCATTCAGCTATGGTTAGGCTCATCTACGCTCAACTGTTATGGGGGCTATGGAAATAGATGAGAGAAATAGAAGAGAAACAATAGTCCTCCAACCTCATTTTGCGGACGCCCTCATGTTGACTTCGTATTCTTCGAACAGTATTTTTACGCAGCAGGCCATGTCAACTTCCCCTTGATTTGCAGGACGGGTGATTGAACACAAACGGTGTTATAGGACGCCGGAACAGTGCCAACTGTTCAGAGGGGTGTCAAACTGATGACACACCGTATAATTCCTTCACCATATTTAGTGACTGTCGTCTCGTTGGCATTTCTCATCTAGCTATTCTATATATTGTTAACGTTGATTTTTTTCTCTAGTGGTTCAGATCTTGTTTTTAATGGGCCACAAGGTGAAAACATTCGTCGAGGACTCCGTTCAGAGAAGACGCAAACACAACAAACGAACTCGTTGACGCCGAAAAATCGGACGCTTCCGCTGTTGTTCTCAATAAGCCCAGGTCGAGGTACAGCACGGGCATGGCCCAATTTGTGCCATTTGTGACAACTTTCTCAACGTGCCGGCCCCGTCCATAGGTTTTACTGGTGTGGCTCCTGAGCTCGCCGAATTATTCAATACGAAAAATGAAATAATTTGTTAGAACAGCTGATTTCCAGCAAATGATACAGGAAAGCGATCAAATTCTTCCCGGGAAACTATTAGGTCACTAACAAAAACTATGATAACATGAGAATAAACAGTGAATATATCACCACCCAGGACTGCAACATTCGAAGTTGCCAGCCAATCAACACCGCTCTTGCGCGCCGTACGTTAGCAGGTAAAGAGGATTATTCTATTATACGCCAGGTTACCCAAAATATAGTATTATCTCGAACGTGTGACGTATGACACATGACATCGTGGGATCAGTTATACATTTCGCGGATTTCGAGGACTTTCTCTTGTTTTCTCATTTTAATTTGAATATAGTGAATGCTTAAACTAATATAAACTTTTTTATTTATGTAGAAGCCCAGCGATTTGAAATATATTGTTGAACAACAAGGGAGTATTATTGTGAAGTTTCTCAAAGAGCTCAGTTACTCCATTGAAATACTGTGGCGAATTGTCCGAACAGTAAGAATTTGTCACAATGCCAGCACCGGGGACAATGACGCATGCGAAGAAGCTATCTCCGAACTGGCTTATATACAACAATAATAAAAAACGTAAAATGAACGGGGTCTGGACGGCCGTCCCAGAGATATAAATGTTGCTTTCTTCTGCACGAAAACTGAACTTAAACTGAAGTAAAGAAAAAAATTGACGAAATGCCACACCCATTTCTCTCCCGCCTAGCGATGCCACGACCTCTCATTGGCCAAGATTGAGGCATCGGCTGGCCGAGATAAAGCGGGACAAAATCAGCCGCTGCTAACAAATGGAGCCTCCAACAGCCCTATTCGCCAAATTCCCTAGAACCGGCCACCGGGTAAGACCTTAGGTGACAGATTGAGGCACACGATCTGTCAAACAATATATATACGGTTATCCGTGTGGGGACGTGTCAGATCCGAGTGCTCAACCTCCCCGGAAAAAAAAACAGCGTAAACACTCTCATCTGTCCATAGTACGATGACAACGGGATACAGTATACAGTTCGCTTTGTCAGTCAAGCCAAACGATTCCGAGTATATACCGTGGGACGATATGAACTTATGTAAATAGACACGGAATTTGAGATTCAGGGGTTATGAAATAACATTCTAATTCTTTGTGGTATCTAAGTGAGTTTGGAAGACATCTAATCTCCACATGGTAAAGTAATCTTACACCATTCTCTAATGGGCTAAAGGGTTAATCCAAATAATAATACAGAAGGGTAAATGCGCTACCGTATGGACGCTGTTTTTTAGATTAGGTAAACTAATGATCTTGTGGTTGCCATTTTTGCAGAGGTAGATTTCTGTGGTATTCACTCAAGCCTGTCCCGCCCCAGTATCTCAATACTGAGCCTAGCGTTGCCATTAACTACATGAACTCTCATGAAGCAACCCCATTTTCAATTGATTCAAGTCGGACAATTTTCGTTCTGATGTACTGATAATTTGCAATAATGGTGTTCTTTGAGTCGCACCATACTATAGGCCAATTGCTAATTGACAAACCAGCGTGCCTTATTGCAAGGTACATGAAGATTAAACCGAGGGCCCGCGGTCCTAGGGGAAACGGTCTGCTGCCACCTAGCATCTATGTTAGTTGATGAGATGAAACCGCCTAAGACGAGGTTTACCCTAGGCCTTCGACCCTTGCATTTGAGATATGTTTTTTTTCCGGTAAAAAGTATTTATATTTATTCGACATACAGCACCTATCTTAATTCCAACTTAATAATGCTCCAGTTTCACATGACCAAAATACTGATGCCTATATGTACCCTGTAGACATATATATGGAATATTGAATAATATTTGTATAGTTTGCTTTTCAATATATGTTGTATACGTACTTGCAATGAGTGAGCCCAACGAGGCTGTCATGACTCTTATCAAAAGGAAGGAAATATAATAATATACATTTATTCATGATATTGAATAATATCTGGTCATTAGATAGCTCGTTACTACTGTTATATAACATACACAAAGCGCCGTCAAGATATCATCAGTGACTTTCTCCAATGTACTCTACAGCAAACATATTTAGGCTCATCCACTCCGGACACATCCGTTTTAGTATGCACAGGCATCGTGTCCCGCATACTGCCACCTACGGCGCTCGCTACTGTTCACAGGGAACTCACAGGTCCCCAATCTCACACGTGGGTGACGTGGTAAATTCCGGGAAACATGCCTTGCTCAACAAACTGCGGAATATATCCGGGCTTCCAACGGGTTCCGAACTCATTCACTGCAGTCTGGAGCTCCACCGATTCAGCTAATCCGCCTCCACTTTGGTTCATTCTATCAACTTCGGTTGAACGAACATCATCGTTCCTCCAGATCTTGGATGAGTGATGCAATACGTTGATATCTGCGTGGAAATCTCGGTACCCCAGGTCAAGGGAACGATAGTGAAGGATTGTCACGCACTGGAAATTTCCTGGTGTCGAAATGTATATAAATGAGAACACAGGCGGTTTGTAAGAAACATTAGGATCAAGGGCAACGATACACTTATATCAGACTCCTCAGTCGAGAACACTGATGCGGCCCTGTATCCTTGCGTGGTCCTTATTACCTTCGTTATATCACTAGTCAATCACTGTGATATAAAAACGGTTACATGATCGTAACTAGTGATCAGTATGGAAACTGTCATATTCTACGAAAAACATTCGTTTTCAATGATATGCTATAAATAGTGAATGTTGGTATGCAGAACCAGTGACAATGAATCAATCACACCCACCCAGTCATTATTTCGAATAATCCAATTATTGCGTTACAAGCATATGTATTGCGAAATTCCGCTCGCCGTACGAAATCGAAATAAGTACTCGGTTATGTAAATACGATATGGCACCGGGTTAATTCGATGGAACCTTTCGTTCTACCAAATTTGTGGAAGAAGTCAATTCCAAAATAAGAGCATTATGGCTGATGGATGGTCCAGGTTCTGCTGTATTCACACTCGCATTGCTCGCATATAGTAATAAACTATTGCTTTCTATATCTTCTTTCTCTTAACGTTTTTTTTGTGTCTTACTGTGGTAACATAGGGTCATTCACATCATTGTCAAGAGCGTCAGTCTTGGCCCTGTTGAAGCAAAGAATTGAATGCAGTAATTATGTATCCTCACTCCACTTAAATATGAACTGTGATGCATCAGTTGCATTGCACATGTCTCCGTCAACTTCCTCGAGACTAACTAAAGCCACAATATTTGATTCAATGTGCGGAGCGACAGCAGTGAATTAACTCGATTTAACCCAGCATTTTAACCAAAAGCCTATAAGCAGATAAATAAGTGTGGGAACACTAATCATCGCGCAATGTTCTTATTTGGTCTAGACGATACATAATTGACATGAGCATAACAGCAGTACCAGTGATGAAACGATAGGCTTTTTTTAAAATAACATGCTGCCAGTTCGACGCATCTAGGGGGTAACATGCAATCACTCTGTTGATATTCATCACAGCATCACAAGTGAAAATGATATGACCAGAATCAGTAAGTACTGTCACTAAAACTCTGCGCAAACATCGAATTAGATTTGGAAAATACCTTCAGGTTATTTGACCCGTTACGAGCAGATTTTCAGACGGCTGTTGACATTTGCTTTTCATTGTGTGGCAGTAATTGGACCCATTGCTAGGTCATAGCCGATTTAGGGTACAAATCAACGTTCAATCGACACGTAAAAATCTGCACATTGACCCTTTTCAGGCACCGGCAATACTCTCTCCCTCACTCCTGTCCCCGGTCCACCCCCTCGTCTCTCCTTGTGCAAGAATGCCACAAGTGGGTGCAGCCAAATTGAGTACCCGTGTTGGATTCTCGCTGGGCGTCCAAGGGATTGGAGCAGGGACATTCGAGGGGTAGGCAATTTGCAAGTGCTGTCCCGGGTGATAACCCCCACCCCCATATTAAGGTACCGCCAAAGAGGCTTGCCTCATGCCGTGTACCTGTGAAGGATTCGCACTGACATAAGGTGCAGTGTCAAGTCTGCCCTTTGCTGAATGAGGGTTCGATCCTGCCTGACAATTAAAAAAAAAAAACAATTGGAGAGAACTAAAAATATATTCGGGCGAATCGAAATATATTTGCACGATAGAGTTGTTTCCGCGACTTTTTGCTACGACCATTTCGGGCGCAGCACAGGAGTAATTCACACCCTCGCATTCATCTCGCGAAATACAAAAACGTGTAGAAGGCGTAATTAACCTGATTGTGAGAACTACCTATTCCACCAAGCATTTTTTTCGGAACTACTGAACTTTGTATTTATACTTAGTTCAGTAGGAAAGAGACAAGAACGACAGAGGTCGAGAAACCACCCTGACATCACATATCCCCCAAAACCAGCAAACGTCCATAACTTTCGTACAGAAATGAAACAGGGGGGATCCGTTCTTAGGAGAATGCCTAAAAGGAAAAGTATTTTCACACTTATTCATTCCCATCGTCTTGAAGGCTGTTTTACCTAGTTGCTCACCCTTTTCCAAGAAGAACAATCAGGTCAGAATCAATCTCAACCATCGCCATGAATTATCGAGTGGTTCCAACTTTCGAAGAACTTTTCAAGACTCTCATTTGACAGTCATCGATACTGAGTATAATTTCGAAAACTTGAATCGGGTCCCCCCGAATTCGCCTCCTTTTATCTTAGTCAGGCCAATACACTCTTTCAATCTTTCCTCATAGGAAAAAATCTCTCAGACGGCTAAGGAAGCTGGTAGCCCACTTTTCAACATCCTCGATTATTTATTTATCTTTATAAAATTTAGGATCCACTATAGGGCGACACGATTAGTCAGTAAGTAAGTAAGCAAGTAAGTAATAGGTAAGTAAGTAAGTAGTAATACAGTAGTAAGTAGTAAGTAAGTAAGTAAGTAGTGAGTAAGTAAGTAAGTTAAGTAAGTAAGTAAGCTTCGATGACTCCATACTTGTATTTTGGGGTTCCCAAAGATGAGTACAATGATCCGTATTGTTTTGGGCCAGCCCCAAGGCCATCCAGGGTAACATAGGTCGGAGTCTGAAGCGATCGAGTCTAGAATGCTTGGTCCTTTCTAGCTGAAGTTTTGTATGCAGCTTTCCTATGATAAGAGTACACGTACCCTATTGCGTTTAGTAGAAACTTTCTTTCTCACATGATGAGTACATGCCCTACATTTTTCGGGCGCAGATCAGTTGTCATAAGATGCCACCAGACGTCAAAGTATGAAAACACTTGTAAGAATAGACACGGTTGTGAGAAATGATGTAAACATATTACCCGCAATGACTCGGGCAGTTTTCTCATCAGTTTCTTGTGCAGTTGTGTCATGTCTGGACATCATGAATGACTCAAGGAATCACTGAGTCTTTTGGACTCTCTGGTTCATTTTTCATTCTTACGAAAAATAACGATTCTATATACCCGGAAACACAGGATTCATGTACTCCTCTTAAGGAAGCCGTATGCCAACCTAATCGAACTATAGCCGCAGTGACCATGCGTGTTCACCACATGTCAAACTTTGACCTCACGTGACCTCAGGTGATGCTTTGCCGTCCCCCACATCATAGGACTCCATGTCCTCTAGGGGGCTAACATACACATTCAAGTCCTCATAATCACATGTATGAAACTAACACCACACCACCCGCACCTCACACGCACATACCGCCCACACCTATGACTGACCACAAAATAACCGCTGATTGATACAGAACTGCACTGTTCACTAAGTCATGATTTGTGTCAGTTTCTCAAAATTATTGCAACGAGGTGATAGTGAGGCGGTTCCCGTTTGTTATATTTTTAATTGGAGTTAGGATGCATTGACCAACGATCATCTGATGCTGATCTACAAATACTTGTTGAATTCTGGACCTACCAGTATGGATAGGATCAACAATAATCATAGGAAGAAAAACCACCCATTGGTATCTAATGGTTCCATGTCACAACACATGACTTTACCTCCTGAAATGTCAAAAGTCTTCACTAGAAACATCATCAATACCAGGAATGATTTTGAATATGAAATCCCCTACTGCAGAAGAAACAGGTCACCCAGGAGAACATCCGTTATGCTGGTCCTTCCCCATGAATATCTTCCTGCGGATTCCGCATTACCAAGCTTCAAACGTTATTCAACAGTTACATGTTACAGTATTGTTTTGTATTAGGTATATGTTTTTTTGGTTGAAATGGAGTTGAACACAACCAATCATACTGCAAAGGTAACTATTGAATAAAAATACTAACATTCATCCATGTGTTCTTCTTCTTCCATTAACCACACCATAACCGTGCTGTGACTGCAATTGTGAAACCAACAGCACTAGTTAGGCCAATAGAAATCCATCTAATATCTGTCAGGTAATTTCTTCTTCAGGATGCTGGTGGGGTGCAGTCTCCGTGAATGAGAAAATTGATTTTTTCGAAGCTCATTATCGCTTCTGCTTGTATCAGTGTGATAATAAAACACAATAAATTCCGAAACGGGATGAACAATCGGTGTGTCAGTTTATTACACTCTACAGACAGAAGAGAGACAGATAGACAAGCATACAACGTTGTTACTTGTTATGCCTATATAGGAAACGTCGTATCGTCTGGAGAATCTATTGACGATATATTGGTCAACAGCACCTCACCGCATGTTCTACACATTACGAAGCAAATACCATCCTCTTTACACCAGTGTATTATTTTTTAGCGCCCAGCGTATTCTATTATCCCTGCATTAGATAGAACGAGTATGCTTGGTCGCCAGTTTAACTTCCTCGCTGGGGCAGACAGGGTGAAGGTGCCAGTTCGAGTAGGCCTATGTTTTCCATTTATGATAGATGAGAGTCACGGCGGAAAACCCGAAATTTGTAACTGAATGCAAAAGCGTGGTAACCACGTTTTTTTTGAACATATCTGTCCTAACCCGAAATCATATCACTAATTACATCTGAACAATGATAGTTTTCCAGACGTTTTGTTCAATTGCGATTCCTCTCATTATGTGTGTAACTCTATGCCTATAGTTGTATTATAAAACATTTACTTACTTATACATTAGGCGAATCAACAATATAATCGCGCCCGATATTCACTTTTAATATATTCAAAATGTGGGAAGTCGATATCATCGTTTAGGTTAAATGAGATGAGGCATCCTACCATGTGAAATCACGCACTGATTATATCATACTTATTTTGAAATACTAGTAAATAATGTTTAAAGATGACATGAACCTTACCTGGCGGGAGTATTACCACTTTTGCTTGGGTAGATGTTTCATCTTTGGATCCGCGCCCAGATGCAATGCATTGTATGTAGTACTTTCCTCGTTGCAACTGAAGATTTGCTGAGATTAGCGTATGCTCACGATCGCATTGTACCCCACCGCTAACTTTGGTGGTTTGTGTAACCGAACCTGTTCCAAAACTATTTCCGATGGTATTTATTTTCGACACTGAGACACTCCTTCTGGGTAGATCTCTTTGATTAAGGCCGTTACTTAAATAATACTTTTCCTCACCCTTCCCAAACGTCACTTGACATGCAGGTTCTTCACATCCTTTATTACAAGTAATGGCGGTGACGGTGGACTGAGGAGAAAACCGAAAAGTAAAAACTTGGCGAGTCCTCGACTTCCACCAATGAATCTTGACCATCGCCATGTATGAGAAAGCTGAATTTGACAGAAGACATTTGTCCCCTGAAACTCAAAACAATAGGGGCGTGTACTCATTAAGGAAACAAACATATCCCCAAATGACCTTATTCATCCAGTCGAGTCATCGTGTTTCACAAGCTACTACATATTTAAACCATTTGACCTAACTAAAAAATAGGTTTTCTATCTCATGCTGGGTAACACACATACGAAGTTTGAGCTTCTTCATCTCGGCGTAATCAAGTAATCGTGTTAGACCAAGGAAAAGGCCGTATTATATTCTCCCTCAGTCCCACAACACCCCACAAAGACAAAAAAGAAAAAAAAACAAGATTACATCAAAACACTACCGCGTGTGTGTGCTTCCACAGCAAATGAAAGGTCTCATGTACTCATTTTTTGAATACAACAAACCTGCCAATGAGTTATCGAGTTTACAAAAACGCTAAAATGTACGGTCGCTCACATACAAGCTCACACGGTCATTCTCTTATGTTGCGACCTCAAGTCTTCGGACATGGGAGATGAATGGTTATCGAAGGATGAACGTTACGGGATCGAGAAGCAAGCCGTCAACTGCGTGATGACTTACCTCGTAGGCAAATGACTTCATATGATTTCTACGATAGCTTCTCCGTCCATATACTTGCAGGTGTACACTCCTTCCGAGCTAGGTTTAACTGTTTCACCTCGAGCGAGCCACTCCCATTTTACACGCCAAGACTCCACTGTCTGTACGATTAACGCTTTCTCATTAATCGAATACATCTATTTTAGTAAGCACCAGGAGGCAGACATCTCCCACATGTAGATTACTGGCTCTTTTTTCACGCAATTTCAGGTTAGCATGCTATTTATGATGTATTCCTTCGGGTGTATTCGACCTATATGAACCGTAACCGTCGAGAAGTATCTCTTTTTCCAATTTGCGCGATTTCAATGCGGGACCCTGACGATACGCATAACACACGATAACGCATCTCGGCTGGCATTCTTCGGAACTACACAATTGCAGTCTAGGTGGAAAGTGTAACACTCCATCCACTCTGAAAGTCTTCACTAGGTATGTTGGCCCTTGTCCTGTGTATCTTCATATACCAGTCGGTTAACTGCAGTTCTTGTTCCACCGAACGGAGCAAGTCAGATTCCTTGTTGGGGACCGATTTATGACACATTCATTGCTCTGTGAGCCCCGTCCCACTATAACGGAACTCTGAACTCTTGGTACTGTGAAAAAGGGAAATGGAATATTGAATTGTCTATGCGGATTAATTGTTGTGCTCCCAGATTGGGAAGCCTGCCTTACACACCACCACTTTATGAACAGCAAAATACCTACACTATAGCGATGTGACAGAACCCAGAATATCCAGTAAACAGGAGTTTGGCCACAAAGGAGCTACATCCAAATTCCGAATTTTGAAACAACAACATTGTTTAACCCACCCCCTGGTAGCAACCGAGGTATGTGACTTGCTTAGTGTTATATTGTCCCACTATCAATGGCACCAGTGTTCCGACGGAATCCATGTCCAGAGTCACATAAAAATATTTAAAAATGAAAAGAGTTTGCAGCTTTGTAGGTCCTACCTACTTGTCGTATCCATGCTGAGGGCGGCGATTTGTGTTGGTGATTTGAGAGGGAAGGGGGCGGACAAGATGAACACTATCATAAGCGGAGCGCCACCATACGTAGCGCAAGAATGTTTTCGTTTGACAGATCCCGTAGATGCAGACACGGCACTTGCGGTGCTTTGGGACAGTAAGCCATTCTTAAAACTGATAACATTTTTATTTCAGAGAAGGTTCTCCAAAGCTTATCGCCTCATGGATCAATTTCAAGGTTTTGCGTTGAGTGCTTACATTCCGAAAACAAAATGCAAGTGAGGTTATGGTCATGGAAAGAGCAATGGATATGGGCAATTCAATGGCAACAACGCTAACGTCGCCGCGTCGAAGCTCGAGATTTTGCAGGATCCAATTTGAACCAACGACCTTGCACTGAACCCCTCTCTTCTTTCTTTTATCTCGGTTGCGGACCACAGCGCATGGGAGGGACACTTCCAATTGGGCTAGACAGGTGGCCAAATGAGTATATATCACAGATAAAACCGAACGCGCCGAAACGCTCGCAAAAAAATTACAACTTTTGCACATTCCATCTCGAATAGATAAACTTAATCTTCACCTGAATTGTGAATCATGTCTCTGCACAATTTGTGGCGGTCCCTTTCGAATCTTCGATAGCTATTTCAAGCGGTTTCCACCCGCACCCATGTGCCCCTTAGTATGTGCACCATGCACGCACTCAACTTTAACGAGTGGTCGCACCCATAAATTGATTGCTGAATATATTAAATTCGCAAATAGACCATATATGCCCAAAAATTCACAGGTCTTGCCAGGTGGTAGACTTACTCTAGTCGCCTCTTACACTTTCGGGCATTCCATCCTAAATTCGGGCAATATTTGGCCTTTGCCTTTTCTTCAGCTGAATTTTGATTCATGTCTTTTGACAACGCAATTTTGTGGCGTTCCTTGCCGCATTTTCGATACCGCACTGTGTGCCCTCATATTGATAGTACGTTCACCGTGCATCTCGACTTTCACAAGTGTCGCACGCCTAAATAAATGTGTCTGTTAGTTTGGTTGTTTAATTAACTGGTCCCTAGCAGGAAATCGACAACGTCCAATAAAGGAGCAACACACCAAGCTGGTTAAACCAGCCTTTACGTAAACAATGGGGATTGAAGGAGAACCCTTCTTTCATTGATAATTAGGAACGACCCAGGGAAATTCGGGCATATTGTTAATCAACAATGTCTGCACAAGGCACATCATATGTCTGAATACTACTGGTATATAAAATACCCGCGTGCGTAGCGAGCAAAAAATTCCGAAATAGAAGCAGAAGAATTCAATCACCTTGATCATTAAGTCATGATGCATTTGTTTTAACACGTTTGCTGCGGGGATATGTCGGTTCAGTGTCAGCGAAATAGGCAGTCGGGGCTCAAAATATGTTGAGAGATGGATAGCGTCACTCCAACCAAAATGGGGAGGGGGACCACAACCCACCCCCCCCCCCCACACTATCCATGATCGCCGCCCTTGGCCCCTAGAACTAAACGCTAAACTGCACCGACTCCCTATATGTCCCCCTGCCTATTTGGACACCAGCATCTTGTTTTAAGTATCTTAACCGGACAAATCCTCAGCTCTATGATTTGGGTTTGGTGGTCGTAGACGTCCGTCTGTTAACAACTAGCAGTTGAAACTTCGTTTCGTGTTGTTCCGTTACATTGGGCTAGAACAAGAGACCCGTCATCAGCGATGATGTTATATTGTTCTCATCTATTCATGGTCCGTGTACGACCATCTGCCCATCTCGATCATCATAACTGAGGAAGGGTGGGTTATAGGGTGATGGAAGTATCGGACAGTAGACATCTAAATGCTGGTATCGATGGAACATTCTATTCTTCCCTGCTGGAAAAGTTCAACATATTGAGGAGTCTCGCAATACATCTCGGTTCCACCGGTAAAAAGATGGAACAACAAACCGGAAAAAAGAAAAAACCATCAGTGAAGGCTGACGATAGCGGAAAACAGGCAGGTAGTGACGGCCAAGATATGATTCCTGCGCTAATGCCTGTTTGTCTATGCGGCTATATTATCATCTGTTCACCAGTTGACACGGAATGACGATGTTAATTAACTTCTCCCAGAGAACAAAATATTAATTTATAATAGCCACGAAATGTCTTTATATTCGTTTCAATTCAATCTCGATTTGAAAGGAGGGCTCAGAAACCATAGTGGGCTAACCCACATTTTGGTCAAAATTTAATTACTGCCCTTACTGCCATACACTAAGGTAGGAGGAACAGAGTTAATATAGTCCCATAGTGGCTATACGGTATACTGTTCAATGAATGGAGAGGATTGCTTTACCTCGTGCGAAAAGTCTTGCGGATAAGATGGAATCGTAGATCTCCATGAAATCGAAACAGAAAACGAAAAA
This sequence comes from Sclerodactyla briareus, assembly GCA_026419785.1. Classification (NCBI taxonomy): domain Eukaryota; kingdom Metazoa; phylum Echinodermata; class Holothuroidea; order Dendrochirotida; family Sclerodactylidae; genus Sclerodactyla; species Sclerodactyla briareus. The sequence goes on along the minus strand of JAODTK010002776.1, from coordinate 110,211 downwards.
AGGGTAAAACTAGTGGAAGATCCAGTGGAGATCGAAGTGCTAGAGTACATGCAACCTATTCGAGATAATTTCAAATACTCAACCAAACGTTGGGTGATTTCTATGCATAGAATTGAAAGAGAAGGGGAGCTAGTGGTTGCCATCTATTCCGAGACACTTATAGCACCCCCACCTTATATTCTGATGGGAGGACTAATCCAAGAGATGGAGTACAAATGAATACAAAGACCTACAAAGACTACAAAGACCTACAGACCTGTTGTACCTCACCCCCACCCCCCCCCCGTACATCACAGGTTCTATCAGAACCTGTGAGAGACGCATACAGGAGCTGCGGGACAGTGGTGCTGGTGAAAGAGAATAATGTCTCTCGCTGACATACACGCTGATAAACCGTATTGTAGGATGTGTGCCTACCCCCCCCCCCCGTTTAATAATCCAATACCCCTCCACCGACCCTCCCTCACAACACATTGCTACTGCACTCTACCCACTCCACATCGCCAACTTCTAGCCCAAACTTCCCCAGAGTCTACTCCACCCTGTCCACCCTCACATTGCTATCCACACTGTCCACACTCCATTGCTATACACACTTGCCATCCTCTTCTTTGTTACCACACGCTGCCCACCATCACCCATATAATGCCACTGCGCAATGCAATGGGGGGGGGGCATCCCCACGTGCTACTGGTGTGCACCGCTCTCCCTTGAATTGGTAACCAACACTGTCCACGCCACATCCACCACCGCTCCTCCATATTTAATATTACCGGCCCCATTGGAAACTCTGCACTTCACTACCCACGTTGTACTACATCGCTAGTGAACAACCCCCACATTGTTGTTCATACACCACGTTGGCACTTCACAATGCGTTCCCCGCAATTTTGCACCCCCCCCCCCCCTCAGCTACTCCAAACTTCATACAAATAGAAGTGGACTGTGTGATTACGGTTTAGGTCATAGTAGGCTATCCCGCAATGGCATTAATCAGCACTAATCATCTAGGGTTTTCGTTTCTTGTAATATTATTGATATATAAAATTGGTAATATATATATTTTGGAACTACTAATCTCCAGACTGGATTACTGTAATCACTTCTTGCGGCATATCCCAAATCGGGATATTCAACGCTACAGTCGTGGAAAAAATCGGGCGGCACGCCGATTTATCAGGTTGATAAGTATATTCCGGCTGCTCCACTTTTACGTGAACTAACACTGGTGCCTGCCAACAACCGGGGGGTTATTTGGGGGGCCCGGGGGGGGGGATCATTTTAAATTTATACATGTTATAACAGTTTTTCATTATCCCCCGCCTATTTGCAGATCTAAGCTACTATATACTACTGGGTGCCTGTCTAAGGTCGAGCAAGGGACAACACCGTCATTGATGTCCTCTACCAGACGTTCAGCTGGTGATGAATCTTTTGCGGTTATCGGTCCCCGTCTGGGGAATGCCTTGCCCCCTCATATCCGTGGCGCCCCCAATGTGCAATGCTTTAAGGAAACTTTTAAAGAGCAACCTGTTTCCCGGCCAATGAGTAATTGTTGCCTGTTCACGATTCTTAGCTTCATATAGTTTGGTGGTAAAATCTATTTGTATTTTTGACGATATTTATTGTACAGCGCTTTGGTATTTTTAGGAAAAGCGCTTTATAGAAACTGTAAAATAAATAAAATAAATGAAATAAATCACATTATGTAGAAGTTGAAAATAAAGAGTATGGCATCTGAAACCATAAAACTGCTGATTTTACAAGTAACAGAAGCTTTGGCCCTGTTCCTCAAAAAACGATTGTTAAGGTTGCATAGCTCACTATGGTTGGAGCCACTCACATATCCTTAGGGTGCTCGCACACCGCGAGCCGAGCCGAGCAGACCGAGCGTTGATACATACATTATTGAAAACCCTAGTCTAACGCGCGCAGCGTGCCCACCACAGCAGAGCGAGCCAGCCTGCTAAAGCAGACGATTGGAGAAGCCGTTCCTAAAATAGAGGGGTATCGCTCTTTAGTAAGAACCACGGTCGAATATCACCAACATATCGTTGCAGGACTTCGTTGAAAAATCCCAAAAAATGGGATTTTTCATACGATTAAGGTGACGTAGATGTCAGCATCAGTAGCACAACGCGGTTGATATGATGGGAGCAACCCTGATGATTCCGCGGAAAATCGCTCAATTTCGGTCATGACTATTAAACAGAAGACTTCAAAACTTTTACGATACCGAAATGAGAATTGATCGAAGAAATGATGCATTTGAAGCCTAAACTTGACCGGAGCCACTGTTTCGACTATGCGCAGGGTATTGCGGACTGTTTGGCATCGCCGCAGACGGTCAGAAACTATGCAATCCTCAAATGGGCAAATAAAAAAACGAATATCCATCTAACGTAGCCCAAAAACTGGCTGGAGGTTGTCTAAACATCCGAATCAGACAAATAGAGTGATTTTCCAGCAGGCATGGCTGCTTCCCGTAATTCAGTAAAGGAGAGAATGGCCGATTGCGCACTCAACGTTGACGTCGCGCCGCCCATAGGACCGGGCCCATGATTCAGCCGACAGAAGCGAGCAAAACGAAGTCGCACAGGCGTTGTAGGCAAATCACCGATGGTTAAAGGGTCATCCTGCACAATGAGTGAATGAGGCTGATACGAGGTGAACAAATTCAAACGCCTGTTTCAAAAGACTAAGTGAGCAGAGTGAGCAGCCAGTCTGCTAGCGTCCCGCTTCGGCTTAATGTTGACCTATTTAGTTTGCTCGGACCGGGTATGAAGGCGCTTTCGGTCATTGTCCTGTTGTATACTGATTGGAGTCTGTTGTGTCAGACGCGCAAGAAACATGGAGGCAGTCAGTATCTGAAGTTTTCTTAAGTGTAGGCCGAAAGGGGTTCTGTGGAGGAAAAGTCACCCTCACTTCTCAAATAGTGACGAGAGAGTTGCTGGAAGAACTGTCCAACATAAGCGGCAGACAGGTAAAAAATAATGAAGTAAGAATAAATCGTGTTGGTCATAATTTGTTGGCGCCATCCATGCCCTGGTGAATTTCACCATATTTTAATGATAGCATATAGCAAATATTTAAATCGAGTGACATCGTGTAATTTACTGACCTCCTCTCCATTTGGTGACGAAAATAGCGGTGCAACCGCTCAAATGTAGAACCGTGAAAAAATTTTGCTGATCTTCCATGAGGTGGGTGTACTCTCCAAATTGACCTCCCTGGGTATTGATGTTATGTACCCACGGCGTGCAGGCCATTTTGTCAAAAGATGAAGCAGAAACACCATTGTTCTTCACTCTGGCCATGTTGTAGATTGAATGAACCTGTATATCCACCAATTCTATTATACCAAACGCTTCTAACGAATAACGTTTTCCGCGGTGGGAAAGGCAAGACGCTCGAGCGGTGCGGGCACCTGAACGCTCGGCTTGGCTCGGCTCGCGGTGTGCAAGCACTTCCACTTGTTCTGGTCATATGCTCGTTTGAGGGCAGAATGTCGCGATCAGTAAGGTTTTAAAACCAAATTTATAATACGTTGAGAGCAGCAGTCTCCTTTGCAACCATACTTTGCACTCGTGAAGTTTCTCTTGCCTCTGTGTGCTAGATAACGACTGACATCATATCGATGTTGAATATCTAATCAATAAAGACCAATGTTCAATGGCTCATTCGTGGGCCTGAGGACGGTGCAGATTTTAGAGAGCCCAAAAATTCGTAAAAAACTGAGGCAGATGGCTCTCGAAACGAAACTTAGTGCGAACCGCGTGATGACGAAGTTCAGTTCACCGTGAAGTACAACGTGTATGGCCTAGCTGTTAGTTGTCCGGTTCGGTCCGCGCTATATTCTGTTATTCATTTATGGTTGCGCTCTACAGTATACCACCCCTTCAAAGCTTTGAAAGTCGAAACGTCCCTTGAATAGCTGCGAAACGGCAAAATTCCTGTGGCGAATCACTGCATGTTCTACTTCACCAATTCCCCGTTTATTTTTTGATTTTTAATTGACCTTTACTGACATCAGTGTCATAACCAATGAAATGGCTTGAACATGTCTACCTAACCACATTGGCCTAATATTTTGATATCAGGCCCAGCACAAGTACCCACTGAAATAATTCCTATCATTTATATTACTTTATGTATGCACAAAACCCAACAATGTGGAACAACTCTTTCTGGGCTCATCAGCCAACAATCTAGGCGAGATGTGATACAGACAAAACCATCTTCCCCTGAACAATAGGTTTTATATCAACTATGCTGCAACCTGACGTCTCTTACAGATAAGGTAAACACTGCTCTGGCAGAGGGTGGAGTACATGTACACAAACTTCTCTACCCTGGTATTAAATTTTCTCAGTGATAATTAACCGTATCGAAAACGCGGCGCAGGCAGAACCATGTTAACACAGGTCTTACATGGTCTCATTGATCTCAACTTCGATTATTTGCAGGATAGTGAGGTGCATCCATAAGTACCGTGATATCAGTCTGTTACAACTTTAGAACCGCACGTGAGAACCTTTTCCATGCGCACAGGCGGAGCGCAGCATCACCTTCTTTTTTTTTTTTTCTCTACACCTACGCACATCGCCGATGGATTGGGATCTGTCGTACGCTCCAAACCTCCCACAAAGAAGAAGAGGGCCTCCATTCGCCATCGGAAAATTTGGGTTCCTGTCCTACGTTTTTGATTTTTTTTTTTTCAATCATTCACATTTTTTTTTTTTTTTTTTTGTAATTCACCATATCCCCGTCCCCCGGAAACTAAAAATGTTTATTTAAAATGTCTTTCTCTAGTTAGAATATTTTCCGGTGACCATAGACCTCCCTCATCCGTGACGGCGCCTCGACGCTTCACGTGCTATTGGTGTACTACTCATGCGAATATCACTGCTAACCCACTGCCCCTATGTTAGCCTAAACGTTTACAATGTTCCATGAACCAATGAGTCGGTACCCATATGGCTGACTTATTATTTCACCGTCCCTAAAAAACAACATGGAACATAATAGCAGTCCTGTATTATAGCTGGACACTAGATAAACCCTGAAGCGTTTACACTCTTGCTGCGGAGAGCAGACTCTACAAGTTCATCATGTCTCTCCGTCCGTTCGTGCGTTCGTCCTTTCGTTCGTTCGTCCGGTCAGTTCGTTGTTCGTTCGTCCGCAGTTCTGTTCGTCACGTTCCATCATAACTTATAAACCGTACATGCGACCGGGTGGACACTGGTGGGTGGTGAAGCAACCACGCTAGGCTGTGTCAATTCTTTGTTTGCATAGTGTTATTAGATTTCAATTAAATCCAATAATTAACCCAGTCAGTTTCCCCACAGGCCATTCACATAGAGCTCTCTGTGAGAGAGGGGTGTGTATACAACAGCAGAGTGGACCATTTCAGAGGCCGCTTATCTGCAAACACTCGCCTCAGTTCTAAGCCATTGGACACTCTCGAAAATGTTGTGTATATAAGTTTTATTCCACAAAAAATGCATTGTCCACATTCCTGAGCAGAGGGCCTAGGGTGATTTGTCTGTCACACACATCACGCTTGTTTCTGTTCCATGAAACGGGTAATAAGAGGAAAGATGTGCTGCCACATTTTGGTTCCAAGTCTCGGGGTCGGTAGCTGGTGTTCTGAGGACTCTGTAGGTCCTGGGTTCACCCGGCGTCGACCCTGATCCATGGGTACTTTTCTTAGGAAAGAGGTGCGAGTCGGTGCGCTGCAAGACTGCCGTAAGCTAGTGCAGAGGCCCGGACCCCAGTGTAGCGCCTCCTGGGAGGCTGCCATTGTCATCTGTTGCTGTGAAAAAATTCCGAGCACTCTCCTCTGCAGTTCGCGACTAGAGGTCACTCCTAGGTCGTTGTTTGGGGGGCAATTCGAGGTCCGGCTCTCGGAATTAGGTCCTAGTCAATGTCTTGTCGGTGTTGTGGGCTTTCCACTTGCACATGCCTTCGTCCTCCTTCTTTCCTTCAATACCATGGTTATTTCATGTTTCCCATACGGCACTAATGCAGCCTATGGACATCGGTTCTGTTTCTCTTTGGCTTTTGCGAATATACGCGGTCTCCACCGCAATCTCGATCATGTCCACCCAACTCTTTATGGCCCAGCATCCTCATCTACTCTTTTTAAATGAAACACAGATTAACTCTCCTCTCGAGAACACTCTCCAGGTCCCAACTCATTCTTCATACTGTTCATGCCAAGGCTGGAGCTGCGCCTTTGTTCACTCAGATCCTGTCAGCAGCCTTTCGATGTTGTTATCTCTGTTGTGAATAGCTTTCAACTTTCTCGTACTGCCTGTGTCGGTTGTGTCTACCGTTCGCCCAATTGTAATAATCACGAGGATCTATTCTCTCATCTCACCTCTGCTGTTGAATCAATAATCAACAATACAATGACTGTTGAAATTGCTATAGTAGGTGTTTCAATATGCATATTGTTAGAATGGCTCATTCACCCTACTGGCTCCGATTAGAGACGGTGTTGAAGAAGAGTCTTTTGCTTTACACAAACGGTCTCACACAGGTAATCAATTCTCCACCGTATCCCAGATCGGGCCTCAGACTCTGCTAACATAGGTTTGGATCTTTTTCTCACTACTCAAGACTCGATTTACAGTCCAGACCAGATCTGTCTCTGCCCCCTATGGGCTCCTCTGACCATGCCCTCATTACCAAATCTCTCCATCTTAATCTCGCTACCCAACAAAGGCAGAAACTTATCTGGAACTTACTCCAAAAGCTGATCTGGTTTGGTCTTCGGGATTTTTTTTCAGATCTCCTTGGGGAGTGAAATACTTCTCAGATGATCCATCTACCCTGCTTCTGCTATCTCAGAAATTATTATGGAATGAACATATTATGGGAATGAACACTTTTCGTCCCTGCACTCTAATATCAGGCTCTTCTCCATCTCCTTAGGGTTTTCGATCATCAAATTCTGTGTACTTCCAAATTCCTCCGTTGGTTAACTGTGTTTATTGTGCCCAGTGACTGCCACATCCTTTTGACGGAGCTATAAATACCACTATGGATACAAGATGCTCATCCCTCCTTCAATTTTTGCCAGCGTTAGTGATGAACGATCTGGATGTTGTTTTTACCATTGCATGGTCCGTCAAACTCTAGTTTAGACATTAATAAGGCATTGGTCCTGAGGCATACTTCATATAGTCCTCCTGAAGTGTCCCTGAACTTGCGCCCATCCTTAGCAAGCTTCACGTCTTCGTATCTATGGGATGCTACCGTTCTGTGTGGAAAAATTCTCATGTTGCCCAGTCACGAAGAAGGGTGACAAACCAACCCCTCAAAGTACAGGCCGATTGCCATCACATCGGTTCTCTCTAAAGTTATGGAAACTATAGTCCAAACAAGCAGAGTTATTGAACATCAGTCATCAGTGACCACCAGAAAAGGGTTACCGGCATGGCCGATCTACTGGGGAACTACTATCTTTTGTCACCTAGTTAATGGGCCCAAGCCATTGAGTTTCTCGGCGAAAGTAGGGCTATGCCTTGATAGTTCGAAGGCTTTGACCGTGTATGGCACTCTTGGACTGCCAGCTTTTACCTGTCGCTCTATCTCTGTTCGGGTTTATGGTTGGCTCTCTCCGAGACCTCCCTATCAATGCTGGTGTTCCTCAAGGTTGTGTTTTCTACTACACTCTCTCTCATTTGATCATGATTCTTCTTAGCTCTACCTCCGATATATTCATCCTTTGATGCTTGATTCTACCCATTACCACTCTCTGTGCTTTCCTCGTCCCCAGAAAAGCGCAAATTGATTGTCTATAAACCGTTCCCTAGTCGCCAAGTCAGCTGAACAACTGATCTACAGTTTTCTATTTTGAACGGGGAATGCTAATCTGGTTTCCCGTCAACCATCTGAAACTCAGAAACTATTGCTGACTTATGGCGGCGTGTCGTGTTTCTGATTGCACTGGACTATTTTCATGTATGACCAGCTCCTCCCTCAGTCTATTCTCTCAATATCCTGGTATGGAAATCAGCAACAACCTGTCCCGGAACTCTCATATCAAATCTATGCGACTACTAATGCTTCTAGAAATTGGGTTCTGGTTATTTCGGGCAAGGAAATACTTCAACTCACCAAAACACCTATTTCTGTTTTACAAAGCCCAAATTCGTTTCCTAATGGAATATGGTTGCCAAATATGGGGGGGGCTCTCATCTCTTCCAGTGTCCTTGATAGTACCAGAGAAAGGCCATTCGTCTCATTAACGATGATCATTTCACTTCCTCACTTCATCCTCTAGTCCCCATCGCAGATCTGTATTATCTCTCTGGTCCCTTCACCGCTTCTTTATGATCAATGGTTTTTTTCTTTTAGCTTCTGAGGGGATGTGTTCATCTTTACTCGAGTTACTCCGCCATCCCACTCTTCCAGCCACCTGTTTCGGTTGCATTTCCCACGTCATCGCACCGACCGACCTTTGAGATTCCAGCATCCGGAGTAAGAGGTTAGGGGGATTAGTGGGGAGGTATTGGAGAGCATGTTAGGGTTACACACATTTGATTCTTAATCAGTTCGACCAATCCCCCCCCCTACCTGCATATTTGCCCGCGCTACCAGACGTTTAACGATTGCCGCTTTTTCTCTTCAAATGGTTACATACATTTTTCCTGTTTTTCTTCTCCTTCCGTTATTATAACAATAGCTCCTCTCTCGGGCCAACGACGGGTGAAAACATGTGAGGTCACTATCAGTTTCCGTTTCCTCCCTACTCGGCAGGGTCTTTTGTGGCTTCGCGTCGCACAAGCATCAGGCTAGACATGCATTTTAAGTAGACGCCTCGCACCGGAACATACAAGTTTCTGTCCCAACATGCAGCTAATCCAAAATGGCTGGTCATTCACATGATAATTATGTGTCTAATATAGTCACAATAATAATATTATAAGAGTTCAATACATGAATGAAATAAAATAACTCTACCTGTCGAGAGTCCGTGCATCAGTTAATCCTAGAACAATGGAGAACCACGCCCATCCTGCTCGTCAAACTCTGGAAATTGAAACGTGAAGGTATATGAGCAAGACTGGCGGGTAAGCAGCACACATCTCGCTTCATCTCACATAATGTTGTTTTGTCGCGGAGATTGAATGTGACACGGGTATGTTTCCAGTTGGAATGATTTTATGTGCTTTGTACTATATATAACATCCATTCCCACTATATATTTTGTTTTTATTCATTCAATCAGTTTCATGAGTGGGAACTAGCGTTTTTTGTTTTTTCTAAACTTTTGCCACCGATTTGTTACTGCGAAATAAGGAGACATTGTGAGAAAAATCGGTTTCAGATCTTCAAAACTTCAAAATCTTTCATTTAATTTTTTTTCCTTTCATTCCGTTATTTTCTGACTTCGTGTCGTTTGATATAATTACGGAATTTGAAGTGGTTATTAAGTGGCACCGATGGACTTTTCCAGTGAGGGGGCGGCACCGGGAGAGGTAATCTGCCGCCATGCTCCCCCGTGCTTCAGCTCCCCCTGGAGCCAAGGCGGTTTTCCGTGCTTTTTTAGATGTAAGGCAGCGACCCGAAAGATGGTGGAGTGGATCAGAAACGACAAAAAAAAAACAAAAACCTGGAAATTGTCTCCAAATGATAATTATTACCCAGACCATGGTCGCATAATTCAGGACGCTATCATATTTCAGAATCTATTGCCAGTATTGTTAAGTTGTGTGTGGGGGGGGGCCAATCTAAAAATACTGGAAATACCACTTCCAGGACTTCTTTTGCGAAGGCCGGGAATGACTATTTTGGCCATCTGAGGGTCCTTTTTACCACATTTTTCCTTTGTTTCATCCTGGCCAATTATGGTGGTGTCCGCCTCAGATAATCTTTGCAACAACTTATCCCCCCTTAAAAAAAAAAAATCCTTGGGTGCGCTCACTCCTATCTTTTGGTGACAATTATATTTTATCCTATATACTAACACAGCGTAATTGTGGGTATCTCACAGAACCGGAAGACCTGTTCACGGTTGCCGTATAGTGAATGATAATGATATGGTTGCAAAGGTCAACTGAACAGCATGCACGCACACACAGCCCAAACAGTAGGCATGGGGTCTTTCGAAACTCCTCTGAAGGAAACTACATATCCTGAAGAAGTCACAGCTTAAAAATGAGCTATAATGATATAACAATTGCAAAAATCTCGACTTACTCGACTGCTGCTGAGCTGTGAGCATGCTCACTTACAACCGTGAGAAGGCTTATTGACTTCCGTCCAACGATTATGTAAACATGTTATTACGACATAGGGAAATACCTCTCAATTACGACATAAGGTGAGAGACCCCTTAAAGGACAACTGCAGGATTTAATACGAACAGCGGTTTATCGTGGAGAATGCATACGATTGAATACACATGCTTCCACAAATACCCAACTTCAAAGGACTTAACTCCGTAACGGTAAGCCGTATGAACTTCCGGTTTTGAACTTGCGCGTTTCAGTTTTCATCAGCTATCATATAATATATCCCGTTATTGATCATCCTGCAGATGTCCTCAATTGAGACATGGTTGATGTTATTTCCCTGGACTCCAGGATCCTTGACACGGTGGCTCGCAAACGTCTCTCACTCAAATTGTAGTGCTGGGTATCACCGGCCAGAAGTGATCAAAGAGTGGCTTTATAACCAGAAAGCGGTGGGAGAAGGTAGTGAGGGAGGGAAAGCCAACCGCTTAGGATTTCCGTGACTCTTTCTGACAACCTATAGCCGACACAAGGACGAATTGTAGATTGTACCAGGTCATCATGGGCAACATACGTCGACAACATTTCACATTTCCCCAACTACCAATAGGGTTCCTAGACTCTTGATAAGAGGATCCAAGAGTTCAACTTCGACCTCTGGTGACCTCAAAACAATCGAGGTTTTCATGTACTCATAATCGGGAACACACATACCAAGTATGGCGCCCTCCATCAGGTGGGGTCCGGTTTATCATGTTCCAAGCCAAATTGACAAATTAATTGACTTTTTACAAATGTTTATATTTTAGAACAAAATTTCACCCCGACCTTTACCAAAAACATAGGGTTCCCTTTACTCCCCATAAGAAAGCTACACACCAAATTGTGAACCCGCCAACCAACCATTCTGGACTTATCGTGTTCACAAGGTCTTCATCCTTTGACCTCTGGTGACCTCAGATGACCTCTGACCGACCTCAAAACGATAGGGTTCATGTACTTATTACGGGGGAACACAACATACCAAGTATGAGCTTATCCATCAGTGGGGTCGAGTTAGTGTGTTCACAAACCAGACGTCACTACATACATACATACATCCATACATACAATACATACATACATACTACATCCATACTACATCATACATACATACACCCACACACTCACCCTGGCATGACTGCATAGATGTCCCTGACTACCGTCAAGGAATCCATCATAAGGCCACTATGGAAGTTCCCAAACCAAGAAAGTCGTTTCTTATTCTTGTCGTCTATATGAGCGATCTCGATGATTCTGTGCATTCCAGTGTTTAACAAATTCAAGGACGACACGAATTTGTATCGGGTGGTATCTTCGAATATGATGATGCAATGCTTCAAAGGGATTAGCACCAAATCTCCAGATGGTCTTCCGATTGGCACCCGTTTTAAACGCCGATATACGCGACGTTATCCGTTTATCACATGGGCGATACAGGGGAACTGGGGGAATCCCCCCCACCTTTTCACGATTTTTCGACATTATTGCCTCAACGTATCCTGAAAAAATTCGGCGAATGAGGCGCCTTGTAACTTCACTATAGTATATAATACACGCACGCAGAGGTTCTAACTTTGTAAATAGTTGCATTTTTGAAGTATGTGACGGGCGTGCAGTTGGCGTTACGGTTTGCTGGGGCGTGATTTCAATGACTGTGGTTTCCGGCCACTCCCATGGTTATTACGAAAATCAAGGAATTAGGTTAGTTAAGTAGACAGGCGGAGGGCAAACAATGAAATATTAGTCCCGGCCCCCGGGAGATGAGGGACTGAATTCGAGTAAAATATCGACCAACGACCGTACGGAAAGCTGACTAGCCGAATAAGGTTCGAATCGCCGGAATTTGTGCCCAAATACCTGGAATTTTCTGCGCGCTTCGCGCAGTCGCCTCTCCGTTTGGCATCAACTGCGGGCAAATCTCCAAGATTGGGGGTAATGGGCTGGTCCCACCGCCTATAAAAAGCCTATACAACATATGAACACGGTGCTTCCTCAACTAATTTCAACAGACGAAGAAGAATAATAGAGCACTGTGCTTCCCATACTGTCAGACTGTCATTACATATATAAGCGGTAGCCAACATGGTTATACACTGAAGCTGCCTCTTCGTCGATCAATATTAGGGTATTCCAGACTCAACTTTCAACCACGCCTCGTGCCAACCGATGGTGGTGCTCCGCCTAGATAGTCCAGTCGTAGCCCCCCCTCCCCCGCATTATTACGCCCCCACTGTGATTCCGGGCAACGCCCACTTGTGCGCTCCAACATTCGTAAACCCCCTCCGTTTTAATGGGCAAGATTCATGCGGTAAATTGAGTAGAAGAAAGACATTGGTGTGATGTTTTATTCTACGCTGGAACCGTCTAGCAGTATCGATATGCGAAAGCTTCTAGGAAAATCGAATTCCAGATTCGTCACCAAGATACTGTTTTTATTCTGTTAAACTTTGGTGAGACCTCGCCATGAGTATTCCGTGCAGCTTTGGAATACTTATTTTTTAATCCTCAATACTAAGTTGTCAACTGAGAACTTTCAAAGGAGGGCTACAAGATTAATCTACTGTCTGCAAGATTTGCGGTATGATAAAAGTATAAAGGCGTCCTCGGCTTTTGATTGATTTATTTCAGCTCTTCAAAATTGTCCGGTTTCGATGCCTTTTCAACGACTACTTCTTTGAAATTTCCAATGTTTATCACCATAGGAGTCTTGTTCGCAAGCTTCGTGACAAACTTGCAGATAAGACCTTCGGAAGTATTTCTTCTCCAAGAGTGATCAATGAGTTGGAACACCTCCCTGAATGTTGTTTTGGTCTGAGTGTTAAATCCTCCAGAAACAGTCTTGATTATTTTCACTAAATTATCGGCTCGTTATTCAAGCTCTGTTATTTTTTTCTTTTTGGGTGTAGTGGTTCGAGGTCATTCATGAAGGTTCTTTCTTCCTTACCCTTCCTCGCTGAACTCAGTTGTGACATCAGGCCATGTTACGCAATAGAGGCCACTGTCTCAAGCTTCGGGCAAGCGCTGTCAATTGGACATTCGTAAATATTCTTCTCGCAGAGAGTGATCAATGAGTGGAATTGTCTTCTGAAAATGTCGTTCTCTCTAAGAGTGTGATGCGTTCAAGAACATTCTTGATTTATTTTCCAGGACTCACGGGCGAATTATTTAGTGGTTTGGTTCATTTTTCTTTCCTGGGTGTTGTGGCTTCCGGGTCGTTTATGAGGATTATGTCCCTCCTGACCTTATTCACTACCTAAACTAACTCAAACTATGTCTCTGGGAAACCCGTAACCATAAACGAAGGTTGGGGCTTTGAATGAGATATTAAGAAGGGCATTCACATTCATGACTTTGTGATCACCTCTTCCGGTACTCATTGTTAACAGAGGACAGCATTCAGTGTGAAGTCTTTCGGCGGACTTCACTCTCTCTCCCCACGGCTCAACCCTCTCCCGTTATGTCACTCTTGGCAATTTGAATTACCTCAACAATGCGTGCTAGAAAATTTGGGGGGAGGAGTAGGGGTTCAAATATTTGTTTTATTTATGGTTGCCACCCAGAGAAATCTGTTACATGGCCTTTGTAATTTGTGTAATAACTGCACATGAATGACATGTAACAGCCGATAGGCACATGGCTGGTGAACATTAGTCATGTGGTCATGTAAATGCAACTTGACTTTCGGTACATTTTATCTATTGCATTTGACAGCCGAACCCCCTGACCGAGTTCTAGCCGACCTAGTGTGTAATGTAACGCTGATCGGCTAATGTAAAATTCACTTTGACGTCCAACGGGATCTCCTGTAATACGGAATCGATGTGAATCATGTACTTTTGAAAACCCTGAAACAAACGATCATGGGATCCAGACAAAAACTCTCCCACGAAATATTAGAATATCTCATATATTAGTAACTGAACACTTATTTTCGAGGCGCTAAACCTGCAGACATTTGCACCGTCTACCCTCAGGACGTCTGGATACTCGAAGCTCCAGAAGTAAATCCAAATAACTCCACCCTGCAAAAATGCTAGAACCTCCCTGTGGTGTGTGCATGGTTTCAGTATGTCCTCTTTAACCATGTGCCTGCAGTGTTCATAGTAGGTTTGTTGCATCACTACTGGTCTTCAATATACCGTTGAATTGAGTTAAATAAATACTTGTAATTAAGTAACTAGACATAGGCAGGTAATCCAACACTATCTGACCAAAACAAAGAGGGGAACATCGACATCGGTCACAGGGCGGAACAGTTGGAAGGGTGGGGGGTGGATGGTGGGAAGATAAAACTAATCAGACAGGGAACGACCATACATCCTTGTCTCAGATTCTGGCGACATACGGATAAAGAGAACTCACAATTTGTTTTGACCCGTCCTCGCGCAAAAGCTCTGGTTTGGTGGCTATTTACAGAATAAGGGTTGCAATGGTTTGTGTGTAACTTTGAAATTTAGCAATCATTTTTCTGCCGGCCGTATATAAGCGGGAATATTAGAGTTTGTGAGTTTAGTGAAACGTCAAAGGAGATGTTGAGGCGAGAGTACGTAGTAGTAGTAGTACCACTAGCAGCATCGCATTACAGCAGCGGTAGCAGCGGCGGTAGCTTCGGCGGTGGCTGCCGCAACAGCAACGGTGTTGGCTGTGGCGGTAGCAGCGGCATTTTTGCTGCAATGGCTACAGTTGCGTCCCCGGATACACCCATATAAGTGGTATCATCGGGTGAGTTTTTTTCACCAATTGACATTAACACGTGAGAACCCATCTTCAGTCATAATGACTCGCACGTACCCATTTGCTTCGATCGTTGATCGATGACATCGTTCAACGTCAGACACCCAGCATGGCAAGCCTGAAAGAACGAAAAAGAAGCACCTATTAAGTAACGCAACCAAGAAGAATGAAGAATGTCACCCACAGATGGCAACAATTATCGCTCCCTTGAAGAGTTATGTAAACAATCAGTGCATATTCTACTCCCCCGGAAAAAAAATATCCTGTGCTTGTATACAATGAACATGAAACACCTCTTGATGCGTTGATGGGCTTGATTGTTCCCGGGGTAGAACATCGCCGTTCCAAGTATACCTCGCAGGGCTTGTCGGTGAGCGGGAGGAGAGGGCGATTTAGGTAGGCTTAGACCTAATGATTTAATTGATGGTCATCTCAGGTTGGATCAAAGATTTTCTGTTGTGGACTAAATCAGTTTGTTTCAGTGCATGGATCATTTTCCTATCTCGTACGAGGTTTGTAAGTGAAGTGCCCCAAGGGTCGGTTTTCGGGCCCACTATTATTTGTACAATATGTAACGACTACCCGATGTAGTGAAGTACTCTGCTGATTGAATTTTTTGGCAGATGATACTAAATTTACAAAGGATTTACTAATCATAACAGATGTCCTCATTATAGCAGGACTTGGACAATCTATAGAAATGAGGTGATTTATGGGGGCTGTTCAATGCTGACAATGTAATGTAATGCAGTTGGAAGAATAGTTTTGAATACAGTTAGGTGGAACCATTCTGAATGAAACAACAGAAAAAGGAGAAGGACATTTACGTTCTTATCTCAAATGATCTGGAACCAAGTATCCAGTGCGCAGAAGTCTTCGAAGAAGGCATCATTCCTTATGACTTATAAGACGAAGCTTCCAGTATGTGGACGGAGAAAGTCTAGCATTGTGCATAAACAGTTTTATTCGACCACATTTAGAGTATTGTATTGAAGTTTGGAGGCCTCACCTAAAAAGATATTGGAGTTTTAGAGAAGGACTCGACTTGATTTCAACCAGCTATGCGTCATTTAAATTACGAGGAGTCGTCTATCCACTACAGCTTTCCCAGTCTAGAGAAGCGTTGAATCGAGGTGACCTTATGGAAGCCTTCAAGATCCTCAAAGGATTTGACGAAGTTAATAGGGAATTCTTTCATTACTCTGAAAGTGTTACCAGATGAATAATCGCAAGCTGTTTAAACCTCGTCTTACCAAAGGTATCCAGATTCGGAAGAACTTGTGTTCACACAACGAGTCATCGACCCCTGGAAGACTTTACCATTATTGTAGTCGAAGCCACTACAATCAACAAATTCAAGAGGACCATCGACAATGTCTAATCTAATTGTCATTCAAGGTTTTGACCAAATATGGAACCACAGGGCTATACCGATTTCTTAGACAGCAGTTAAATATGAGGTCTATACATACATTCGTTTGTGGCTCTTCCTGCCATTTTGGGTGGTTGCCAACTCATTTTTATCTTTCGACACGTACTCTCGATTATTCTAACAGCACTGATGAAAAATGAGCGCTATAACTGGCCGGGTCAATTCGCAACCACGCTGTCAGGGTTTCTCGATAATATTTGAATGTCTTCCTAAACCAATGCCATGGACATGTAGATATGGTTAATTCAAAACATTGCGGTAAATGTTTACTCGGCCAAGGATGGAGCTATCGGTACTCAGTCCGAGACCAAAAGAGACGGTATAGAGTTATGGTACCTTTCAATATCTTGAGACGATGTCAATCTGTTGGTGTAGATGGCAGTCAAATGTTGGGTGCGTCTTAATTATGGTTGATTCCGCATTGAAGACAGAATCGTCATGCCCAATGGCCTACGTTGGTTGAATGAATGAACTGCACATATAGGCCTATAGTACTGACACCGAAATTTAAAATTCAGCGCTGAAAGGACTTTAAACCTTTCCAGTCAGCAAAGGTAGACGAACGGATGAATTGACTGCTTGAGCTCGGACTCGGACTTGGAACTTGGAAGGATGAATGGCGGCAAACGGCATCACGTGCCGTAGGTCCCCATAAAAGTTTGAGGGTCCCGACCATGGAACTATAATATACTTGAGAGGGGCAAAAGACCACACATTGTGCGTCGTGTTGCCGTCAGAGACCACAAATTTCAAGTGCGCATGTGCGCTATTGTGTTTAATATCGTGAAACACATTCAGTTGTTCACTCTCCATCTGTGAATTCTATCAGCGATATGCCCGACGCATACCCTCGTTGCCCTTAATAATTCAGTGTCACAGTGCAAGATTCTGGGCATCTTCAGTGAGTGTTAACCTGTTCCAGAATACAATGTGCTTAATATACTCGAGAGAGTTTGCTGGTTCATCACGAAAGCACAGAAATAACATAATTCGAAAATACAAATCGATTGCGTCTGGCGTGGAGTACATAGCCTACAACAGAGCTAATTAATGTGAGCCCTCGAACTGAAGAGGCTGTCAAAGAAACGTATTCTTATATTTTGACAAAATGCGGATCATGTCGCCCAGTTTACATGTCACTATTAGTGAGGGCGCTGTTAGGGCATAGTAAACGGCTCCACCCTGGCTTCTCCTCTGCATAGGCGCTTCAGTACAGCATGCCCAGCCCTGACCCAGTGGGTGCGCCTTCGATGTGGTGGTGTCATGTGTATGGTCAAATGACTCGGAGGTGTCTACACCTAATTAATCTTAAATGGACAACTGCAGGCTTGATAACAGAGGTATATTGTGGAGAATGGAAACTGTATCTATAGGTCCAAATCCCATTTCGATTCGAAGTTCCTATGTGGAGATATTGGCCTCCAAAGTTTGGGCCATTAAGCAGAGAAATTGGGGAGACTCCCATTGCGCAATAACGCATGACGTCACACATGGACAACTCAGGAAATTATGTTATGTTTTGATCGTTTTCATTTCGTTGAATCAGTCAACATTTAGCAGAAGTTATGTGTCTTTCTCTCACCAAAGTAACCATACAATCCCTACCACCCACTACAGCAATCCTCTGCCCATAGACTAAATGCTTTTCAGAATGAAATTAATGTTTGAATTTCAATAGAAAACAAAGAATTTTTGCAGGGTTGTGCAAGTTGACATGATTTATAATTGCATGATGGATGCATTTCGATCTTGCGCAATACACATGCTTTACATACCAAACTTCAAATGACTATAACTCCGTAACTGAAAGTCGTATGAACTTGAGGTTTGGACTGATGGATTCAGTTTCCATCCAGCTATTAAATTAGAATAAATCATTCTGCAGTTGTCCTTTAACCTTCTTTAGCCTATATCCTCCTAAACATGATAGGTAATTTTCTGCAGCTCGATTTAGGAGTGATAGTAGCGATGTATGTTGAAACAGATATACCCTCTGACCCACAGTGTACTCCCATCGGGCAGTGAGATGTTGCGTCAGTTTGCCATCCCGCCAAAAGCGACTGTTGCTAGTCGCCGTAGCAACGCTTGCTATGGTAACAATTTTGATGATGACGATGGAACGATTTTGGGGTAGCTCAACATTAGTGGAGTGTACTGTAATAGTGTCCTTTGTGTTGTGTGTGGTTGTGTATGCGTGAGTGAGTGGGTGCATGTATTTGGGTGTTGCGTGACATGCGTATTCGCATGTCTGTCAAGATGTTTTCTCCAGTTGTTTTTCGGTTTGGAATAATCGTGAATACATTGAATTTCACCTGAAGATAAATTGTTACAAAGCACACACTTTTCCACGAGTTTTCTCACAGTCACGCGCGCCACGCTCCCTCCTAACATTTTTATAGGCATATTCCAAACTGAATAAACAATATCATCAAAAACCTATTGTGTTAACCCCGATTTGAGGTCGATGATTATCAATTTTCAGCCCCCCTCATGCAGGTATGTCTGGTATATTACTTTTGGAGAGCACTTTAATTTGGATACTTTTGAATAACCCAAAGCATGAAAAATAGTGGAATTTATTGAACAGATATACGTTATAGATGGGAACATGGGTCCCTTCATCTAATCGCATACGAGGTATACAAACATGGCCATGGGAGGGACAAGGTCCATATTTCCTCTAATCAGGTGAAACACCTCGCACGTTCCTACGGGACGAGTTTTTTTTTTTTTTTTTTTTTTGTTTTTTTTTTTTTTTTGGCTCAGTGTAAAAATCAACGCTCTCCACGTGCTTGGTCGGGAAGCTATTGACGAAGGTGACAGCATGAGCGCAGTTACGGTTGTTGACTCTTGCCCCGTGAAGTCTTCTCTCAGACAGATTCAGTTAAATCGTCAGCTAACTCGGTCAACAGAGGCCCCGCATAATATTTATATCAGAACATGTCGAGTAGTTCAGTAGTTGTAATTGGGGGTGATTTTGCAGATAATCAAGTCAATGTTATGAGTTTCAAATTAATACTTTTATTTTAGGCAGTTTGGGTGGGATGACAGTCTCATAACGAGACGGAAAATGCACGGAAAACGCTGAGAAGAGAGACAGGAGACAGGAGGAGAGGGGAGAGAGAGGCATAGAAGACAGAGAGGACGGAGAGCGGGGAGAGGAAGTTGCAGGAGGGGGGTCGGAGGGTTGGGGGTTGGTGGATGGGGGGGGGGGATCATAACGATGTTAGAAGGAAAAGTAGGATCAGAGCAGGGATGAGCAGGTGGAATTCTTACAATTAAATAAAAAAAAAATACGAACGATCATTTCGTACGAAGCTCACAGTTCGTACGAACTGTGGAGTTCGTAAGAAAGTTCTGATTTCTTACGGCGTTCTTGAGAGTTCGTACGGTACGGCCGCCGCAAGAACACCGTGAGACGTTCGTGAGAAAATACGGCCTAAGTTCTTGCGAACGCCGTAAGAATGACGTGAGAAATCTTGCGGCGAACCTCAAGAAAGTCTCAAAAGTTTGTGTAATACATCAAGTACGGCAACATTTGCGTGCAACTCGCGGCACAATCAAGTCGTTCGTACGAAAATTGAGATATACACTCGGAAACTGTTCTCCTTGTGCATTTTTCTACATTTTTGGAAGAGTTTGTCATTCTGAATATGACAACAATGAAGCAGGAGACAACACTACGCATTTTGCAGCTTCAGCTGCAGAATGAGGCAGAGGAACCTTTACGGTCGTCTACACCTTTGATTCGAATGGAGAGGAACGGCGACGTCGTTGGTGGGTGCACCACGGGACATCGCGGCGGCATATTTTGGGGTAAAAATTTTTGAAACATGGCCAGCTGGAAGCAGCATGTGGTGGCCGACTAATGCCATCACATACGCGCATACCTGTATATGTATTGTTAGAGCTCTACGAATATCGCAACACCCGCACACCACACGCTTCCGCTGTGAATCGTTGGTAAGAACGCCGTGCGAAATATTGACAATACAATATTCTTAGGAACGTCGTAAGAAGATTTCAAGAACAACTCACGGTTTTTTGCGGTGAACTTACGGCGCCGTAAGACGCATAATAACCAGAAATGCGCTGTTGGACTGGAGTATCTATAGCATTTCGTGCGGAGTTCTTAAGGCGTTCTTACGGCTGCCGTACGGTTGGGTCATTCTTACGGTGTTCGTACTACTGAAACAAATCTTGGACATGACTATCGACCTGGCTACGAACTTAAGAACGGTCTACGAACAGGTTGCATTTCGTAAGGAACCTCAAGAACGCTGTAAGAAAAGGAGCACGAAATTCCTGAAATCGTTTGTAGATCGTTTGTAGAAGCATTTGTGACCAAGCCTCAAATAGTCTAATAGTGGGCAAAGCGAGGCGAAACGTTACCAAATTGCCACTTCGAGTTAGTAATAAATAGTACGACAATGTTGTTGCTCCTCATTCTATAACGCAATTTAGGGGCCCTGGTTGTTTAGTTTAGCATGTTCAGCATGTTGTTTTTATGAGAGGTTATCAAAGAATGATCTCAATACCTTAATTTTTTTATTTTTTTCCATTATTATAAGTAAATAGTACTGTTTATGTATAAATTTATGTCACCTTCCCTTCTCTCTCCTCTAAAATTTGTAGCTCTCTAACCACTCTGACTAATTCTAATTCTACCTCATGTAGAGAAGACCGTGACACCACGTGTTACGTGTGGGATTTCGCCTACGGTATTCGTTGAAATAAGCTGTTAGATAAGTGTTCACACTATACAAACGAAAACATAAGCAATGTTACCATCACGAAGACATGTCATCGGTTCATTCTGTGATATCATAACAGTCACTGGAAATGAATACATCTGACCACCCACCAGTCATAAATTAACAGCCCATTCAGTCTCATGTACAGATGCGATTTTTCATGTCGTTATAAATGTTCGAAGACACCTTTTCTAATCTTAATCCGATCATGAATAGCATAAAGTCTAATATTGGACACATGCTGAACGTTGTACCGTGGTCTATAATGGTATATAGCAAATGATTCTTTGCAAAATAAGCGCTTCCTTTGAACTAATGAGGTAAATTACCATCGGTATGATCCCAACTACTCACTGCGAATGCAGGCCATGCATTGTACAGTTGTATCGTAAACTTAGTGTGGTTTAGAGATAACAGTGCGCAAGGGGTCGGCAACCTCCTGGGGAAAGTTACTATTTGGCGTATTGGACTTGATAGGTTGTGACTATCTGCAATGTGACTGCTGCGGAGCGGTATAGACCAAAATTTCATATGCTACACTGTGTTAGGCCACATCTCAAATACTATGAATTTGTGTGCAGCATTTCGAGTCTGATTTTTGTTGATTGGTGAAATATGCTTCTCAGTCTTTATCGAAACATTCCAAGGAGGGCGTTTATTAGAAGCGGATATATAATAGTATATTCCATTCACTTCTGTGAGTGCTGGCTCAGTTTTTTTCACCCCAGCCTGGGTTATTCAGCTTAGGCCTAAATAATAGGTTGCCTGGAGGCGGGAAAATTGTTAGTTGGAGGTTGAAATAAGTATCAACGACATTCGAGCTGGGCGTTTTTTTGCCAGTAATGTATGTTTTTCCGCTCTTCGTGGACCGGACTCTTAAACATCGGCGTACAGGACCTGGCCACAGACAACCGCAGGTTGCCAACCCCTGCATTGGGCATATCATACCCCCCCCCCTCCCCAAGTAGTAGTTCCTGTTAGGTATTTAGTTTCTTCTCAACCATTCTGAACTCAGAGGTCAAAAGAGGTGAAACCAAATTATAGCTTAATCCTATTGCTAGTTCCTAAGTGTTTTGCCTACATACAACACTAAGCAATTACCGAACCCACCTTCAAATTAATCGAGAATGAATGTTGACCATGTCTATAGTTTTGTCAACATGTGACTGATGCCCCCCCGAATTTGCATATATAGTTCATTCAGAATTTGACCTATAGCGACCCCTGATCTAATATTAATATCTGAGGACCAGGGTAGAACATCCATCAAGTCCAGTGGAATCCGATAACTTTCGAAATTCGCATATCACACAATGGACAACATCAAATCAACCGAACCTCTGTTTAAATTTGTCGAGACTAAACCTTAAGCCTAACCTTACAATTTCAACAGCATTAATGAGGGCAGGCAACCAACCCTTACGTAAGCAAGAAATTGACTGTTCAATTAACCCGATCCCGTCCTCGCCAGTGGCTGGCGCTCGTTGTACGTGCAAAGTATTGGTGAATGGGGATAAATGTAAACAAAATATTTGTATAGGTACGTCCGTGGAAACTCAATAAGTTACCTTTATTAAGTCAAAAAATTGTTTCGCGAGACCTGTATCAATAATGCCAAATTAATGATATCATCGAATAATTGGGGATACCAACAAATAGGGCAGAAAAGGTTCAACGGTTCGCCATACGATCCCCTCTGTTCACCCGCAGGTCTGAAAAGTTGAAGAGTCGAACCATTGTTCAAGCACTCCAGTTGGGATTCAGAGGAGCTTAACATGGGTTACGTCATGCCCACGGCGAGGCCAGTCCGCCTTCTTAAGGTTGTTCGATGCGTGCTCTACCCCCTTCATTGACATATCGTATCTGATAGCCGTTTCTGTTCGATTTTTGTGTGTATTTTGTTTTGTTTTTTCTCGACGTCCCGTAGGAGCCCTGCCAAGTAGTTACAGTGCATCTACCAGTAATCTTAAATTCGTCCCCGTCCTCGTCCAGTACCATTGAAGATGATACTCGCGCGCAGCATTGTAAACTGTAGAACCACAAAACTTCAGCGTTTCTTCTTGATTCCACAACACCGATGTTAACTTCGGTGGGCAGGGCACATGACCAGGATGATTGCCATCGCTGCCGAATATTCTCACTGTTTGGAGAGCTGCCACTGGCTACAGCAAAAGGGGCGGATCCGAAGAAGCGGTACAGAGACTACTCGAAAAAATCACTCGCTTCCTTCAACATTGACTCTGATGTCCAACCCTAACTGCCAACCACGTGTTAAAGTGGGTACCCTGTGAGGTGACATGTGAAGTCCCCCGGGGTACACGGTTAAAGACGTACTGGAATGGTGCGTCGGGAGAGAACAAGGGAGAGGTGCGTACTCTATAGTACGGGTGTGATGAGTCACTAAATGATCAGGGGTAATATCTGTAACTCGCTTTGAGCATGTCTTCGACGTGGAAAAGCGCTATATAAGAACTTAATTATTATTACAGGCCAACCCGTATACCAAGGCGCACGTACATACATACATACATACATACATACATACATACATACATACATACATACATACATACATACATACATACATACATACATACATACATACATCATGATTTAACTGGTTTATTGTCATTTTCCCCCCATAATGAAACATCATATACATGATGAAGCCCCACATGGCGGGATAACTACATGCAATAATAATGAGACCCAGAGAGAGAGGTCATGGAAGGGAAACTGTGAGGTCAACAGCCAGTACAATAAACCAGTGGCTCATTCGATTACATGGCTAAGCATCTTGGCACGCTTCCTCCAAACGCTGTTGGAACCTATGGTCGCACTTACACTTAGGAACTATACAATACTTTACTCTTTCTATTAGTACAGCAAGCATTTTCAGACCCGGAACGGCCCGATCATATGCAACAACCATACTACCGATGACAATAACGACCGTTTTACAAGGTAAGGTGATCCAGCCTAATTAAATTGTTGAGCAGTGATATTTCTGAAACTTCGATTCATAGGTTTGACTCATGCGACTAATTGGGGCAAGTCACGCGCTCTTAGGAATTATCATCGTGCGGGAGCTCGAGCACGACGCAACAGCCCACCGCCAGATCAGAAACCACCCCTCACAATCGGAAAAATCCCACCGCCACCGCCCGGGACTCTCGAACGTCGAGGAGCCGCAATAGGTGCGCTAAAATATGGAAACCCTTGCTGGCCGCACCAACAGGAAAATGGTTCCTCAAAACTCAGTAGTTAGCCCCATTGCAGGTCAGTCACGACACCCTCCCCCTTCAAGAAAAATAAAAACAAATGCCTATTTTCATATAAATCGATGAATGATAAGGGCGAACAATATAAAACACAGACTTTCAGTGAACAGAAGCCAATGTTCTAATTTTATGGCTGTATACGAGAACAGGGATTTATGTAGGTCAATTGGGGTAGACACGGAAGCACGAGTGCTAAACATATTTTGTACCGTACATACATACCGATTTTCCGCCTTTGGAAAACGCAACCCCGCCAGCCATCCTCCCTAAATTCTGGTATTTAATTTTTTTTTCTCAAACTACTGCAAAATGTCTATTTGCGTAGATTCCGTCTGAGTAAAGGGAATGAATTCCTGCGATTTTACACCAATGGTATTGGGGTATTGACTGTAACTGTTATACGGCTCATGATGTACCACATGGGTGAATAAAGCCGAGTAGAGACCTGTACAAAGGTTGCTTTGAGAGTATCTCGTGTTTACTTTTCTTCGGCTGTCACGTGAGATTGTACATTAGTTCGAGGCAGTTTAGCATTGACTAACTGGAAGTTCCGTTCTGTGAACAATGACTGCGTTCCCACTCCTACTATAGTTCTCGCAGTGCAGCGTTTTTTTCAATCGTATGTTTTTTGTTTTTTTTTCAGGAGGGTGGTATTATATACAGGCGCGTACTCCACCTCTGTATGGCCTTGGACCACAAATCCTATACATAGCATGGGGGACCCCCTGATCCGAAGCCAATCGCGACTCTCGAGCTATCACTCTTACAATTACGTTCAGACAATCATTTATGATGTGCCTTTCGCTCACCCATTCCACTAGTACATTGTAAATTACCCAATAATTTCACAGGTTAATTCCTCTGCAAAGGAGTTTCTTCCCAAACCAAATCGTACTCATCATCCTGCAGTTGACTTGTCGAACCTGCAATAGTGATGAACACATGCAGTCATGTGAATCCCCTGCCAACAGTTCCGTGGTTCAGCCCACTTGGAAACATTCGACAGATTCGCTCTGTGCGGCAGAGGAAAAGGGAGAGAAGAAGTTGGTGGCACACACTTGAATAACGCATATGCTTGTGGGAGCCTGTGACCACAACCTCGGCCCTAGCCTACTGGTGTATAAGGCCCAGACGACGGGACCAGCGACGGGAGCAGTTCCCTCCTCATGCGAACAAAGGTACCGTCCTCATTTCAGCTGAGTCTGAGTGGGCCGGGACCGCACCGGCCAAACCAGGAATAACTGGCGCGATGAACGGTGATTACCAGTTCGCGCGGCACCGATTACTTCTACCTAGGCAGCCATTTTGATTCTTACTACTAGACAGAATCAGGATACCTATTCTGAGATCGAAATCCACAACCGGGGAATAAAGACTCATCACCAGACCATATACCATGTTGGTCGCCTGCAGGATATGGGAATAGCGGTTTTCTACCGAAGTAGATTACCTATTTTCATGCTCACGAGTGCCACTCTTATGGGTTAAAAAGATCTTCCTTATACAGAAATATAATGAATGAGTGTCTCCCAGCTTTCTAAAAACACTGTCATGGAAGTCACCCATCAGTCTGCCATTGATCAGTTTAAAAATACGTGTGGTTACCAGAATGGTATGGCATCAGAGTTGATTGACGGCGGATTTCCAAACTATTTCCAGTACTATCAGGCACTTGCCTCATGATTTACACGTGGTTAGCTAGTTAGCCTCCGTTTTCTTGACTGTAATCTTTTTCGATCGCTGTTCATCCTGGTATGCGTGTTGTTCGAGCTGGACATGTTTATAGGTAGAACTTACATAAGAACAAAGCTGAGTATTACCATCGGTGAACAGTCTCTCGTTTCTTGTTTTAGCATCGGTGTTAAAAACCCAAGTGAAGAAAACGAAACATTATCTGTTATTCATATTTAGATATATGCCATATATGTGATTACTCGGAACAGAGAGAAAAAGTGGTTTCTTTTAGTATATGTCGTGCGGTTTATGTCTTCTTTGTTACCTAACGAAGCTGAGTTCACTGTTGGCTATTAAAACATTCCTCTGGAAACTATGATTTAAGGCATGTGTTTGAAAACGAATGAAGAGGATTTAATGTGATGCAATTCATGTTTGTTTGATGCACTGATGAATAAAAAGATGAGTCGAATATGTCACTAGGAACTTACTCCCCTTTGACCCCATTGTCAGTCCTCCTGATGACTGATAGGACACCCTTGTGAGGTTAGTTTGGTGTTCGCACCCGGGCGGGTCCTACATTACGATCGCACAGGGTTTGCAAAGGGGGAAACGAGGGGTAGGCAACATTGCCGTCTTTTTGTGATACCGGCAATACCCAAGCCCCACATGAGGAAGCGGTGTGCTTTGTTCGTGTGACTGATGATGAGGGATCACAGCTGACAATTGAGGGTGCAAGTATACAGGTCGGGATTGGAAAAGATATACCATTAAACCCACCCCTTGTTACAAAGACAATGAAGTAACAACGAGAATGAATCACTAACCTAAAATGATATAAAAATTGACCGATAATGAATCACTCAACCGATCAGATAATGGTATAAAAATTGACCGAGAATGAAGTAACTTTTCAAACAGATAAGACTCATGGGTAGAACCGATAATGAAGTCAATTCTAACCGATAATTGAATCACCATTTGACGATAATGAAGTAACTTTTATATTTGATCAACACGAGCAGATAATGATATGAAAATGACCGTAAGGAAGAAAGTAACTTTTTTTCATTTTCGAGGAATGAGTGGGGGGGTGGGGGGGGGGGTGGGTCACGGAACCGTAACCATAACTCCGTCACACGAGGTCGAGCGGGCTTGAAATGCAAGTTCTACCAGATATGTATTTTTTTAACACCCTTTAGGCCAGAGCCCGAACGAGTTACGCAAAAATTTAAAATGGCGGACAGTGGTGGATTGAGAGAAAAAAATGGAACAGGGTTATTCTGGTCGTGAAATACGCAATATAAAGTGATTCAGTGATGAAAATTTACATCTCGATATGACAAACCCGATTTAACATAGTTCTATGTCCAATAACAGTGCTCAAAATGCTTATTTTCAGGCCGAATATGAGGCTAGGGAAGGCTCCAAACGGCGTTTTCGGAAGGATTCTTAGCGGACCAAGAGAATTATACAAAGTCGGACATATATGAGAAAATTCAGTTATACACCGAGGATCCTTTATGTCATCAACATGCAAGTCCTAAGATGCCGTCGCTATATGTAGATCTAAAAAAAATAACAAGTTATGGGGAAAATGAATTGGCATTGGTTTGCCGCCCCCAAACAGCTTCAGTTCTGTTCTTCATTTTGATTTGAGTGGCAACCGGATTCTGAAAACATAGCTGCCAAAATCATGGCCGCCCGCCACCGGAGATTTGTGTGTTTGTATTTGGGGGGGGGGGGAGGTTCAAACCACCCGACAGGTTTTCGCGACCGGGGTGGGGTGTGGGGTGAACCCCCCCCCTCCCACTTGTGTGCAGCAAAGGGAAAATACGCCAATAGGCAAACGCAATTGACAGTTTGACGCGCCTGACTTCCGCCAATTTATTGGCTTATTTGGACACTTGACAATCAGCAAATGATGTCATGCAAAAATTACGTGTGCGTTTTGCGGTGTATCTGGTACCTAAATAAATCGAAGTTCTCGTCGCTAGTGCCAAATGACCCCGTAACGATGCCGCTATCGTGGTTCTATGCAGTAATATAGGATCTTGGACCTTCGAAAAATGTGTTATCCCATGCACAAAAATTGTCTTGTAAAAAATTAAATGGTCTTTCTCAGCAAAATTTCAAAACATGGGGCAGTACTTTGCAACGCTAAAGGTGTCTTTCTGGCGATTCCTAGGGCCATGACGGAAATCTATGAAAAAAAAATGCGGCCACGCGGGCCAACCTATGGTGGCCCCTCCTATTAGATAGTAATCATGGGTATGCGCCTCTGAACAAGGCAATGCTCTTAGCGGTACTTAAGTGAAGGAGGGGGTATTTGAACGCAGACCCCACAGGTTTTCCTGTTCCTGTCCCCCGTGTGAGCGCCAACTGAAGCACAGACGGAAACAGTGCCGCATGTTAAGAGTCCCTTGTTTGGTATGACCCGAACAGGATTCGAACCCTATGCCTGCTGGGTGAAAGGCGGACGCCCTCAACCACTCGGCTTAATCACTCTTCTATGACAAGGCTTTTCTGGTGAGTAGCCAGCTTCATCTCTATTGCCTACCTATGAGCGAAACTGAATTACAATCTGCTCCCATAGCGACAGCAACTCACTCTCTGGGATTGTGGAGAGCGTGCTGAATCCCCACGATCGGGGTAATAGTATATAGAAAAACACTTTCGTATGTAAGCACCATATACTATATATATTTCTATTCACAATTTATTCAAACTCTTACAATTTCCGATGAATGATGATGCGACTTGGTAACAATAGTGGGAAAAGTGAACGGGTATCTGGGGGTGACTGAATTGAAGTTCCAAGGTCAGCTGGTGGGTATTGGGCCTGCCTGAAATAGCATTTTTAACACTATTTGACATAGCAACATCTGAGAATCGGGCAGGTTCAAATCGCAAGAATGTAAATTCCTCACGGGGACATCTCAATTCGTATATTCTAAAGGGTACGAATTACCTGGTTCACAATATTTGTTTTGAAATCCCGCACTTGATTCGTTTGTTACACTCCGCCGTTTGTAGGGTTTTAAAAAATACATAGTCGGATAGAAAATAATTGCATTGAAAAAAATCGAATTGGAATCATTTTCAGCCCGATCGGACCTCGTTTGACGGAGTTAGGTTACGGTTTACGTGACCCACCCCCCTCCCCCACTCATTCCCCCCGAAAAAAGGAACAAAGTTTAATTCATTATCGGTCAATTTTATATCATTATCGGTTCAGTGATTCATATAGGTCAAATTTGTATCTTTATCGGTTAGTGATTCTTTATCGGTCAAATTTTGTATCTTATCGGTAGTGATTCATGACCAAAAAAGTCTCTTCATCTACCGGGCAAATTGGTTGATTCCATATCGGTTAAGAAAATTGTTACTTTATCATCGGTTACACCCATGATTCATTATCGGTTTGAAAAGTTACTTATTAGCGGTCAATTTTTATATCATTTTCAGGTTAGTGATTCATATCGTCAATTTTTTATTATCAGATTGGTTAGTGATTCATATAAAAAGTTACTTCATATCGGTTCAAATTGGGGTTAATTTAGGTTAAGAAAATTGTTTACTTCATTATCGGTTACACAATGGATTCATTCTTCGGTTTTGGAAAGTTACTTCATTATCGGTCAATTTTTATATCATACGAGTAGTGATTTCTTAATCGCCGTCAATTTTATTTATGGTTAGTGATTCAGGATCAGTTGGTCACTTCATATCGGTGTAACACACCCTGCTGGAAGGGATCCTTTGCTCATGCGGAAATACTGTTGAATTTCTGTCAAGTCTTTTCCGGATGGGGTGGTTAGCTCAAAATTGTTCCTCATTGCATATGTTCACGAATCAACAAATGAGTTCCTTTCCCCTTTTTTTCGAGTAAATATACACACACTCAATTGCTATCAACACAACACCTCATCTTTTCTCATTCTCTCCACACCTGACCACATTTAATCCTATATGCGCTGGCTTCATTTTAATCACTGACGTCCAATACACAGGCTCATTACGGGGCAGGGGAACAGGCAAATTACGCGAGGTTCAATACCAGCGTGCATCGCGCATTACGTAGAGCATATTCAATAAGGCACATGGAAAACAGGGCTCTACCCTAACCCCCGGACTGTGAAACATTTGTCCTTTTATGCCATCGCGTACTCTGTCAGTGGATGTGAACAAAATAGGCGTGAGGAGCCATTGTGTGAAACATGGAATGAAGGCTTGGGCCGCCTGGTCATGACGACCTTGGTATTCTTTGAGGGTCGAGGTCACACATGTGTCAATATGTGGAAAATTGCAAAATTCATTTCCTCTTTCAACGAGTCCCTTAAGTCTTTTGTATTAGCATTCTGTTCCTTAGTGAGTGCTTCCTACAACTTTCCACCCAAGGATTTTTTTTATTGGATTTGTTATTTTTCATACACGATGGACCAAGCGTTTAGAGAGAAATCCGTGAGATCGAGGATCTAGTGTTAATAGGCCCTCACATGGGTGTTAGATAGACTTGAAACCCAATGTTTCTTGTCTTGTGGGTAATTTTATACTTGTTCGTCGAACGACAATGGAGGGGCTATTGAGCACATTGTGTTGAAAATTTGTGTCATAACAGTTCAATTTCAAGTGAAAAAAGTATCAGATGCTCTTTTGCCTCTTGTTAATCGAACTGGGACACAATGTTCATAATTACAGGTGGTTCATGTTCAACCACCACATAGGCACATATATCCGTAGATTATGAAGAGGCACATAAACTTTCCCGTGAAGAGTATAAAGAGCATTTGTGACAAAATTGTTGCAATGAATAATTAAAGGGTGCCTTAATTCAATTAAGTTCATTTCAACTTATTTAACCAGGTTTGCTAGAGTACAGAGTGGCATCGAAAAGCAAGTTATAATGCTAAAACTACATATTTAGAAGCTGCATGATGTGTGGTGTTGTACCCATCGGACTCTGATAGGAAACAATAATGCACAGGGAAATGAAAACGATGTTGGGTTTCATTTCTTGCTTTGTATATTTTATTTCCAATTTGAAATTTTCAGTCACCACCTGGACAATCTTTAGCATACAACAGTATATATTAGAACGTCTGAGTGATACGATATTAATATGTAACAAATAGGTAAAAACAACCGAACGAAATTCACACCCGTACCCTTCCCCCACACAAACAGCAACGAGTTAAGTAATACATCATTGAATGAAATAAGGGGATACGGGTATATTTGCAGTCGCTTGAAGAAAAAACAGAAAGCCAAAAGGCGTAGCGATTCCTGGACTCTTTCTGAAAAACCTATAGCCAGAAACAAGGACAATATGAGATTGCACAGCTCATTAGGGGCAACATAAAGCTCTTGAAAATTTCCATTTTCCCGCCAACCAACAATAAGGGCTGCCTTTCAAGGTTTTTTTTAGGACCTTGACTGCTGGTGACCTCAAATGAACTCGACCTGACCCCAAAACAATAGGGTTGCATGTACTCATCATGTGGAACTCGCATACCACGTATGAGCTTAATCCTATGGGTGGGGTAGAGTTATCGTGTTTACAAGCCAAAATTGGCCAAATATGACTTTCACAAAAATTTTTCTATTTTGACCAAAAGTCACTCCCGACCTGAACCCAAAACCAATAGGGTTCTGTACTCCCCATAAGGACGCTATACACTAAATGTCAATCTGATCGGGACTAAAGATTATGGACTTAATCCCCGTGTTACAAGGGTTTCAGGACTTTGAACCTCTGTTGAACTCAGATGACTCTGACCTGACCAGAAAAACAATAGGGTTAATATACTGATAATGAGGAACCCACATACAAGTTATGAGCTCCATCTATCTAGGCGGGGTTCTCACCAAGTTTTATTTTTGACCTTTGAAAATTCAGGAAAAAATAAGGAAGCTATACACCAAATTTCAACATGATCAGACACAACCAGTTCGGACTGTCACAAATTTTCTATTTTGACCAAAATCACTCCGACCTGACCCAAAACCATAGGGTTTCTGTACCCCATAAGAAACTATACACAAATTTCAATATGATCGGACCAACGATTCGACTTATCGGGTTTACAAGGTTTTTCAGACTTGACCTCTCGTGGACCAGAGACCTCTGACCCAACCCCAAAACAATAGGGTGCATGTACTCATCATGGAGGAACCAAATACAAGTACGACTCATCCATCCAGGTGGGGTTCGAGTTATCCCAGCGTTACACACCCACAACACACACACACACACGCACACACACACACAAAACACACCAAACACACACCACGCAACAAACGCACGATACCACACAGTCATGAAGCATAGATTACAGATGAAGTCAAGGAATCAAAACCTGTTAAAGACATTATTAATCGACGAATGGACCAGAAAACAAATGTTAGTTTGTAGTTTGCGTTGTTAGGTACGCTACCTTAGTCTGATAGCGCTCCGTGATTTGTGTGTGATAGAAGAAGTATTCACTAGGTTGTTCCAGACGGACGAATAAACAAAATGTAGTCATAAGTAACGAGGAATCATTTGTATATATACTATATATATATATATATATATATTATATCTATATATATAATATATATAATTCTATAAATATATATATATAATATATAGATATTATATTATATATATATTATATATATATATAAGTATTATATATATAGATTATATATATATATATATATAATATATATATAATATATATATATATATATATTATATATTATATATATATATATATATATATATATATATAATATATATATATATAGAACTGGGTACACGGTGCCCTTTATAAAAGAGTAAAAAGTGATGCCAATAATTCAGTACGAGCGATCCTTTATAAGTAAGTAGGCGATGCAAAAGGTCCGAAGGATTTGGGGAGAAAATGTATCATTATTATCAAGCCTACTCTAATCTGGTTGACTTCACAGACGGATGGTTGAGTTCACGCAGAAGTGGGAATTCCATGTGCAGGTGTTTGTAGTTAGGTCTCAAGACAGTTTTCTTCGTACAACTTGTACTTGGTTCGCCAATTCGGAAGTTCGGAAGTCGAATGCCCACGGCTCCTCGGTGTTCCATTTGAACCGGTAAGTAGAGATAACGAACTCGTTTATCGGTATGCCTATATAATGGTGTTTACTATGTATTTCAATTAGGATTACATCGATTAAATGGTCTCTACCAAGGACTTCTGTTTAATGGACGAAATTTCGAACTATACTACCAAATCGTAGCATGAAAAGCTACTTTTATAGTTTGGAATATTTTCGCCAAGAGAAAAAAATTGTTGCACTTGGAATTCAGACTTGCCGTATTTATTTAGAATATCAAAATTACAAGTAGATTTCTTAAGGCTGTAAGGTACTAATGGTACTCCACTATACTCTACTACCTAGTCTACCACGACAGGAAAGTTTTCTATATTCAAAAACCGAAGTTTATACCTTTTTTCAAATTAGTAAAATCTGAAGTTGCCTCAAAATTTCCTTGTTCACGAAATCCCACCCAAACTCTCCAGATCTTTTTCAAAAAACAAACAGGGTTCCTGTACAACCCATGAGAAAGAAAGTAAATATAAACATTCTCAAATTCAGAGGTTGCTGGAAACGATCATCAAAGGACACGTTTTCATAGTCAGATTGGCCAAATTATGTGCTGAGAATAAATCTCCAAATATAACATTTCAAAAATTATGATACACCTTGAAATGAAGTGCAGATTTTGCAGTTCTTTAATCACTGCTTTTGGTCGGAGCTGCAATATCCTTGGCATTAGCTAGCAGTAGCCCTCTGGTCAATCCGAGAGCATAATTGAAGAAATCAAAAACCCCATTAATTGAACGTGAGTCCCTGAGATAGTGCTCCCAATTTACATTTTGTAATCTCCATCAGTTTCTTGCTTAACGATTTGGAGATTCGTTTTCCAGAGAAAACAGCGTCGGGCACTCTCAAAAAACACCCAAATTTGCGTTCTCCGGAGTGTACAAGATGACTTTACTTCCAGGGCCTTGCTTCTGGACCCTAACAGGGGACGTCAATTCTAATACCCGGGCACGATGGTACAATGCGTTCAGGCAAATAATCAAACTGTGCCCCTCAAATTACAAGCGCCAGCGCTGGCCGATTGTATAATGTCTCACGAGCAAGGCTAGGGAGACTTCAACCACACTCCTGCTTCTCAATCAAAGAGTACCCAGTACTCAGTCTGACCGCACATCAATATAAATAGTGCAAAATATTTTATCACATTGATGTCAGTTTGTGAGGAAACAATCAGTCGTAGTATACGCGGGATTAGGGGATGGGAGGGCTTCATCCCCTCCAAAATGTTTATCAAATACATGTAAATGATGAAGGAAATGATGAATCTCTAGAATGAGACAAAGAGGTTTTCTCAGCTGAGAAATGGGCCCCTTTAGGTCATCTGAGACCTAATTTATTAAC
The DNA here is from genome assembly GCA_026419785.1 of Sclerodactyla briareus. Classification (NCBI taxonomy): domain Eukaryota; kingdom Metazoa; phylum Echinodermata; class Holothuroidea; order Dendrochirotida; family Sclerodactylidae; genus Sclerodactyla; species Sclerodactyla briareus. Next base: position 75,581 of record JAODTK010002776.1, on the reverse strand, counting down.
ATTTGTTACCGCTTGCGTCAGCGATAGTGGCGCTCCACCAGATGATCACATGTAGTAGACCCCCACCACCAAATGGAAAGAAAAAACATATTGCCTCCTCACTTGCCAAAGTTTGTCGGCTAAATTCTTCCTACCAAAAAAATGGAACGGTCAATTAACGCACTTGCCCTGGGGCCGGGGTACTGGTGTTCTGCGGAAGACCTATTATCGAACGTTCACTTATGCTACGCCATAGTGATGATGGGGCTCAGATATTATTCATCCCGAACTGCCACACTATAGTGGTATTTCCCCTCTCACACTCGTGTAGGATTGATCGTATCTGTTGGTATCTTCCAGCCTCTTCTAAATCTTTTAGCACTAGCTACGTTCTGGAACGTCCGTCGTGGGGTCCCTCGCCGGAAGCGTAAAGAGGGGAGATATGGCGTAACGCAGGGGGGATTCGGGGGGCAGAATCACCCTTGACCCTCAAGTGTGACCCCTCGTCGGAGCTGTGGAAGTTGGAAAGTGGTCTAGCTAACGAATATCCAACGCATTCCTCGCGTTTGATTGTCGATGATTGTGCTAAGGCATTCGCCATTATCACAAAGGCCTTCATAACGAGGTGCTGAGTGGAGAGTCGGTTTTCGACCATGCGCAAAGCGGTACTGTGCACTCCAGTAAGAGTATTTCCAGGTTCCCGTATTGCGTAGAGCTCAATGCGCGAGGAGAGCCGAACAACTACAATAATGCATATAGAAAAAAAAAAAAAAACTCTCTAAAAGTGTACGAGTATATGTGGCTGTATGTATGGGGAAAAAGGTAAGAACAGAAAGTAGATAGGCTAATATTGTTTTCATTTCGTCAGGTGTAAAAACCCCTGTTCGTAAAGCGATAAGCAAAACACTGAGCAGTCAAAGATGTGGACTGATTAATCTTTTTCAAATTTCCGAAGGATAATAGATTAATAGAATGTCGGGAAAATGTGCAAAGACATATCTCTAAACTTTGTGCCATGGAACAATCCAGGCGCGACTGCATCGCATTGACACAACTTGTAATGTAGGATATGGGTGTTAAGTTTGTCGTGAATGTCGAAATGAATGTAACGTAGGCGACGCTGTGTAGCAAGTGCAACAATATGGTTCCCGTTGATCACGACTAGAGCACTACAGCTGTCAATACTTACGGTCATAGAACTTCCAAGAACCGTGCCCGCCCTCTGTCCTGAAGCAACGTTTGGATTTTAATTGGAGCGGGTCCATTACTATATTATCACCGTCTCGTCTTCATGTCTCCCACCAAGATGTGGCCATCGCGAAAAGTTGACGAGAGGACCATGGATTCAATTGTCGAAGAGCGATTTGGAACTCTCACACTTCGGTTCACCCACTCGACATCGTTCAGAATGCTCCTAGGTCATCCGAGTACTAATCGGGCGAGAACAATACAAAAACTTCTGAATTTATTTAATATGAGGCAACAATTATCAACATTCCTGTGAGATACACAAAATTGTGTTGATATTTGCTCCCCCCCCCGCCATAGAAAAATTAATGGAGCTTCAAAGTAGCCAATTCACTAAACCTTCTGGGTTTGGCTTGTAATAACATTATACCTTCATCAAAAGAAAATTATGTGCAAAAATTACTCCTCCGTGATGTGCTTTGCTGAACGCCGAAGCAGCAGTTTTCCGTGATTTAGTCTATTTATTTAGTCGTTAGTTAGTAGTTATAGTTAGTTAGTTAGTTAAGGTAGTTAGTAGTAGTTAGTACAGATTGTATATATGATCATTATTATGGTCATCATCCGCATACATTAGATTATTAATATTAGTATTAGTATTATTATTATTATTATTATATTATTATTATTATTATATTATTATATTATTATTAGTATATATTAGTGGTGGTGCTCCCAAGGACGGTCTTTGACCATACTATTTCGAGTAGTGACGATCTTGAAATCTCGGTGCATTCCAGAGTCAAAGGAGTTTGCGACGATACCAAGTGTACGAGAGGTGGCTCAAACCGAGAAGGTGAAAGTAAAGGTATATTATATAAGTCCAAAGGGTCTTTTGATTGGCACATGCTTTCTCCAATGCCGAAAGTGCATTGGCATGTTGGTTCCACCTTTTAATTTGTTTTTTCCCGCAACGCTTCCCGAGTGAATGGATAGAATATTTATCAGGTGAATTCAGAAATGGAATCTCGGAGTTCATGGTGATCTTTTTACATAGGCGTAGATCCACGGGGGTGATGTATCTCCCCCAATATTCATGTGGTGGATGGCCCATGGCCCACCCCCCCCCCCTCAATGATCAGGCAGCATCTCCCACAAATGATTTAATAAAATGAGGGGTATAAGCAACAAAGGTAAGGTACAGCCATAACACAAGGCCCTATCCACATATTACTAATCAGATGCCTAAATTCATGTTGAGGAGGGCAAAATGCTAAAAATTTCGCGCTACGCGCGCTGTTTTCTGCTTTCTGTTACATGTGTAATGTTAAGTAGCTAGCCATGCACAATAACTTCGTCAGCAAATGTTTGTACCATACGTGTCATCCACAAGTACGGAGAATAGGAGCGAGATTTGGTTTGGGACACGATAATGTGACCCCCCCCCCCAGCCCCCACTCTTCAAGCTGACAAAACTGGAATTTCAGAACACTGCACATAACAAGTGGTTAGAGTTCTGCTGACTTTTTTGGGCGGCAGTTTACCGAAAATAAGAGTTTTCTGAGTTACACGGAACTCGGTGGGTGGCGACAGGAGATGGTCCCGAAAACCAACGAGACGGTGATTTCAGGTAAATTGTGCCTTTGTGACGATTTTTCTAACTTCGTCGGATTTTTGAACGAAACTTGGGTGGATTTGGACTGTTGTAATCCCCAAAAAACATGAAGATCATTTCCTGGCCCGGGATTTGCGTAATGTATGTGATTTTAAACTTGGAGGAATGCGGACTACAGTTTGTCCTGACAGTTAGAGCATTTCCGGGGGGGGGGGGGAAGTCACCGGAGGTCAGAAGGGATATTTAAATGTTCTCCTCTAAACGAGGCAAAAATTACAGGGATATACACGTCGCTGTGTACCCGCCTGCACATGCAAGTTGAGAACAACAATATGCCGAAAACAAGGGACAGGGGTTCGTGCCAATCAGTATGAAGGTTAAAGTAATTGGTTATGGCACTACATAAAGGCGCGGAAGCGTGCCAAAACAATTTCTGAAACCCTCTAAATGTTTTATTATGTCTTCAGAGCGTTGGTGGGGCGAAATTTGTCTTTTACACAAACTATGGGCAATTCTGAGTGTGTCAGCACACAATCGTATCTGGGTGTGATGTTTTGTGACGACTTGTCCTTTCTACTCATATTGACAAGATCTGTTCAAAGAAGATTTCGGTTTTTTTTAATTGATGTTGTATAGTTTACGTTCTGTACTCCCCAACTCCGAGATCGGCCTATGTCCCCTGTTGCGCTCTAACGGATATGCTGCGCATATTGGACCCATAGGTTCCGAACAAACAAACTTGGAGAAATTTCAGAGAAGAGCAGCACGTTTTTGGTGACTCGTGACTTCCGCAGGAAGATCCAGTGTTTCGGAAAATCCCCCACAACATTGGATGGAAACATTTGTCTGTACAGACGAAAATGGCCAGATGGTTGTGTTCTACCAAATTACCAAGGCTTGGTGGCATTCCATTAGAACAGAACCCCAGTTGAGACCGGGAGAAGTGGCTCGGTACATGCAAATTCCACACAATTATCAAGCTTTTCGATATATATCCCAGGACTATTTCAGACTGGAAGGATCTTCCTCTAACTTCAAGAGAGCCCGAATATTGAGGGTTTAGGGAGGATTATCCATTCATTATTGTTGCTAGCACCGCTGCGCTGCGTACCAACACCTCGTGTGTACCCGAAACGGTTTTTTTAACGAGTATGAGCAGAGAAGCAGAAGAAACATATGAAATTTGGGAGCAGAAAAATTGAACGGGAACCAATCTGAAAATGACAAAATTTCTGCTGACTGCTCGATCTTTTCAACGCACAGGCCCGAAAAAATGCACACATTTTCCACGACAGTGATGCTCAAGCAATTTTCAAGATGGGGAACCTCTGGAAGGGTCCTCTATGGCAGCGGAATACCTCTGAACTTAGAGGTATGGTAGGAATGAAGGCGGCGATGGAGAATTTTAAGAAACAAACATTGACAGTTTTTTGATTTTGGAAATTCATTGTCAATTTCAGTGGTGTTGATCACTGCCATGAGGCCCAGAATTACCGTTTTTTCCTGCAATCTGGAGGGTCTGTGAAACGAACCTTTTCATACCGCTACGCGCCAACTAGGTTGGAGCTCGATCTCAGAGTACTTACCCCATCTGCCCCCATATTCAACACAAATCGCCCCCCCCTGTTATTGAACGACGATGTCACGGTTTTCAAGAAATCTGACAACCTATACTAACACGATACAATGGGAGATTGCACCAGCTCATTGGGCAACATAACAACTGACAAATTTCCCGTTTATCCCACTAATCAATAGGGTTTCCTTTACTCTTGATCAGAAAGCTACACACTTAATTTCGAGATTTTCAGACTTTGACTATGGCGACCACTGCAGATGACCTCTGACCCCAAAACCAAAGGGGTTCATGAACATCATCGTGGTGACCACACATGCCGATTATGAGCTTCATTCCACCGGCTGGGTCGGTTATCGTGTTTACAAGCCAAATTGGCCACAATATTCGACTTTTTCCCAATTTTTTCTACAATTTTCGACCCCAAATTCACCATAAGAAATCTACACACCAAATTTCAACCTGATCAGACCACCATTCTGGATCTTATCGTGTTACAAGGTTTTCATACTTTGACCTCTGGTGCCCTCGAGATACGTCTGACCTGACCCTAAAACAAATAGGGTTCATGTAAAAGTATGAGGCTTCAAAATCCATCCAGCGGGGTCGAGTTATCGTGTTTACAACAAACCAAAATTGCCTAAAAAATATTATATCAACTTTTCCACAATTTTTCTAGTTTTGACCAAATTCAAACCCGCGACCATACCAAAACAATATGGTTCATGTGCCACTCATCAATGAAAGATACACTCCAAATTTCAACCTGATCAGACCAACCATTGGGACTTATCGTGTTCAAGGTTTTCAGACTCGACCTTGGTGACTTCTCTGACCTGACCCCAAACGATTGGGTTCATGTACTCATCATTGGAGAACACACATTACCAAAGTATGGATTTCATCCATCCAGGGGGGGACGAGTTATTGTGTTTATAAGCCAAAAATGGCCAAAAATTTGACTTTTCAAAAAATGGTCTATTCTGCACCAAAATTCACCCCGACCTCCACCCAAAAAAAACAATAGGGTTCCTGCACTCCCCTTAAGAAAGCTACACACTAAGTTCAACCGGATGAGATCCAAACCATTCTGGACTATCGTGTTCAAAGTTTCAGACTTTGATCTCTGACCACAAAAGGACCTATGACCTGAACCCAAAACAATAAGGTTCCTGTACTCATTCAATGGGAACTCACATACCAAGTATGAGGTCCATCCATCAGGGGGGTCGAGTTGTCGTGTTCAGGCCTACAAGCCAAATTAGCCAAAATAATCGACTTTTCCACAAATTTCTAGTTTTTACCAAAAGTCACCCCCAAACCGTACCAAAAACAATAGGTTTTCCTGTACTCCCCAGCGGGAGCTACACAACCACATTTCAAATGATCAGATCAACCATTACCGGACTGTTTACAAGTTTTCAGATTTCGACCTCTGGGACCTCAGATGACCTATGACATGACCCCAAAACATTAGGGTTCATGTACTCAATCATGGGGAACACACTACCAAGTATGAGCCTGACTATCAGGACCTGTCAGAGTGAATCGTAGTTTAAGCTGGCGCACACCACACAAACACACACCACACACAAAGGACGGCATAGATCCTTGACTTCGTCAAGGAATCAAAAAATAATTTCTGTATCGCCCATCTGTCACTCAGTGAAACTGCTTTCATCCGCCCCGTCTACATCGAACCTCTTGGTGAAGCTCTGTAGGCGCATCAACCCGTCCGTCGTTGGTCGAAGGCAATGTTCCTGCAAAAACGAAGTCAACTGGAGTGAGAACAGTTATTTATGTACATCTAAATTTAAAACAAATGAGAAACTCAATGTGCCGGTATTGCCTAAGGAACCCTCTGAACTGGTTTGGTAAAAAGCATGCCCCCCCCCCCAATAATGGAACAAATAAACTTGCGAATTGTTATGGAGAGCTAAATGGAATTTGACAGAATGGAATGAATGTAAGAGAAGATGATAGATATGAGGTGCCTTGTATCATCTCGACTCATCGGATGTATTAAAATTTCTATAAATTGAATATTTCTCATTAAATTAGAATTTGCAGACATGAGATACATATTCGAAGCCTGTTGGATTGCAGCTCGAAACCCCGGCAAAGTGCCTTTCCCGCCTTGAAGGATTCCTAAATCCAATTTTCGCTTAGGCTACACGCCAACCAATGATGGCGATCCGCTTAGATATGTTAGTACCCGTCACCACCCACCCCTCCAGAGTCGCAAAAAAACTCCGCCACTGTCTTTGGAACACCCTATAAGCATTAAGGTGGGAACTGCCAGGAAAGGTCGCTTCAGTTTGTTGTCAGGATGGTCAAGAACTGGTGGCACCTCAGTTAGGTATATTCAGCCCAGTTATGGAATCCCTATGACTCGAAAGATAGACGGTTCATGAAAAACGTTCAGCGGAGCGCTAATATTATTCACTGTCTTTAGAAGATTCCTTTTACGAGGCCTCCACTTGATGGCGCTGAGGCGAATTTAAGGTGATTTGATCCAGGTTGTAAACAAAATTTCAATGGATGAGAGGCCTTTCGTCACTATTTTCAATGTTACCACCATTAGGAGTCATGTCTCGGCAGTTCGTGGCAAACGAACGATGGAACATTCGTAAATCATTCCTTCTTGCGAGAGTTAGTGGAGAAGCCTTCCTGAGGATTTTTTTCCTGCCGGAGGCCTTTCACAACGGCGCGCGACGCGACCACGTACGACGCGATAAAAAAAAGTTGAAAGCAATAAGAGTAGTTAGGCTTTCACACCGGCGCGCGGACGCGGCGGACGCGAACGCGATACGACGCGATATTTTCGACGTGAATAATTTCAACTTGTGTCGAGTGTCGCCGAGTTTCGCGAGCGATATTTTTCGGTGACCAATCAAGCGCTCCGTAATATCACATGATCGGTTAGGTTGTAAATGTAAATTATATCGTTCTAGAAAGTGGTATCATGGAGTATCGGAGAAGGAACAGGATGGTTATTACCGGTGGGAATGGTTTAGCGATGAAACATAATGGTAAGTGATTTGGGTAGCGTTGTATAGTTATTACATAAAAGCTAGGCTACATGACACATATCTCCCGCGCGCAGCCACAAAAAAACTCGATGAGCGATCGATTAAAAAACATCGCCCGCGCGTGTTGAAAGGTCTGCCACTTTTTATCGCGTCGCGTCGCGGCGCAACATGTCGCAACGCGTCGCGTCGCGCCCGGTGTGGAAGCGCCTTAAGAGTGTGAATGTGTTCAAGAAACAGTCTGATTTATTTTTTCAAGAATGGTGGGCGAATTCTTAGATCTATGGTTATTCTTCTCCTTTGAGCTGTTTGTTCGGGTTCGGGGTCAAGCGACCTTCGTTCCCGGCAAACAGCCAGCACTCCCGTAGGCGCTGACGCTGCGGCGGCCTTGAAATTTCGTTCTGTAGTTTTGTTAAAGGCCTCCTTCTGGACCGCACCGTGGAAGTAGACGAGGAAGAGTGGGCCCTTCATCGTTCTGCCACCGCACTACATATTGGCGGGGTAAGATAATCTGCCGTTCATACCAAATAGTCATGGTCAATCAGTCCATTGTGTGCAATAATCTTCATAGGCCTAGAATCCACTGACTTGAATATGGTTTCTGTGCTAGGGTTAATTAGGCTACCTAGTTGCAAAAGGTTGTTTTTGGGTCCATGCTCATCTCATCCACTTAAGTTGACGAGTGTGCCTGCCTTGTAGTTTCTGGCATCGGGCCAAGACAACGCAGCCTACGTAGGCCATAACGCTAAGAAGCACAGATGTATCTGAGGTAGGCCTACGACTATTGTTTTTCATTATCATTGGAAAGGGTTGGGCACAATAGATGTCTAGATTCTGCAAAGTCTAACAGCACAATTGCGAAGAATCATTCTCAGAATCGCAAGAATATTGAATTCTTCACAGTAATTGATTCGCCATATGGCTCCATTCCTCTCCAATATTTCTAATTTTGTCCGCCACCGTAAAATCGTTAGTTTACTGCATGTAACCATTTGCGCGAACTGACTTTTGGGTGCATTTTCCATCATTCCCCGCACCGTTCATTGGCTGCAATTGTTTGCACACTGTAACATATGGGCGATGTTCCTCTACGTATATATGTCTTGGTTCTTTTTCTAAAACTGGGAATTGGTATTGTTGTAAGAATTCACGTACGTCAAATGCTCTCCGTTAGTTTTTAGTTTTCCCATCAAAAACCCCAAAAACCAGATTTCTTCCGAATCTCCTTACGTCATTTTGTAAGGTACTGTGTTGCACAAAAATGACAATATTGATGACAGGTTCGGTTGACTTTCTGAATGTAAATTCCGTCCGTTAACATGCATGGGCAGCCCTGATACCCAGCGATTGGAATGTAATCCGTAATCCTGGCTTTCGCCGTACTGGGTAGGCTGAAATCTGACGTTTGGCAGTGGAAAATCGAGAAAAAAAAAGTGACCCAATGAATTGTTTTCCAGTGGATATTCACTCTGTTGTGCTAAGCAGCAACATATACATTGCCTATGATATCAGCGAATTATCATGAACTTGTCTGGGTTTAGCCCCCGGTAGCGCTATGGACCCTCTCCTAATGTTTTTGTAAAGGCTGAAATTAATGCAAGAAGAATTTCCTGAAATAGGCACTTTTTGAGGCGAAAACGTGCTATTTTGTGAAGTGGTATTTCAAGAATGTCTGATTTCCCCCCTCACTGTTGCTGCATGGCGATAACATAACGTTAGGTACACTGCGCATTACCTAACGTTACTCAAGTTATACTTCGTAGCATCGAGTCCATAAATTTGACTTTGAGTATGGATTAACCTGATTTAACTTCTATATCAAGTACAGATAGTACCTTCAAAAATGAATCAATCTCCAGCCCCCATTCAGATGCCTTCTTTACGGATGTATCCTTCAAAATCAAAACTGTCACTGTGTCAGTACAGCAATTAGAATTCCGAATTTCCGACAATCCTGAGCACACGTGATAGTTGTCACCATCAGCAACTGGCGATCATATTCTCGCGTAGAAACTTCCGATTCATTGCAACCCATTTTGAATAGATTTCTTATCGAAATACCAGAAATCTGATCGACTGTGATATTCAATTTCATGCGGTAGATTATTGTCCGAGGTGTGGCCTCGGCATCAAGGGTGCGGCCTTTTGGGGCCTTCGAGGGGTGCAGCCTCGGCCCTCGGAGTGCAGGCGTCCTCGACTACAACACGCCTATAGCGCACTCTGCTATTCACAAGTCATCTCAAAAGGTCCCCACTTTTAAACACATCTTTCCTTACAGTTTATTAAAACCAAAATGGGCATGGGGCTTTACAATATATTGCCGAATTGATTTTGTTAAACTTGGATGCCATTTCATTATTCTCATTTATCCGGAAGAGCCTTGATATAAAGGGCTGCGTCCGGACACAAGAAGTTGGGCGAGCGTCTCCGGTCCGACAGCGAGACTCGAGGTCCTCTCAACAGCGCAGACAATCGATGAGGACGGTTATGGCCTGATGAACAGCACTGGACCCAACTAGAGGACGACATCAAGCTCATCTCCAGCGGGTCGACCAAGCCCAACAAGTCTGAGTCAAAACTACACGGTTCAAATCAGAGGTGGTGCAGATGTAAGCCGGAGGTAACACAGAGGTCAAATCAGAGCCAGGCTCCACGGCAGATGATGTAGCGATTGCGGTGAAGCCTGAAGTGTAAAGTACGAGCAGTGTAACCCTGGGAGTACAGAGCAATGGGGGAGAGTTCCAGGACGCAGAGAAACCCACGGAGGGAAAAGGATGATATTGGACATGAGTGGAAGGAGAAGTTGTGGATGAGGTCAAGGGGCGAAGAAGAGGTGAGAAGGAAGCATCCTCAGAGAGAGAGAGCAGCAAAAGAGGTAAGTACCCAGCAACTCAGTCATGGGAGTACAATGCTGAAAGTCACCTAGATGACTACTGCGAACATCCGAATGAATTGACAGTTACATTCATAATTTGAATCACTTGATTATGTGACACCCAATTCCAGCATATGACCCTTTTCAGGCTGTAACATGCAGAGCAACAAGCCTAACATTAGCCACAGCGCACAGGGCTTCATGCGTAGAGCTAGTATGACGAAGTGAAAATATTTTGATCGGATAATAAAGTAAAATATTTTGAGGAGGACAGTTCACAGGACGGAGAGTATATGGGCGTACTATCGAATGCGGACATACATAGAATTGGTGATTCGGTACGGGTTGTATAGGCAAACGATTCGCCGGAACGCCCTTACAAGGGCTACAGTACCTAGTCAGTGGCATGCTTCATCCACCACCAAGTTTCAACCTGAGCGCATGTACGGTTTAGACGTTATGCGTGAAGGGAAGAAAATAACGGATAGAACGGACGAACTAAACGAACAAACGGACGTAGAGACAAGATGACTTGTTGAGCTGCACTCTACCCGCAGCTAAAAACAGATTACGTGAACAAAAGGCCACGTTTTCACTCTGCAGGTGACAAAAAAGAGTGGTGATCACCCAGAACCATTTGACCAATGCCTCCAGTGTCCTCTCTCCTGCTACATCGCAAAGTTGCATTTATTTGATAGATTTTATGCGCCAGAACAATGAGGAAGCTCCACGTGGGACCAGCCTACCACAAGTCTGTACAGGGCAGACTCACCATCACGGCCTTAAGAGGTACCAGCCGGGCCGATCGACAGGGCCAATTAGCGCACCTGTGGCGCGCCCACAGTACGTGCGCCAAGCAGCGGGGGTTACTCGCCCAGTGAGCAAGCAGAGCGTCAACGGCATAGCTCTATATAAGAGCTGCTTGCGAGATGCAAAGTTTCGATGTTCACTTGCAACCGAGAGGAGGCTGGGAGTTCTCTCACGTAACGCGATGGGTTTTGGTTAGTCACAGGGGGCACAGGCAATCCCAAGGCAGCCAGCTTTCATGAGTCCGATACAGGGCATACTCACTATTGAATCCCAGACATTTGTCGATCACTCAGATACTGTTTATTTACATATTAAGCACGTGTTTATATAGTGTCTCCGATTTGTACAATGGTGTGGTACCTAGTATTTGTTCAGTTGCAGCAGGCTTACGTTCCCATGACGTCGCTTCTCACGACATACGGGGACAAACGGGCCTACTTTATCACTCCTGTGCAGTCCACAAAGACACATGTATGGAACAATAGAGAGGAAAACACTTCCACACCTATATCATTGCACACGTTAGTACAACAGAATTAGTAGCGAAGAAGGCTTGGTTGTATATCACTACATAGCTCCCTCGTGGAATCATACCCAGTGTAATCACGGAGCCGCGCTTCAACATCCGGGCCTTGCTCGAATTCGAGGCTCACAAGGGCATCTGCAGACGCCATGCATCTTCCCTCGTCGGTTAAGAACCTTAATGCTTCCCGCTGGAACCTCCTCACAATATTTTCAGTGGACATCAGGCAGACAAGTGGGTCGATCCCTGAGCGATCAGTGACATGCCTCTTCGCGGTCTCCATGCCCAATGAGCGAAGAGAAGCTCTTGAATACTTGATATCAATTCGTCGTGCGTCGAAGGACGTCCTGAAAATAAGATCTCGAAGACGGCGTCATAGTCCCTGCAGACCCTATGGGCCATAGGAATCATCTCTTTCAGCCATACATCAAGTGAGATCCTCATAACTGATTGAAGGTTATGATCCGATTGAAAGAAGCGGTCCAGAAATCATTACAGCTGTCCTCTTTAGATATGCGGATAGGATCGACAAGCTGATTGTACCACTCCAGAAAAATCGCTGGCCCGTATGATGAATCGTATGACTGCACGTGAAATAATCTAATTGATAGAGGCACTGTGTAGTTGTACCATCTTATAGCAGGCCGGTAAACGTGATAAAGAAGATCAAGGCACGTGTCTTCAAAAACAGCGAGGTCAGGGTATGGGGCGAATCGCACAGCTCCATGATGCCAAATTGAATTTGCGAGGGAGATAATTCGATGGCTATTTGTTCAAAAGCGTCACAAAGAAACAGTTATACCCTCTTCTTGGGTTCAAGCCCTAGGAATCTCCCGGCGAACAGCAATGGCACCCTTGAAGAAAAACGCGGGGGGGGGGGGGGGGAAGTGTTAGCTCTTTACTAGGATCTCCGAACCCGAGTTGAGGGTAAATTGACTCCTTCTGTTGGAACGTATCGAGTATGGAATCAGATGAGTTTTGAAGAAAAGGAAAAGGCATCGCTATCTGGCTACACAGTAGTTGTCGAAGAGACTCGGAGTAAATGGGCACCTGTGATCGAATCCAGTCTGTCGTGTCAATCAATTCATTTAATGTAGTGAGTACGTCCTGACAGATTTCTTTATCGACGAGGAAGGCTTCCGCTTGTTGATGATCGATTCCGCTCTGCGAGGGTGGCCTCCGGGGTCGGACCTCTAGTCAGGAATGCACAAGTGGTTGGTCGAGGAGGATCTGATGAGAGAATCCAAGAGGGCCTTCAGCCAGACTGTGGAATTATTCCGAGTAAGGTAGTCGCATAATTCACTTCAACCCTTTCAGATGGAACAGTCAAAACGGGTAGAAATAATGCTTCTACCTTGTCGACGATATCTGCAATTCGCATGCTCAGCAGAATCCTCAGGCCGGAACATGTTCCGTGAGAGTTCGAGGAAAATGGGGATGGCCCAAGCCAGTCCAAGAGCTGAAAGATTGTTGGTGAATAGGTAATGAGAGAACCTCTCCTAGAGTCATAACGATGGATATACGGTAACGTGGTCCTGTTTACTTCACCTCCAAATCCCGTTACATCCCACACCCAGTTACACGTCTCGTAGTGCTATCCCTTCCCCTGACCGAGAGACTCTATAACGGGTCGCAGGCTCTCTTACGTAATTCATTAATTCATAACTGGACCGTATCTCATACAGATTAGACCGGAAATCTCTTGCCAAGATGGTGCATTCCAGCAAGACCGAGTACCTCTAACGCATCTCGCACTGTGACACCATCGATTATTTCTCCTGGGTTCTGGAACAGAACCGTACGCTCCGGGACATCATCCCAGTCAACCGTCCACTCCGCTGGACATTCGTTCCGGCCGTTCAACATGCCCGGTTGTTGAAAAAGCGTGAGTGAGAGGAGAAGACTCACCAGGAGACAACCACGGTGGGCAAGACCCCATGATGGAACGAGCCTTCGTATCCCGTCCTATCCTTAAGAAAGAATAAATAAGAATGAGGAAAAAAAAACAATAATAGACATTTGTTGCAAATTTGAGAATATGTAGAAACACTGAAGGACCTGAAAACCTTGAAATTGAACGGAATGAAGAGAATCCTCACTTTTAAATTCATTGCTGTCGTCAATTTTTCATCAGCTCGAGTTGACTGGCTTTGTGCGTGCTACGACTCACCCAGTGTAAGAGGTTTGTATTTGATATGTATGCGAACATCTGCGAACTAAAAAAACTTTCGGCCATGGGGGAAAGATGCACCTCAGAGAAAACATTGGACAATACACATCCCCCCCCCCCCCCAAGCAGAGTCGGCGATTATATATACCAGACTTTTATTTGCAGGTCGTTGATTGTGGTACTTTTATTTTATTTTAATTGATTTTTAAATTGTAGCTTTTAAAGATCAGTGGAAGTGCAGAACAAGAATTTGAAGAATTGATTCCTTTTATAGGTAGAAAATCCATCCCCCAAGCTGAACTTGCTCTTTACTTATAACGAGTGAAAAATCAGCAATCTTTTCTGTGTAAACTCATGAGCAACATTCAATTGGTTCCTCGCGTGACGTCATTGGACTCAAGAAATTGTAGATAACACGATAACGAAACAGAGTTTGGAATTCCAAATTTGCGATTTGACGTTAACAAACCCACGCCCGTTTCATTTTTCATCCCATGCTAGTTTCAGATCAATGAGATGGCAATAATAGAATGTTTTTCCCACTTCACCGACGTTTAAAATAACGTGAGTGGTAATCTGTTCAGAGCTGAGTCTATGGCAGAGCTAGAGTTCTTTGTTGCTATGCTCTTTTCAGCTGTTAGGAAGCCCAGTTTCAAATGTCATATCATAAACGGATATAAGGAAAAGCTTGGAATTAAGCCTCCTTCCTGTCTCCGTATCCAGGGAATGGCATTTTATAACTTCCTCTCTCAGTCCTCATTCCTTTTTATGTATGAGATGGAGGGGCATATAATAACGATCCATCCGAAAGAGAAGGAACTCGAATGTGGTGATAAACTCGCAACGAGCAGCACAGTGATTCTATTCAATGACACGAAAACCTGAAAAAGGTCTCGGTAATTGAAAAATACCTTCCCCCATATTTCTATTGCGTTTAATCGCGTTTACGGCTGAGGAAATCTGGTAGCCCCCGGCAACAAGTTTGACGCGATTACACTAAACTGTGAAACTATGCGAAAATAATCCTGTGACTGAGCAAGACGAGCTTTCCTTCCCAGGAGAATATCATGTGGTTGTATAAATCGCTCGGGAGGATAAACTGGATCCTCAAATGATGGTTAGGCAAACCAATTCCTTGTATACTTGAGTCGCCGGCGCCTATCCACGTCTTCAATTTGTCTCTAGGAATGGTGTATTTTCTGGTTCAACTGAAATATAGACTTTTTCGAGAATAGTTACAATGAGGACGTAAATAATATCTTATCTTCCTATCTGATTAGTTATTAATTATCCTCCTATCTGATGAGTTAATCATTATCCTCCTATCTGATTTGTTATTATGTTTATTGCAGTTGACTAATTTCTTGAGAAAGTTTGTGAGGTCATGGGATTGGTACACTCTTTGGAATACAGCGCCGTAATACGAAGAGAAGCCTCGTTGGATGACAAGATAGCTTTTTCTTGCTTTTCTTGGTAATAACACGAACACAAGGTTGTGCAGTGATTCCTTGCAATTATTTGTAACAATATCAACGAGTCTGTAACAGCGTTCTCTGGAACATTCCTTGAACACCTTTGAAGATACACACCTTGTTTCACAGAATTTTAAAATGCCAAGCACTGTCACTGTTGTTATGAAAATGTAATGTTGGGTGCGTGACTTGAACATTGACTGGCTGCCGCCGTTGCAGGCTCCCATATGAATGTGCTAGGATGGTTTTGAGGGTGGGCTCCAATTGAAAAACGAAGGAAGATATATGTTGCATGTACTATTAGTATAACTTTACACAGTTGCTCCGAATGAATGATGAAATCATAGTGACATCATAGTACAGGACGAGGTCTTCACTTGCTGTTACTCACTCAAAGTCACCGTAGTCCACATCCTACTATTGTCTCTACACGGACGTCAGACCACTTCCAAAAATTAAATCAAAATCATATCTAAATTGATCACGGAAGCATTAGGCTAGAATTCCAAAGATGCAATGTTGATACGCGGTCTGAAATGAGACAACATAATTTTGCGATTATACTGTAATTGCTGTGATGCGGCATAATTGCCGCATTCCATACAAATTTTGTAATTTTTCCTACCCGGTGTTTGTCCCGTTTCCCATTTTATTTTGATGATATTTGCTGCTACGGAACTCATCTCTCCCTACAAACCCAATTGCAGATTAATTTTATACTTTTCATGTTTGTTTCTTACAACACGCCTTAATCTGCTATTCATGGAAACATGCCGTTTCCCACATCCACACCTATCTAGCCTTAAAGTCCCTCTCCGTGCTCTTGATATGATTCAGTAAATTATTTTGTCAAAGTCAAGAGGAAGAACATTATTCAATGCACCATCGACTTCTCGCACTGCACGGTTATTTGCTAACTAAAACCTATCGATTGTATAGGTACTAGAATTAAAATGTATATGTGGTGAATGCAGATGATTTGACTCGTGCAAGAACTTAAGAAGTCGATGAATGACGATTACGCGAATTTGCGGGAGTGTACTGTAATAATAGAGAGAGCGGCTGTTCACAGAGTGATGTGAGGAGAATTTCCGGCTGTTAGTGTTGTGACACGTAAATGTGGTGAATTAAAATGAATCAGAGGTGGCCACACTGATCCATCCCATTCGGCCATTTCTTATCATACATTCCAACAACGAACGCACACCCTCACTTGATTGAAACCTGTACCTTGCAAATATTTAATAGCTCCATGCTCCCAGCCCACGGTTCGTTCGATGGAAGCACCGTGCCTATGGGATTTCACACAGGATTGATTGAAGTTCACATCTTGCATATCCCGTCAAATGACCATTTGTGGACATATTGTCACAATTCTGAAGACGGATTCTGGAGGAACAACATGAATTTACCCTGAAATTTTTATCATGACCTATATATGAACCCTAAGCCTGACTTCAACCGATTTTCACAAATATCTTCACACCACTATACCATCCACGAAAAGAATAAGACCACCGATCCCACCAAGCCACTAAACCCTTGTCTTGAGCTGTGCGGAATGATTGCATTCAAACCAGTCATTGGAGTATCTAAGTGCGTCAGTTCCAGGCACTGATTCTCTAAAATTCATGCTAAGAAGACTACTGTATCAGTGAAGAACATAGTGAAGTAGTAAGGAATGCAATCGAAGTTGAACTAAACGTTTATGTGAACTGTCAGTGATCATGACAAGCGCAGGCCAGCTTAGGCTAGGCTTTGGCCTAGCCCAGGCCCCCTAGGCCTAGGTTGAAAATAGTTACCAATTGGAAGGGAGCACCACTTTACAGCACCACAGTATTCGTTGATAGCTACATACGTAGCCCACAGTCTTCGTGCTGGAGGACATAGGGTTTTTTTTCATCCAGAAATGAAAAGAAGTTGAAGAACAGATCATTTCCAACATTTTTTATAACACTCACAATGACTTGGCATTGTTAAAACGAGGTGTGTATCTTCAGGCTGTTCTTCTAATTTTTTAATTTTCTAAAATTTTGACCCCCACTTCCATACCCCCAGCGCCACATTTGGCCGAAAATGGCAAATCGCGCATTTCTGGGGGTCGGGGTCAACATTTTTTGGATGGGTGCACCCTTGTGGGTAAGGATTCAAAATGTTGAAATAAACCTGTTCTCTCCATTTCTGGGTTTCCAAATTTTGACCCCCGTCTTCTATACCCCAAAATTTGGTTCGGCACAAAAAATGGTTAAAGTGTCAATAAAAGTCAAAGGTCCACACAGATGAGGGTCAAGAAACGGTGGATCACAATGGCGCACGTCCCAACCTCGGCAGACATTGGTTTCAATGTTATGGGCCAAAACTAGTTTTTGACACCTAATTTGACCTTTAATGACATTGGGTGACATGCCTTTTTTTGTGAAAAATGTACCCCTTGATGATATCACCCTCTTCCTGAAAATATACACCACATCATGAAAGGCCACTGAAAGTTGTTGCAGGAACACCTATTTTTTGGCAGCCTTCATGACCCCTAAGTACCTTGAATGACCTTCGATGACATTATTTTTATTTTTTAAGTGTCTCCTCCATGACGCGTAAACCATGTCCTGAAATTTCACAATGCCAGCAATTCACTGTCGTTTGTTCCAAAAAATATAAGTTTTCTGTCCATAATTGACCTTGAATCACCTTTAATGACATTGACGTTTTTTCATGAAAATGTTATTCTCGATGATATGCACCCAGTCCTACAGGCATTATGTATCCGAAAGTAACTACCGATGCCTCTTGCCCAAAAAGGTTCAAACCAACCTTTGACCCCCTTGTAACTGTGAACCGATTGCCCGAGTCGAGCGGATTTTGTTCCGTCTAATCAGCGCGCAAGCTCTGTCACATATCCAAAAAATTACAGTTTTTTAATCTTCTTTGCCCTGTCACTCTAAAAAATCGGCACATCCTTCGAGAATTGACTCTTTTGACCTTTGATTAGTTTTGACCCGCTGATTCTAAAACGACACCATGACCATCACTATGAACCTCCTAATGCACTGAAATTCAATGAAAACTTTGACCCCTGATACCTTCGCAAACAAGGTCCCATGGGGTCAATTTATGGTCCAATTCGATCGGAAAGGTACCTTTGAGATCCGAAAATGGCCACGAAAAGTTTGATTCTGCCCAAAACAATGGTAAAGGTAAAATTGATGTCAAACGTCACACAGATGGGGGTCACTGAGTGGATCACATTAGGGGGGGGGGGCGCACCTCCCAACCTCGGCAGACTTTGCTTTCCATTTTTTAATGGGTCAAAAAACTAGTTTGACCTTTGATTACCTTGATGACATGACCGGTTTGTTTGAATATGATCCCTCTCATCAATCGCAACTAGTCTCAAAAGGTCAGCGATGTCGGACCTGCTATAGAGTTATGGCCTTTTACATGGCCTCTCATTGCCTTTGGTGCCTTGACAG
Source organism: Sclerodactyla briareus (assembly GCA_026419785.1). NCBI lineage: Eukaryota > Metazoa > Echinodermata > Holothuroidea > Dendrochirotida > Sclerodactylidae > Sclerodactyla > Sclerodactyla briareus. Next base: position 56,877 of record JAODTK010002776.1, on the reverse strand, counting down.
GCAACAGGAAAAATAGGGATCAACTACACACCATGACGAACCTACTGCTGAATATGAACTCGAGGCATGCTTGCGTTTCTTTTCAGATCGTCCGGCCAAAATGTTCACACACACACACACACCACCACACACACACCACACCCACACCGCACACACACCACACGGACACCACACATACGTGCGTGACCGCATAGATCCCTTTGCCATTGGCAAGGATCAATAGGAAACGTAATTTGCGGCGTCTTCATTGGTCTGCGGCTCCTTGTCATATCTTGATCAGTTTTTCAATTGTTCAACGCCAACGGAAGTGGTCAAACATTATTTTATTGTGCCAAACGGGATTTTGAGAGTAAAATCATCTCTAATACTGAGGACAGTCCTCGTGCTTTTTTCACTTATGTTTGAGGTAGGCAGCGAAATCGAAGACAGCAATGGTCCAGGGCTAGAACAAGTGACGCGGTTAAGGATAGTTCAGATATGTCAAGGGTTTTTCTTAGCAGTTGTTCTTCGTTTCCACTCGAGAAGACACTCCATATAACTTTGATGAGCTCGTGGTGTGTATCGCGTTGTTGGTGTATCGGTAGTATCAGCGATGCTGTTTATACGCCTTATTCAATCAAGGAGAAACTGCAGTAACTTGTAGACTTAAAAAGCTGCGTTTCCATGCACGCGGGCGGCGGGCGGGCGAACGGGCGGGCGGGCGTTTTGGAGACTCTTTTCCATGCCTCGGGCGGGGGCGGGCGTTTTCTCGGTTCACGCACCTCTTCTCACTATTAGTGTGTATATGCCTATATAAGAACCGATTTAGCCCTACTATTATTAATTTGTTATTATTATTAGTGTTAGTATTTTTAGTATTGTCCATTATTATTGTTATTATGTTATTATTATTGTGTTGTCTGTTGTGTCGTTGTCCTTGTCGTTGCCGTTGTTGTTGTTGTTGTTGTTGTTGTTGTTGTTGTGTTGTTGTTGCCGTTGTTGTCGTTGTCGTCGTTGTGTCGTCGTTGTTCGTTGTGGGGGGGTTTTTGTTGTCGTTGTTGTCATTGTCGGTGTTGTCGTTGACGTTGTTATCAAACACCTGACGCATACTATGTTTTAAACCTAAACCTCGGTGTTCATTTTCTGAAAACCAATTGTTCTGAATGTCAACGATTACGCCCATCATTAAAACTTCACAATTGACAGGTTTTTGGAGATTGAATTAGCAAATACTTGACATATCATCGTTTAAACATCGTAAATATGTGTTCAAAACGGTGTCTAGCCGTTGAATATAGACACATCTGTATAAAATCTCATCCCTATTGTGAAACAGTTATGAATGTTTTTGTAACATTATTTAACCTAAAATTGTCCTCTACTCTCCATCTCCGTCCTCCATCCGTAAGATTCCGGGAAATCCCCGGGATTGGATTGCGAACTACCACGCGGGACACGCGGGCGGGCGGAAAAAATCGCTACATGACCGATTCGAGAAAACGCCCGCCCTCCGCCCGCCCGTCCTCGTGCATGGAAACGGCTCCATGAAATAACGTGAAAAGCGCTTTTAGACGCCCGCCCGCCCGCCAGCCCGCGTGCATGGAACAGTATGGAAAACGCGGCTTAAAGCTCTGGCCTGGACGGAATTTACTCGTTCCTCCTAAAGGTCTTTGCTGAACTATTGTAGTTCCGAGGTGGGTTTCCTGAGGATTGGAGGAAGGCAATTTTTTTTCGCCCATTCTCAAGAGAGAATAATCGTTCTCACTATTGTCATTACCGTTAGTGAGTCGTACCATTATGGTTTTTGCAAAGTGATGGAACATTTGTCTGGGAATTCATAAAATTTATTTCAATTGATTAGTGATCCTCAACACATTTCAGAAAAAATCGTTCGTGTTTTTTGCTTATCTTACTGGAAATTAACGGGCATGTTTATTCCTTGACGAGTCCGGAGGACTCTATGCAGTCATGACCGTATGTGTTGTATGTTGTGTGTGCGTGGTGTGTGCGTGTGTGTGTGGTGTGGGTGCGTGTGTGTGTGTGGTGCGCGCGTGCGTGCCTGTGTGTGCGTTGTGTGTGAATGCCAACTTGTGTTTACACGATAACTGGACCCCCCTGGATGGATGAAGTTCACGGGTCCTCATAATGAAGTACTCCAACCCGATTGTTTGGGGGGGCATACACCTATGCGGACAAATAGCTTCGTGAAAATCTGCGTATTGACTCTCCTGTTCCCTGTATGTTCAAGTATGAATTCAAGCCTGCGTCCCTCCTTCTTAGCCTTCAAGTCGGACAAGCATAGTTTTTACCATGGTCCAGAACGAGACAGCCGAAATGGATTAAAAAAAAAACTTGAGAGAGAGAGAGAGATATCTAGGCAAAATCGATCAAAATTTCGATCGAAAATGCGAAAAGATCAGGCGAAGGTAATATTTTTAACAACTATCACAAAATTGTGCAAAAGTCTTGGCCTGCTTCCAGCAATCGTACCTTTGTCGTATTTTACGTAGGCCTATCTGTCACCTGTGAACGCAATTAAAATCCGAGAACTAAATTTATGAAATTCCTGGGTTTCTGTAGAGTTACCTCGAAGAAACGGCGAATGGAAAGAGAAAATCTATAACCTGGGCTGCTTAGTCATCTTGAATGGACTAACTGGAAGGATCTTTGAGAAGCATGCAAATCATTCAAAAAACATTGCGGCTTTCGCGAAACAGCCTCGCTCCAAAATTAGGACATTTTTTTCGACGTCCCCGTATGCCTATGTTGGCGGTCCGCTGTTAGGTAAGATTTACCCCAACTCCCAAAGAAGAGCCTCCTATATTGCCCATGGAGCTCAGTAGCAAGTTTAGCAGAAAAAAATCACAAGTTACCCCCCCCTCCTAGTAGCAATCGCTCTGAACGTGAAAATGCAAAATAATTTCTGGAACGAAGTTGTGTTCAGGAGTGCGCTAATCATCAGATTGCAATTAGAGCACCTGAAGGCAAACATTTTCTAAAGTTGGAGTAGATGGGCTTTGGCGGTCTCGGAAAGTGAGATTTAGACTTATAATCTTACGCCCTCCGTTTTGCAGAAAGAAGCACACGATTCAGAGCAGCATCTCGCATCTACATGAGTACATGTGAAAATCTGGAAGAAATGTGTGCGTATGGTGTGCTTATGCACCAAATTGCTTCTAAGACTACCGAAAAGGCGAAAGTTTTCCAAAGGGGAGGGAACACCATCTCCCCTTAAACCCCTCTCTCATATCCGTCAACAAACTTGAGCCCCCCCCTCCTCATCACCCCGCTCAATATTACTTAATCATAACAAAATCCTATGCCCCTGGAAAGTACCAAAAGCCCAGTCATATTTACAGACCAATGACGCAAAGTGTAAAATTGGAAGGTACCGAGAAGATATTTGCGAAAATTTATCAGATGCGCAACGTACTCAGCAACATGCCCCATAATAACACATACTGCACGCACTTCATCACGGTTTATATAACATTCTTGCGATTGCATAACAGCAGTGATGTTATGCCTAGTGAAATATTATTTCATTCGCTCTTTGGGGCGATGAGACAACATTACGGATTCTCCCGCGGCGTTTTTCAGATCTTATGTTAATTCATAGGATAAGTTTTTGTTTTGTTGCACGTTGTTGCAGGTCCAAGAAGGATACGGTATGAACATATAAGAGTGCATTAGACTTAGTATACGGTATTATAATATGAATATTCGAGAAGAACTATTTCAGAGTAAAGAATCGGTACATGTCTTCCATAAGCTTCATATGAAGCCTACATCTGTGAGTCAGTACACCTAGCATTGTTAGAACGCAATAATATTATCAGCAAGATCTACTTACTCTGTACAGAGTCTTCAAATAAACTAATGTGATCGGCAGAAATGACCTTACCATTCTCGTTCCTTGATCAGAATTCCTTATGAACATTTGGTAGAACGTTTTCTATCCACGGTAGCCAGACTGTTCAATCGCCGTCGGGTTCTGAAGCATAAACCCATCTTTGCTTTGTCTTGGCACTCTGGCGTGCAAGCGCACTCAGGTTACTGGATGATGAAACACAGGGGCTGCAGTTGAGCCGGCCGTATGATGTCACTGGAGCGGTGGCTGACCCTCATCTCCACGATAGGGTCAGCCAGTCAGTGGAAGCAATGCCTCAGTCATGTTCTCTGGGGATATTTTCTGGGGTGTATACTGGATCAGGAAATAACAAGTAATTGGGCAAACAATTTTGGGCGTATTTTTTATTGTTGGGCACTATTGTCCCCAACCCCACTAATTATCGAGTCATGCCAAAAGAGGCAGGGGGGGTATCCTGGCGACATACCTCATGCCCCATGTTTTGCTCCCAAGATGATCTTCCGTCTGGATTTGCAGGCGTTTCGGGGGTGAAGGTAATGATGATAACGATGCTCATTTTGGTTTGTAGCAAGGAGGATCATTTTGTTGCCTCTATGGTGGGTAGAGAATAGTGAGATTTAAATTTCACAACGGCGACGGCAACGACAAGTATGACGTCATGTTTTCACGTTGTAGACCACGTCGCAGTCCTGCCAGGAAGGGCGCTTTGGATTTCTACGCGTGTCAAGGTGCCAGTTGAGTGATGTATGATCGCACCGCGTTTTAAGATTGGCGTTCGAGTATTGAGCGTTAAAACATTCACGAATTCCATGTTCAGCCGGTGAATGAGCCGCGCGATGGGTTCCACGTTCACGTCGTAGGGACAACGGGAAAAAAGTGAGTGACTCCCGTCGTGAATTGAAGTTGACGGCAGTGGTTGGGGTTGTCGCATGCGCAGTAGTTTGTCATTGCGTCATACGTTGCAGTTGGTAGGGTGGGGGCCTCTCGTTGCCGTGCCGTAGTGAAATCTAAGGTACGTTACAACTCATAAGCAACGGCAACGGAACGGCAACGCGACGGCAAGGCTGAAAGCAAACAAAATCGATCAGGCAATGATATCACAAGACCGTTCACACTGGCACGGGAACGGCAATGCGGCAATCCGGCATCAGAACCCACCGCCTCCGGCAAAAATCCAATCGTTATCGGAGCGATTGAAATCCGTTTACCTTACGGTAACATACTGCGCAAAGTGACCAAATTCAGTCAACAGCCGGTCAAAGGCTGTTTACGCAAGACAGCTGGCCGGGCTAGCCGGGGTAGGAGTTTACGGAAAGCGCGGCAACTCAATTATGACACAAATATTCACACATAATATGCCTCGAAAGTCCGACTTGTCAAGAGGGATGTCGAAGAATTAACTCACAAATTTCGTGCAAAATGAGTCCTGCATCTATAATGTGCTGGACCCAGGGACTACCCACGATAAAACAAAGATTTATAATACATGGGAGAGAACATCCAATCAGATGGGAAACCAGCTGTTCGACGGTAAGTTTCCCGACACTCATGTGCTGCTAGCACTGTGATAACCGAAGGTAGGCCTAGGCCCTGCGGCCGAGGACATGATATGATGGCGGCCCACCGTGCCAAGGGTAGCACTTACTCCGGGTCATAGATTACATTTTTGGGAAGTTTGGACCCCAAAGTAATTTGTGCACCAAATAGATCCAAAAGCGAGAAAGAGAAACAATAAACTTTTCTCCTGAAGCGCAGGCTTTTGTCTTTCATGCGCTAAAATCGCATGAATGGACCACGAAATTTCAGAGCCATCGCTAACCCAGCCCCCCGTGACCTGGCATAGCCTAATGCTATCCGAAAATAGGCCTAAGCCTTAAGGCAGGGATGTAGTCGAGGCCGGCACCTCGAGGCCGAGGCCGGGCTCAGTTTTTCACCGTGTACACTGTAGGTTGGTGGCCTCGGACAAAACCGAGGCCGGGGACGAGGCGGCAATAGTCGGCCTCGCGGCCGGCCTCGATACAACACTGCCTTAAGGTAGGCCTAATATCTGCCTACAAAATGCAACAACAAATAAGCCGAGGCAATGAAACCTGTGATAGTCCAGACTACAGGCAAACAGGTATATTCGTTACGGACTAGGCTATTGGTCCACTGTCGATCTTTGAACATATAATTTGAACTACAAGTAGGGCCTAGGGTCTACATAAAAAAGGGTCTGGGAACATTTTTTCTGTCAATTGTATAGGCCTAAGCCATGTTAGACTAGCATATATAGCCAAAGTCTAAACAGTAACACATGCTGCAAACAGTCAGGTCTAAGGAAAGATTAAAACCTGAAGCAAAAAAAGCTATCCCAGCAGTTCTACTAGTAGTAGTAGTAGCCTAAGGCCACTTCTACTTCTAATCTATGCAAATAGGCCTAGCCTACTCGTCAAAGCCTTGCCACTATTCGCGCTCAACACATTTTTATTTGACCATGAGAAAATTACCCGGTGTCTAATGCGTGTTGGTTGTCATGCGATATCAAGTTGTAAATACAGCCCCTGAATATACCCGACACCATACTAGGCCTAGGCCCTAGTATGCTATGCTCGCTTTGCCTCTTCAATTCAATGGTTGTGATTAGTCACCTGTTTGCTAGCAAGCGGCAAAGCCTGCAGCCTATCGCCCTGCGCGCGCGCTTGTCGTGTGTTGACCATCACAATGCAAGACGGGCATATAGTCAAGGCCCTACATATGCGCACACTCCCCACAGTAAGCGTACTGGCATCTAGCCTAGTCTATTCCCCTAGTAGAGCTGAACCTGCATATGAATCCGGCTATTTATGATTGATTAGACTTTTGCAGATAGCAGACAATGTGGCACTAATACAACTAATAGGCCACTGGATGCTTTATTTAGTACAACTCACTTGTGCAGAGTAAATATCCATAATCCAATTTACTAACCGGACAATACTCATTCCCCCCCGTTTTGCTACATATTACAAAATAAGATCCGGGGAAGTCCCGAAAATGGTGGCGTATGACCAGTCCGGATTCTTGGCGCTTATGAAATAAGACTCTCGCTAGCGCCGATATCGCGACGCGCGCAAACTGACCTATAGGGCATTTAGTGAGCCCAAACAGAAGAGTGTAGGACGGTCTGTTAAACATGCTGAACTGAGGCCAACAATTTAAATTAAAATGCATGACAGTTGTTCCAGGCAAGGTCATATTTCAATCGATACACCTGACAGAAAATCAACTCGATGAAACGGTACCTACGTTCTGTACAGGTAGGCACTTATTTTTTTTATTTAGAGAGGAAAATGCATGTATTGTCATGCTAAGATGAGGTAATAAATGAACGCCAAATGACCATTTGTCAGTAATTTTCTTGGTAATTCCCCAAATAGAATCCACTCTGGCAAATCAATTCGAATCAGTCTCAATCAAAACCCTTATTCAAGCTGCAAAAAACTGATATTTTACTGCCTTCCAGCGTACACTCTAAAAAAATGGCTCAACTGGTCAAGACCTCATTGCCCACTGACATCATGCAGTGGCGTCGCCAGACCTTCTATTGGAGGACTCATTGATTTCAGGAGGTCCCGCTGGGAAACTTGTCTAAAGGGTGTATTGTTCTAACGGGAGGGGGTTCCAATCAACAATCCCCGCCTGATACTTGTTTCAAAGCTTCTGATATGGTTGGCGCCTACTTTACGTCTTTTGCATAGAATAGTTGTCAGTAATAAACTTATTGTCTTAACACAATAGGACAAGTCATGACATGACTAGACATTAAATCTGATCTTCGGACTCCCTCTCTAGAGATTTCCCCACTGCGTAAAATCCGACAAAATGGCCACGGCTGGGCTACAGCGTACTAGGATAGCGCGTGTTTGATTGGCTGAGTGAGTCATCACTAATTGGAACAGCTTGGGAGAGCTGACTGTATACCCGCAAATATCCAGATGGGACACAATTCTGAATTGGAAAACGGTCAGGATATTCTGTGCGGTCGCCATAGTAATGAGCCTGCTATCCTCGTTTCATTGTGGCATGCCCCCTCCCTCAGGCGGACGCCACTAACTGACATTACTTGGCACTACGTTGTTTTGAGAAAGATTCGGTGATCCCTAGAGAGAAACATCAGGGCGAGAACGCCGCTTTGTTAAAAATGTGTAAACCTTACGCTTTTTGCCCAACGTTGCAATTTGTAGCCAGTGAGATTAACAATAATTGTTATACACCTATTTTGGGGGATCCATTTTAAGGTATCGCTTTGAGTTATATAGGAATTAAAATAAAAAAATATTCTATTACTGATACATATTGCCAGTCTTTCCTCCGGAATTAATTACCTCTCTGAATCGGCCCTCTTCGGGAGGTTCACCCTGGGGTCATGGTAATAGAGTATTTCAGCGAATTGCTCCCTCGTATCCTGAAGTATTGAGTGAATTTCTGCTCATCAGTTTACAGCTCTTTAAATAGGTGTAGTAAAACACGTGTCCTTCCGCTTATTAGGATGTCATGAACCCAAAACCGTCTCTTAGTGACTTGCTTATTCCGTGCATTTTGAAAAGATTAGGCGCGCAGGCAAAAATCTTCTCATCGAGGTTCCTCCATGTTCGATTATGGAACACTTTTATTTTCCCGCCAACTGCTTTTGCCGCAAACGGCTCTTCTTTGCCGTGCGGTAATCATCATTGCAGTGATATGTGAAACGCGTTTTCCGGATTGCCGTTAGCCGCACGTCGCCGTAACCGTTGCCGTCGCCGTTCGCCGTTGCCGTCGCCGCTAGATGGGACGTACCTGTAAAGCTCCCTATTGATACGTCAAACTACCCTCAATTTTGCGCACCTGTCCTATACCTAGCTACACTAAATTCGTGGCCTAAGCTATTAGCCTAACTCGAAAAATCGGCAAAGTGTTTTCAGTCTTTCGTGAATGTTTCCATCGTTCTTCATTAGTCAATCACAATTTTCAGTGAAATTGATTATCTTCTTGTACCTGTTATATTAATTCCTTGAGAAAAAAGTCTGAATTTAAGTGGCAGGTCCGAATCAGTTCAAAATGCGCAAATTGAGGAGGGTTCAAATAAAATTAACTGTTTGTTCTTTCTTTACATAGTTTTCTGAATTTTCACCGGATAGGCCCCGGTTTAGGTGTTTTTATCATTTTGAAGAGCGTGAGGGAGTGATTCCAATGGTAGTATTATCATTAGGATCGGAAGTCATACAAGGAAATTATGGCAGTCCAGAGTGCTAGGTGCACAAATTGAGGATGGACCATGTTACAGCGTGGGTTTTATCATACGTACTTCTTGTTCAACACAATCAACGGTCATTGCACTTCACTTCTTCATTTCCGCACGGGATCATGCGACGCCTCACCTTGATTTCCTTTGTACTTTACCTCTCTCGGACCCATGTAGTTCTTTCCTGTCTCTTATAACCCCTTCTGCACCACTGCTCCTATTTCCTTCATGTCGTGGACTGTTCTTCTTACTTTTCAGCCAACGACAGCTATAAACAGTTTCACTCTCATGTTATATTCCATGTTCTGACGAGTTTATCTTCCTCCTTATCGCTTCTTTCTTCCCCCGCATAATAAAGGATACCATAGTCTTGATCTTGCTGTTGCGAAAGGCAGGAATAGGCATAGCATATGTGTACGTGAATCGTTTTTATAGGATATGTTGGAGTTAGAGGAGCTGGAGAGGACACGTTTCAACAGAATTTCAATCAGTTGCTGAACTTGGAGTATGCTGAAAACGTGACACATTTTTGATTCCTGGACGAAGCGGAGGGAGGAATCTATGCAGTCATGCAGTGTGTGTGTGGTGTATGTGTGGTATAGGTGTGTATGCGGTGTGTGTGTGTGTGTGTGTGTGCGTTGGTATGTATTGTGTGTGACACCTGGCTTGGAACACGATTAAATCGACCCAAGTGGATGGATGAAGCTCATACTTGTATGTGTGGTCCCCATAGATAAGTACATGAACCCGATTGTGTTGGGGTAAGGTCAGGGTATCTGAGGTCACGATATGTCAAAGTCTGAAACCTTGTGAACACGAGACGTCCAGAAGGTTGGTCTGATCGGAGTTCATTTTGGTGTGTAGTTTTAGGGGGGTACAGGAACCTATTGTGTTTTGGTGTAGTCGGGTGGCATTTGGTTCCAAATAGCAAAATTGTTGAAAAGTAATTAAGTGGTCAATTTGGCTTGTTGAAAAAGATAACTCGACCCGCGTGGATGGACTGAAGCTCAGTACTTGGTAGGTGTGTTCCCCATGATGAGTACATGGAACCTATTGTTTGTGGTCAGTTAGAGGTCATCTGAGGTCACCAGAGGTCAAAGTCTGAGAACTTGGAACACGATAAGTCCAGGATGGTTGGTTCGGATCGGGTTCAACTTTGGTGTGTAGCTTTCTCATGGGGGAGTACAGGAAACCCTCTTGTTTTTGGTATAGGTCGGGGGTGAATTTTGGTTCTAAAAAATAGAAAATTGGTGAAAAGTCAAATTGGCCAATTTTGGCTTGTGAACACGATAACTCGACCCACCTGGATGAATGAAGCTCATACTTGGTATGTGTGTTCCCCATGATGAGACCATGAACCCGATTGTTTTGGGGTCAGGTCAGAGGTCATCTGAGGCTCAGAGGTCAGAGTCTGAAAACTTGTGAACACGCTAAAATCCGAATGGTGGTCTGATCGGGTTTCAAATTTGGTGTGTAGCTTTCTTAGGGGGAAGTAACAGGACCACTTTGTTTCTGGTATAGGTCGAGGGTGGGATGTGATTTTGGTCAAAAATTTAGAAATTTGTGAAAAGTCAATAATTTGGCCAAGGTTTTGGCTTGTGACCACGATAAACTCGACCACCACCTGGATGGAGGAGCTCATACTTGGTATGTGTGTTCCCCAGATGCGCATGAACCTCGTGTTTTGGGGTAGGTCAGAGGATATACAGAGGTCTACAGCTGTAACAATCGTCGCACACTGTCCTGGGTTGGCTATAGGTGGTCAGGTAGAGTCAAGGAATCCACTAAGCCTTTTGGCTTTCTAATTTCAAATACTAATCAAAATTTCTGACAAAATCGGCACTTTGTTCATCCTGACGAGAAATTCACAATAGGACTATTTTGCTATTCGAAATTCCCTCTGTGATGGCCGACGAAAATTTCAGTCCTAATTTTCCAGGGAACGCGTGCATCTCCGCCTAGTGTTATAAGCAGATAAATCAGTTACAAACTCACTAATAATAGGTGGTTCGTGCGTTGTCAATTCGAACATTCAGCATCCATCAAGAACAAAAGGGTAATGTTGCAGTTATAATCATTTTGAAAACTCTCTGTTGTCGAATATAAAGCGGAAATAAGAAGAAATAATACATGGAATAACATGGATTTATCCATATTATAAAATTTAAAATTTGATGATTCTTGTCTGGATTCAGTGATTTACTGTACCTGCCATCACGTATTACCTACCTACGCCATGGGCGGCGATCACGGGGGACGAGGTGACATGTCCCCCCCCCCCATATTTTTGGTGTGGGACATAATATCAAATTGGCCCCTCAAAATTCGCGGACTGATGAAAAACATCTATAAGCATATGTACAGTACGGCCATAACACAACCCCCCCCCCCCCCCCCCCCCCCCCCCCCCCCCAAAACTCATATTTCTTATCAGATTGCTTGAATTTAATGTGAGAAGGCAAAATGCAAAATATGATCTTTCCGGTACCTGTATAACTAAAGTAGGCCCCATGTATGCAAAAACGTTGTCAGATTCTGAAATATGATTTTATCCAGTAAGTTCATCTTCAACTGTGGTGAACATATGGGTAAGCCACAAGGAGAATTGGTTTGGGACATGATGAATGTTGCACCCCACCCTCTTTCCACATTACAAACAATGCCGGAATCCAACTGCCATTTTCCTAATAAATTGCACGCAGTTTAGTCTACTTCTGTCCTTATTGTTCAGATGGCTTTGCCAGCATGACTTGCTGTTCCTAATAAAATTGAAATATATGAGAGAAAAACCACAGGGCACGGGATCGTGAACATCAGTAGGGAGGTTTACGTTCGACGTATGGCACTATATTGCAGGCGCGGAGCGGGCGCGACGAAAATAGAATGAGAAATTTCGACGAAATTTTGAACGGAAGCAAATCTGAAAAAAGACTAAAATTTTCTGCTGATTGGCTCAATGCCTTTTAATCAAATGCCGGAAAATGCACACATTTACAGACAGTGAGTGTTCAGAGAAAATTTTCGAGATGCGGCAACCAGCCAACCCAAGTGGAAGGGTCCTCGATCATTCCATGACAGACTCCAAAACAGCGCTATGATAGGAATGAAGGCCACGATGAAGAAATTTAGGAATTAACGATCCGTTTCTCGCATTTGTTATCACTTCGTGATTGTTACTGCTATCATGCACGGAAATTATCGCTCCCTGCAGATCGTGAGGGAGGGGGTTGTTAAAACAATTTTATTGTACGTCACGCTTCACCTGATTGGCGCTAATTCCAATGAATAAATATAGATCAGTTCCCTCAAGAGCGTTTCTTAAGATATCCTTTCGAAATTTTATTGTGATTTTAGGGATGTTCCTTAACTGTGTAATACCATGGAATCTGGGGGATTCGTAAGGCCGTCAAATATCATTGTACTCTACGCGTCCCCTGAGGGGCTCAACGGTAAGGAATAACCAGCGAGCAGTTTCTCGAGAACGTGTTCTTGAAATACACACATATGAATTGATTGCCAATTTTATAGGACGTTGCTCACTGCCATACTGTCGGGAGTGCTGTTTCCTACAATTTTGGGGCGTTTTAACAGAACTTTGCGCGTCACCGATGGTGGCCGGATTGTACCGAATGAAACCAGGATCAGTCCTTCAGAATGGTTCAAAAATTGAAATGTAAATGTCTGAAATTTTTTGCCAATTTGGATGTTGCTAATTAGTGTCTATGGCCCGGAAGTGCCGTTTCCCCTGCAATCTGGGGGGGAGTGTCTGTTAAACTATTTGTTATTTACTACAATTTACCAACCAATCCCCAACTTACTATATTTTGTCAGCGATTCGTGCACCACACGAAAACGGAGACAGATTTTGGACAGTGTATGTTTCCAATTGTTCGAAGACTCGTGATATTGTTGGATGATTAGTTTGCATGGCTTTATTTCATGAGAAAAAACGGAAATTAATGCCATGGAAACAAGAACGCAACAAAGTATAGGGATTATTTGCCATACTGGCATTTGCCACTGATAACAAAAGCCTAGGAGGTTTTTGTCTTAACAACAACTTGGAGCCTCAGTCATTATAGGCCTGACACATTGTCAGGCGTCACACAACGTATGCCACTTCGTCCGCGGAGAAAAATGAGTTATCCAGACAATATATTTCTGGCACGTCAAGAAAGTGTTTCATATGCCCTGTGCGTCTGTTTTACAGGGAAAGTTGGTGACATCCTACGTCCTTGTCCCGTTTCCGTGTCCGTTCCGTTAAGAAATCGGTAATGTGGGATCGTAATATCACCATCCATACGTTTGTGTCCTGTTACGTGGTCCTCTCCTTGCCTTTTGGAGAATCGCTCATTGAGCGCTTTCCACGGCGTGAATATTCCCCCGGACCATGCCATGGAGCGCCATTTGTCGAGAGCCATTCCTGAAATTAGAGGGGGATAAAGTCGCTAACTTTCATACTGCTGCCAATGACCACACCCAATCGCGTTTTTTGGCTTCCTTGACGAAGTCAGAGGATATATGCAGTCATGACTTGTTGTGTGTATGTGCGTGCGTGTGGTGGTGAGCCTAGTCTTGTTACACGATAACTCGACCCCACTTGTATTGGTAAAGTTCATACTTTGTACATGGGTTCCCCATAATGATTGCAGGATCCCTATCACCTGGGACAGTCAAAAGTCATCTGAGGTCAGTAAAGTCCGCGGGGGATGAATGAAAATCCGTGTAACAGATAGTCACGAATGCCTGGTTCGATCAAGGTGAAATTTTCATATGCAGCTTTTCTATAGAGGGAGTAAACGACGCTATTGTTTCATTATGAAAATCGGAGTCAGATTTGGGATAAATTGGGAATTGTGAAAAAAAAATTGATAATTAGGCAAATTTTAGCTCGTTAACACGATAACTCACTTTCACTTGGATGAATCCAAGTTCATACTTGGTATATGGGTTCCCCATATTGAGTACCTTATCTCTATTGTTTTGGGGTCAGGTCGAAAGTCATCTCATGAAAAATCTTGTTAACAAGTTCTGAATGCCTGGTCCGATCAGGTTGAAATTCGGTGGGCAGCTTTTTCATGAGGTGCACAGGAACCCTATTGTTGTTGGTGTCAACGGTTTCAGAATTGGGGGAAAATGGGGAAATGGGAAATCGGAAAAAAATGGATAATTTGTGGGCGAATTTTTCTGTTTCGTTAACACGAATAACTCGACACGCCCCCTTAAACTTATCAATTCATTTGGTATACATTTTTCCCCATAAATGGGTACCATACACGATCCCTATTGTTTTGGGGTCAGGTCAAAGGTCATCTGAGGTCAACAGAGTCAAAGTCTGAAAATCTTGTTAACAAGTTCTGAATGCCTGGTCCGATCAGGTTGAAATTCGTATGCAGCTTTCTTATGAGGAGTACATGAACCCTGTTGCTTTTGGTGTAAATCGAGGGCCAGATTTGGGAAAAATTGGGACTAGAATTGATAATTTTGGCAAATTTTAGCTCATTAACACGATAACTCACTTTCACTTGGATGAATCCAAGTTCATACTTGGTATATGGGTTCCCATATTGAGTACCTTATCTCTATTGTTTTGGGGTCAGGTCAATAGATTTCTGAGGCCAAAACAGGTCAAGCTTGGAAAAAAAAATCTTGTTACCGATAGTCCAAAAGCCTGCCTTGTCCGATCAGGTTGAAATTCGGTATGCAGCTTTTTTATCGGGATTACGGGAACACTATTGTTTTTGGTGCAGACCGGGGATCAGATTTAAGAAAAAAAACTTGGGAAATTCTGAAAAATTGATATTTGACACATTTTAGCTCGTTAACATAATAAGTCGATCCCACCTAGATGGATGAAGCTTATACTTGGTATATTTTCCCCTATGAGTACATGATTCTCTAATGTTTTGGGGTTATGTCAAAGGTCATATAGAAGTCAATGTAGTTCAAGTCTGGAAAATCCTGGAGTGCCTGATCCGATCAGTTTGAAATTCGGTGTGCATCTTCCTTATGGAAACCAAGGAACACTGTCGATTTTGGTATGACTGTAGCCTCCATCGATCGCATGGATGTACTGCCAGCTAGTATGTGAGATCCCTGTTTCAGTACTATAATGATCCTATTATAGATCTTGGCAATGCTCAGCTTGATTCAAGTCAGAATCGTCAATGAATCACTAATAGCTTTTTGGCTTTTTTCTGTATGTAAATTCCCCGTGTGTCTGCCGGTTTCAACCACGGGAGTCCTGTTATTTTATTAACTGGAGTCGGGTGCTGCATATGCGCTGTACTGAAATTGCCTCTACCATGGGGATCATACAATATGTACTACTCGAAAAAAAAGAAGCAACGCGGAGATAGAAGAATTAAGTCTTGATGAGAGAAAATGGGCTTTTATGAAGATTTTAGTGTGAAATCTTGCTTCAATATCACCATGAGGCTATTATTGGGGCTAATAACAAATGATTGATGAATAGTAGAGAAAATTAATTATAAAGTTCGTGTGTTAATTTCATGGTTAGTTGCTGTTGTTCATGAGAATTTACAATGTGAGGGCGTACTTATGTGTTTTTTGTGAAACATCTGAAGGTTGTGTGGAAGGCTGATGCTCACTGGTGTCGAAAGTTATTGAGAAAATGATTCACACCAGAACCATTTCATTTTTCAATGAAAAACCTTGCCTTTTGGAGAATCTTATCCGATTGCCAGTATGGTTAACGTCGGAATCGTTCAACTAGTTAAGCTGGTCTCGACGTGATTGACTTCATTACTATTGGTTTCAACAACAAAGAGTCAACACTGGGAGTATTTGTCGATCTCTCGAAAGCTTTTTGACACTGTCAATCACGATATGACCACGACCTATTGGTGAAGTTTTAGGGTGAAGTTAAGAATTTCGTCATCGGCGATACAACTATTACGTAGTTTTGCGCACGAAGGTATCTCCTGATGAAGTTTCAGTTTCTTGGGAGCAGTGGAGCACATCCATGCGAAGAAATGGTGTGGGGGGGGGGGGGGGTGGAGGGGAGGGGGTGATGGGCCAATGAAGTATTGCCAGAAAGCGGGGGATATCCTCCCCATTTCCCCGCGTAATGAGTGCCCGGAAGTGGGAGGGCGCTATTGCACTGGCTATACTGGGCTGCATTTTTAGTTGGCGGAATAGCAGCTCTACAGGTCATCCTGTCTCTCTGTTCATTCGTTCGTGCGTCGTTCGTTCGTTAGTTTGTTCGTCCGATCTGTTCGACACATTCACTCATAACTTTTGAACCGTACGTGCGATCAGGTGAAAACTTGTGGATGAAGCATGGCACTGGCTGCGGCTGAGTTACATTTTCGTTGCATAGTGTGATTAGATCCTGATTAAATCCATTTAACTACCCCAATTATCTGTGTGTCACTTAACTTATGAACCGTACATGCGAACAGTTTGAACTCGTGGGTGGATGAAGCATGCATGTCACTGGCTAGGCTTAATTACATTTTTGTTTACATAGTGTGATTACAGATTTTTCATTAAATCCAGTGATTGCCCCATTAGTTTCTCTTCATCAGCCATTCCTATTGAGCTCCGGAGAGCTAAATAGGAATGTTTTGTTGGTTTAACATATACCTATCTCTGCAGAGCAGGTAGCAGGGGATTGTTTATAAGATCTGTCATCACCTTCTCGATATGTACAGGTGCTGGCTGGACTGTAGCCCTGTGTGGAAATACATCCATGGTGGCATGTATTGAGACAAGGGGGGATTCCAGCGTGTTTTCCCACTAGGGCGTTTCACTGCTACAGGCCCAGGAATGAGTTGTGCTGGGTGGGCTCCATTCATTGTGCTGGGCACATATAGCGAATATTAGGCCAATGGGGTAGACATTTCAAAGTCATTATTGTCATTAGGTTATGACAGATGTCAGTAATGTCCCTAACATGAGAACATACATAAATGTGGAATGGTGAAGAACATGCCGTGTATTCGCCACAATAGACCGACCAAGACGTGTCGTACTTAGCGCTTGTTTTATTTGTCAGCAGGTCCAGTTAAGCTACCTACAGTGAGCCAGTCATACCGAACAATGAGCCATTGACTGTATTATGATCATATACCAACTGCCCAGTTTTCCTTCCACATGATCAACACATTTGTATTGAATGAGCTGAATTGCCCAAAGGTTAATATTATTCAAACCGTAGATGCTGTAAGGTTAAGTTCATTTGGCGGTCATTTGGCGGTCACATTGCTGAGATGTTCATTCCATCATAAATCCAAACCGTAGATACTATGAGGGTGAAGTTGAGATATGTGGTTCAACCTTTCAGTGGGAGAATCCTGAGGTCATCAAGAGGCTCCAAAGTCATGTGAGGGTCGAATTATCTTAAGTTTAATGTATCTATTGAATACGGCATCCCAGGTAAATTTTCGCAGGCACCGAGACGTTTCCGATCGCCGCCTGTTTTGCAGTACGTAGGTAGGAGAGCCATGGACGACAAAGGTGGGGGAAACGGGGACAGTCCCCTCCAATTTCAAAGTGGGGGGAGATCACCATCGTTCGTCACCACAGTCTTTTACGGACCGTAATGAAAAATTATACGGCAACATGCCCGATTTTGTATCACTCTAACTGATTCAATTTTGTCTACAAACCAATAATCGCGTTGGAAATTGCTTAGTCCACTATCCAGGTGCGGACCCAGGTGAAAGATCTGGACCCGAATAGGGCCGAAGTGGAAGGTTCCAATGCTTCAGCAGGTTCTCGAATTTTAAATCAGCAAGCAAAAGTGCATATTTGGTCATGTGTTTCGCGCGGCACCTGCACGTTTTTCTTCAGCTTGTAGGTAAATATGCGCTTTGTAAAGTTCGAATAATGTCGTTCACTCGATTAATTTCAGGAGCATTGGGGCCAGACTGCCCACCCCCCATTTTTCTTGAGATAAAAAATCTCGGGCGAAAAACTTCGTGGAAAAATTTGGGAAGGAAAAAAGAAAGGAAAAAATGCCTGAATTTTTTGCAAGCTTTTTCGATAAAATGCCCGGAAAAACATGCAACTATTTTCGCGCGCTTCGCGCGCGAGGTCAGATTCACAAGTGGACCGACTTATAAAATTCGGTACCAAATTTTCTGCTTCAAAGTGGAGTGTCCCGTACGCCTATGGCTTCCCTTCGATTCCAACAAGAGGACCAGTTCGGTAGACCCCTGAATCGCACGCAAACAGAGCCAGAGTGAAAAGGTAATAAAAAAATACACTGACAAATGACAACTTTTGTCTGTCTTTTACTATTGAGCCTGGCAAGTGCCGTTCCGTCGAATGGGGGTTATGAAAATCTGAAATTTTCATTCGACGCTCCGCGCCAACGAGCGGTGCGCTCCGTTAGATGGTATTTGCACTTCGGATGTGTCCCCACCCCCCACTTTTCGAAACCTCACGCCACTGAGGATCGAGAGCTAGCCAGTCAAAATAAATCGTGGTTTCCACAAGGCTATCGGCGATAGGGTTCGAGACTCGGAAGTGATACATTCGTGGCTACCATCTTGTGAGCATGCTACGAGTACGAGCCCTTGTCAGCATGGATCTTCATCTTGCAGGCCCAGAAGCGGCCATATTGGATGATTTTTCCACCGTTAGGAAAGTGGAAATCCCACGAAGTCTTCGGAAATCCCCCTAATTACCGTCAGACGGACGTACTGATCAATCAACCTGCTTTTGTATTTTTTTTTTAATAGACGAGGAACTGAAATTGCGTTTCGAATGAATTTCGGCACCGTCACAATAATCATTTACGTCAAAGTCACCGTGCGCAATGTATCTGTAACGGAAACAGTCGACCAAACGCACCCAATGAGTGCTTACGTGTTTTCAAGTGCCCCCATTTGTGCCGGAATTTGTGAAACTTATTTTCTTCAGGTTAGTGCAACTCCCAGGACCATTAGGGAGACATCATGCAAACCAATATCCGGCGAGTAGATGCACGGCTCTTCAAAATGAGATTGCAATCTAGCGGTCCAGAAACTTCCCCCGATTCTGTGAGTTCTCCTTCCCCTGTCAAGATGGGCGATATCATTGAGTACCATTTAGGAAGATCCATTCGAGTCGCAGGAAATCGTTGAGTTCGAACAAAAGGGATGCGTGTCCTAACATTTCCATTTTGTGGCAACATGCGAAACTAATTTTAGACCTTTTCGCAAATCGCATGTTTCTGTCACTGTTGCAATATTTTGAGTGCAAATGCGGATACTACAGGGGGCAGTTTTTGTGTTAGCACGTACTGGGAAACTTGTAAATTTCAAAATTACCGTTGTCATTCTCATTTAACATATTCTCATCCTCAAATTTAGTATTTGTCCCCCGATAATATGTTACATCTCATGGCGACAAAGTGTCCAATTGATTTTCCTTTTCATAAATTAAGGACACTGCAGGCTCTGATACACAGAGGTTTATAATAATTTTTTTTTTTCTATTGTAGATAATGGAAACTGTATCTATAGGTCCCAACCCCATTCAAGACTGATGTTCCTATCTGGGTAGTGGAGTTATTACCTCCAAAGTTTGGGCCGTTAAGCACAACATGATTGGGGGGAGAACACCAATAAAAAAACTGAATGCGTCCGTCCAAACCGGAAGTTCATTAGGACTTTTCCTTTACGGAGTTATCGCCATTTGAAGTTTGTGTATTGTGAAGCATGTGTATTGTGCAAGTGGGGGCGGGTCGAAATGCTCCCATCTGCAATAATAAATTATGTCCTACTTTCACAACCCTGCAGCGCATTCTTAGTTTTCTATTGGAATTCAAACATTAATTTCCATATCGGAAGCATTAGTCTATGGAGAGATTGTTGTAGTGGGTGGTAGGGTGTCATGCTTACTTTGGTGAGATGAAGGAACAGAACTTCTGCTGATGTTTGACTTATTCAATAAAAATGAAACAATCAAATACATAACATCATTTTCTGGGTGGTGTTGGCCATGTTGACTGTGGTCATGCATTATTGCACATGTGATCTCCCCAATTTCTCTGCTTAATGGCCCAAACCTTTGAAGGCCAATAACTCACCATAGGAACATCGGGTATTGAAATGGGGTTTTGACCATAATACAGATTTCAATTCTCCACAATACAACTCTCTGTTGTATCCAGCCGGTGCAGTTGTCCCTTTCAAATTAAAGCCATGTGTGAATCATCCTGCAGTTGCCCTTTAAAAAAAATTTAAATGCTCCTTGGTTCGTGGTCCATCAAGGGTTGGTTTGGAAACTTCTGGCTGAAGGCCCAATGTTCACCCTAGGGCCCATCATCTTAAATCATGCAAAATGCTTCTACAAATTTTTTGGAGCACGGGTCAGTGCGATGTTCAGGGGTCATGGAACACAATCTCCAAATTCAATTCCAAATTCAAATATCCTTTTATCTCTCTATTTCCCCATTTTTTTGTTTTTGCTTTCCCCCATTCGCCCCCCCCCCCCCCCTTGCAAATCCCCCTCCCCAATCAAACCCTCCTCCCCCGGTCCCCCCCCCGTCATCAATGATTTCCCAATTACATATTGTTTAAAAATTCCTAAATTTCCCCTGTAATCCCTCGTTTTCCCTCCTATGAATCCATTCTTTACTACTCTCTTGTTTCCCCCATTCTGGGTAACTTCCCCCATTCAGCCTTCAAATCCCCGGGCGGGCGCCCGCTGCCACGGCGGGCCCACAATTTCCCCCTTCCCCCCCCACCCCTAACTATGATGTGTCCCAAATTACAGTTTTGGGCAACTCGCATTCACAAATCCCACTAATTCACCAATTCCATTAGTATTTTGACATCGAACCACCTTGTGTGGGCCCACACATGTCAAAAATTGATAACCCCAAGGTATAAAACAAATAGCCCTGGGAATTTTGCACTGAATGGCAGTAGCCTGGTGGAAGGAGCTTGTGGATTGATGCGTTACAACTTTCTCCTTGCAATACTGCAGCATCTATAGGGTGGAAGACTGAGAGAAGTTTTTAATCAGGGCATGCATGTGCAAAATGAATAAAATGACAAAACAATCTAAATAAAATGCAGTAGGTTTTTATGGCAGATGCAGCAGTACCTGCCAGATGCGGATCCAGGGGGGGCGCACCCGGCATGCGCCCCCCCTAAAAAATCTCGAAGGTTTTTTTTTTTTTTTTTTTTTTTTTGCTGGCCTGAGCGTTTATTTAAAGTTTGACACAATCCCCATCTGCCATCTGTTCCACTGTCAGAAGAAGCACCACGATGTGAATGGGTTGGTATCGTTAGGTTTTCTTAGCTCCTCAAAGCTACTACCGCTATAGGCACGCAAACTCTACTTTATTTTCCGGACCGAGTGCGCTGTCCAGGGGTATAAAGATTTGTGACGCATTTGGTGATTTCCCCACGTTAGAGAGCGGCAAGCGCTTTGAATGTTGTGCGGGCTAAAACAAACATCCTCTCTGATGAGAAAAACATTTCCGGTCGCGATTTGTTAGCCATGGCGTCAACAGGTGGGGGACGGGGGGAACATTTCCCCCCTTTCAAAGTGGGGGGGAATATCATCTCGTTTGCCCCCTCCCCACTTTTTTTCCGGACCGTAATAAAAAATATAGAACATGCCCGATTTTTGTATCACTCTAAACTGATTCATTTTTGTCTGCCTCCACAAATCGGTTGGAAATTGGCTTGATTCCACTAATCCCGGTGGCGACCAGATGAAGATCTGATCCCGACTAGGGCCGAATTCGAAGGATTTCCCATGGTTCATACCGAACCTCCTCGAATTTTGAATCGAATAGCCAAAGTGCATATTGTTTTGCGTCCAAATGTCGTTTTTTCCAGGCGGTGTAGGCTTAATATGCGATGTAATGCTTTGCATTCATTTTGTTCCTCTAGACTCGAATAATTTCAGGAGCCTTGGGCGAAACTGCCCCCCCCCCCCCCAATTTTTTGCAGACTTTTTCGATAATGCCCGGAAAACATGCAAAAAAAATTCGCCCGGCTTCGCGCCTGTCGGCAGTCCCGATGACTGACTTGTAAAATTCGGTAAAAAAATTTCTGCCTCCCGAATTAGAATGGTCCCCTACGCCTATGGCTTCCTCCTTCGATCCCACCAGGAACCGGTCGGTAGACCCCTGGATTCCCCACGCCAACAAGCTAGAGCAGAAAAGGTAATTAAAAATTACCCATGTGTGATATTCGGTAAAATCATCTAAGTATGCACAATGTCACCATCTTTTTGGTGTGTCTTTTACTCAATCACACATGTAGATGTTTGCTATTGAGACTGGCAAATGCCATTTCCGTCGACTGGAGGGTATGGAATCTGAATGTTTTGGGTACCATTTCACACGCCAACCGATGGTGGCGATCCGCTTTAAAATGGTCATTTGCATTCAATGTGTCCCCCCCCCCCTCCTCCACTTTTCCAAAAAACGGATCAACGCCCCTGCTTGTAGCTACATTGTTTTGTCGTCACGCGTTGGTAAATGTGCCCCCCGAGGATCCTTCGTCGTAGATGGCTACTGTTGAAGAACGATAATTGATCTACGGTTTATTTGGCCATATTCTCATACGATTCACCGGTTGCCATATGCGCGCACATGGGCACATAATTGGTCTGGTCCTATACTTGATTCACATCACGAAAATCACCCCACCCCTCTTGGAAAAATCTGTATCCTGCCTGGTCAAAGTATTGGTGCTTACGGTACCACACTCAATTTTCTTACCATGGGGTTGAGAGACCCAACGTACATAGGCATTTTTGGTGGAGATCGTGTAATTGTATACATACACCAAATTGACAAAATATAACTTTTCCATAAATTTCTCTAAGAATTGCCCTCATTCTACATCACAGGAATCCTGTCCACTCAGTAGAAAGGTTTTTCATTCACCTTGATTAGGCGTTTCGGGGCGAGCTTCTGGGCTAATCCGATTTTTTGCGAGAAATACATCCAGCCCTCACAATCTTTCTAAAAATGACACATAATTACGCACACCAAAAACTCTCTAGTTCTTGTACCCCCCCCCCCCCAGAAGCTTGACACGCCGATTTCCTGATCCGGGCATTTTGATGCTTGTGCTCGTTGTGTGCAAGTGGTAAAACTCTGGTGATCTCAGATGACCTTCAAATTCATTCAAACAATTGTTCATTTCACTCATCCGATTGCGATTCTGAAAAGAGTCAAATTCCATACGCGCAGTGGAACATCTTTGTGAAGACTTTGTCCATAACAACCCAAAAATGTGTATATTGAGGATGCATACTTGCAAATTGTCGTTATACTAACGTTGAGTGGGTTAAATACAGGATCTAGTCTTAATGGACCACCAGTTTCCCCAAAATCCATGAACAATCATTTCAGAATTTTTTGGTTGCTTTTTTTCACAAATACCCAAGAATGCCCGTTTCGGCCATCTGGGAGGTCCTCTCAGACCAGAAATTTTCTGGTGGCCAACCCCTGGTGGCGCTCCGCTTAGAGGTCACCATGATGACTCTCATATGCCTAGGCCCCACACCCACCCCGATCCCAGACCTCGGCACCCATCATGGCCCCCTGCTAAAAAATCTCTGCTACGTCACTGGTCAGAATACGTGCTTTCAATTCAAACTAATTTCATATCTAGGGCTTCGCGCCTCCTGTGCTCCCATATTTTCTCACAATTATATTATGTTCATAATTTTTGGCGCCCCCTCAACCTCAAATCCTGGATCCGCCCCTGAACTGCAATGGTTGTTGTGGAGCAGACAGCAAGTGTGCGGTACAAGTAGCCGTCAGAATTATTGAATTTCACTAATATTCAATTTTAGAGCGTCCTCTCGTATAATCCTAATAACCCTACAAAGGCAGTAAGTGTACTAAACACCAAGAGAAGAGTAGTCACTATAGAAAATGGTTTGCCTTCCACCCTACTTGAAAAAAATGAATGGGTTGAAAATCAGAATGGAATAAGTGCAATGCATACCGTAATATCGATTAAGACAATAATGAGTGTGTTTGCAATATAAGTGCAATTGCATTCGCCAACTGCCAAACACTCCCTAAGTGCTGCTCCCTACATTGTAGGTAGTGTGCAAATTTCCGCATCGCGGAAATCCCGTAAATCGCAGAATTCTGTGATTTTTTTGTTTAAACGCGGAAAGCATGATTCTGCTTGAAAAAGAAAATAAAAACTTAAATTTAAGCGATATTCCTTGAAAAATGCACAAATATAAAAAAATTAAAAGGGCAATCACACACGCGAGCCACATCGTTGCTGCTTGTAATCCTTTACCATCCATCAATTCCATGTTAACAAATCAACGAAATCGTTTTCATTTCTTTCCGAATCTCGAAAAGCTACGCACGTTGTGATAGGCAGTGCCGTAAGTGCAATCCACTAAAGCATGCGGCATCCGGCCATGTACTCAGTGGAGTAGCTACGTGAACTCGTACCACTGGGGGCTTGCCATTATTTATCATACGAATTGCATCTATCGCCGGAAACCGTGCCGACAGTTTGTTGTCGGCACTGCACAGATAACTGTCTGCCCATGAAATCAGAACATTGGTGATTGTTACGTGTTACAGGTATCAGTTTGATTTTTACTGTCCCATTTTCCTAACTATAATGCCACGAATCACATCATTGTATTGCAAGGGCACGCGTCCGCAAGACTGTAGAGTCTTCCCGAAGGAACCGAACACGGCGAATCAACAGTTCTACTGGGGCCTAATCGTGCCTGCAAGTTAGCTCAACGTCATTGTGTGGCCATACGCTCATAACCAAGACATTGTAAAAAAGCTGAATAACGCTGAATTTGGTTTCTTTAAAAGCAAACACTAAAGCAGAATGTGGACTTTTAAAAAGCAGAAATTCTGACAGTACTATTGTACGGCACGCTATAACATTTATGATTTATAAGAACAATTCTCAATATGGATTAGGAGTTCCCCCTGTTAATATGTGCACCTATGATTGATATTCAGACTTACCGTATCATTCCGGCTAAGCGCCCGGGGGCGCTGCAAAGTTCAGGAGGGCGCGTTATAGAGTATAAAACTTTAACCAGATTTTTTTTCATAATATAATGGGAAGGGGGGTTGTAGAGGGGGCGTGGGTGGACTGCATGTTGGAAATGGCAATACATAGTTGGCTTCAACAACCTTGGCAGATATTTTGAACATCTGTAAACGGCGGGCGCGTACCGATGAACTTGTCTTGGGGGGGGGGCTGAGGTCTGAGCACCACAAAAAGGAAGTGGTGCGCCTTCCATAAAAGGCCTCACTCTCCCTATGCAAGTAAGTACAATTTTATGGGCCCCTAGACACACGCTGCTGCTGCACTATTTGCTAAATAACAACTGCAACTCTACTTGCAAAAAACTGCCAAATCAGTTTTGTGTTCAAAATCTATTGATCACGTTTGGGTCATGGGGGGTTTCGTACCCCCCACCCCCCTGGGTACTCCTCTGGTTTACGTACCTGTGGTTCCAAGTCGATCATAAAATTTTGCAATTTCTTTCTTTCCTTTTCTTCAGCCATGTAGTGTGGGTAATCGACCTGCATTTCCAAAAAATTTGGGTGGGCGCTTACTGAAGAAGATGCGCTTATCGAATGAATACGGTAAATATGAGAATTGTGGTAATTATCGGTGTGAAGTTTTAATATTGAATAATGGATATGACCTCCACTCTATTAAATTATCGAATTGAGTGGCATTAGAGGAGAAAAAATACCCCGACAAAAATTCCTTCTCCCCACCCTGGGTCTTCCCATCCTCCTCTTAGGGAAATAGAAGAGTTTGTGGAAAATATACAGTGCAATGTGCAAGTCACAACTGCCATAATCCCCACGGTTTTTACCTAGCGAGTGTAAGGCACTCATACATTTATGATTTATATGGAACAATGCTCAATATGGATATGAGGTGACCCTTCCCCCCCTCCTCCTCCCCCCCTCCCCCCTCCCCCCGAGAATCTTGCCAATCCCTACCCCGAAGACAAAATTCAGTAAGTGCAAGTTGTGATAATGATCAGTATTGGTGTGTTAATGCTTGTATCAAGAATATGATGACCCCCCGCTCCCCTCTGAACTAATGTTGGATCCATTACAATAGAAAAATACCCTTGACAACAATCGCCCTCTGCCCTCTCCCCCCTGAGGCTGGGAAGGCAGATGTGGCATAGCCTTCATTATAATCCAATAATGTTCACAGTAGCTCCCCAGACCCATGCTTTGTAGTAAAATGCCATATATATAAGGTATAATTGCAATCAACACTAACTAGTGTTTTCCCCCCAACATAAGTTAATTTTGGGGGCTCAGAGGGCCATTGCCTCAAAAGCCTATGTCCATGGCCTTCGTTACCTGTCCCTCCGGGGCTCCGTTCACCTCTTGCATAACTGGATGCACCCGGTTGCCAATGTGAAGCACTCCACCGCTGTATCATCCAACCTCTAGGCTATGCACAGAACCAACCACGTGGAATGGTTTGAGGAGGGAGTAATAGCTTTTGAACAAAGGAAACACTGTAACAATGTAAATTGAAGCTAAACCTGCAGATACTTTCCATGTAACTAGCTGATTTGTCCTCTTGATAGTTATTCAGTATTATCTTGGTACCCTACACGAAAAAAATACTGGTAAGTAGCAAACAGTGTGTGAAAACGAATTCACCCATTATTCAATTTCTCCGGCAGTAGGCTTCTTATGATCTACTTGCTGAATCACAAATTCTCAATGACATTCAGGAGCCATTCACGCCTCATCCTAGGGTATCCTGGTTATTTGACTTGGCTGAGCACCAGCAATAACTCACCTACTCTTCTCCAGAAGTGGTCAAATGATATCAAGGCAGGCCGGGTGGGTTTTGTAATCCCCCCACCGGTTCCCAGGACCACAAAAACAACAATCAGTGAATATCATAAGATCCGACAACTTTCTCAGAACCTGGATAAGCAAAAGATTATGCTACATGTGAATGTTTCTGTTCTACAGCCGTGCTGTCAAGCCTTATTGTGAAACCATTCCCAGACAGAAACTTACATGTCCACTGCACATGCGCAAAAGCAGATTACAAGGAAAGCAGCCACAATGGGGAATAAGAGGCAGGATTTGTATGGTTTCAGTTACAGCTGATTGCATTACATTGTAATCGCAACCGATGTAGGACAAGCACGGAGGAGTAGGTGTAGGTGGTCTAATCAGAGTTTAGGCACCAAACACATAAATAATGAGTAATGCCTATCCATAGATTTGATTGTTTACGCTTGTTAGCAGCTTACGCCAGGACCATACAAGCGTGTATGAGGTGGTTTGGCATATAATCAAGTTGGCATGTCATGAAATCCGACTAGATTTCAGCATAAAATATTGCTAATTATATCCCCGCAACACGTTAAGTGTTCGTGGGATATTATGGTTTTGGCCGTCTGCCCGCCGTCTACGCGCCGCCGCTCCGGCCGCCGCCGCCGCGGTAATTTAGGCGTTAGCGCTCTCATTCTTTAACCACTTATCCGATTGACCCAAAACTTGGTAAACATGTCGTATGAGTAAAATTTGAGGACAAGTTCGAAAAATGGGCTATATCGTTCATTTGTTGCCCTCTTTTCTGCGGGTTTTTTTTTCGCAAAATTTTCGAGTTCGGCGATTTACACGAAACTTTGGTGGGTTGTGGGTAGTTGTTGGAGCCGAAAAAACATGGCGACAATTTCAAGGTCACCGAGGTCAAGTTTGCATTTTTGCCAGTACGCCTAATTTATAGCATATGATATTGATATTTGTAAACTTTACATTGATTTCCATGAAACTTGGTGAATAGCAAACTATAAGTGCAGATGAATTTTCCCAATGTGCCGAGGTCACTGGGAGGGTAATCTTGCATGACTAATGTGCAGAATAGTTGGCCAATTAGCAATTAGGAAATTTTAAACGTTGTTGGTTCTCATGAAAACTTGGGAGTAGGACCTTCTAACAGATCCCGATAATAAATTTATTCAATTGCGTTGGAATAACTGAAGGTCATTACGTGAGTTTAATTTACATAATCGTTAACATAATTAGAATAAATAAAATTATCCTGCAAATTTAGGATTTCGACGAAACTTTGGTGAATAGGGCCAACTACCAGTCCTGATCAATTTATTTAATAGCTCACGATCACTGAGGGTAAATTTGTGGGAACTAATTGATATTAGTTGTCTGATCAGTCAAAATGATGAGTTTAATACTTTTATTCGCAATTAACATGGACATGTTCATTGGAATGCAATATGCTCTAGGAGTTGGATGATCCATGGAGGTAACATTTTCATAAAAAACCGCCCAGTAATTGGGTTGGCAAGGTCATAAAGGTCCTCAGGGGTCAAAAACTTGATTTTGTACTTTTCGGTAATAATAGCAACTGGGGTGTCATCAGCAAGCAAAATGCTCCTAGGAGTGGATTGGATCACATGGAGAGTAACATTCTTATAAAAAATGTCATATCAATTAAAGGTATTCGGGGTATCATGGGTCAAAACGGTTTTTTGGCTATAATCGGAAGGTTATAATCGGAGAATTGATATCTGCGAAGGCTGGATGGTTCACCCTTGTGTTATAATTGTTGACCTGAATGTGTGTGACCTCTGACCTGAATTTGACCTCTGTAGGTTGGTCATGTGGATTAAAGGTTCGAATCTTGAAAATAAAGGTTGCTTATTTAAGGAGTTAAAGGGCAAAAAAAAAGAGAAACTGGTTATTTTTGGATATGGATAGAGGCTTTGTGTGCTTTATGGAGGGAAACAACTCCGTTCGATCGGACAACCTAATTGGTAGTTACAGGGGGTCAAAGTTCAATTTATACCTTTTTCGCAAATACACGTTGGACATGGTCATTGGAATGCCATATGCTTCTAGGAGTGGATTGCAATCACATGAGGAACCAATTTCTAAAAAACGCCATGTCATGGAAGGTTCCACTTGGGTCAAACGTGATTTTAGTATTTTTCGCAATAGCAGGGGGTGGGTGTTCATCAGAATTGAAAAAAAAGCTCTAGGAGTAGATGTGTATCAGATGGAGAGTAACAATCTCATAAGAATCTGTCATATCATTAAAGGTAATTCAGGGTCACTTAGGGCAAAAACTGTTTTTTTGCTATAATCGGGGGAATGAATATCTGCGAAGGTGGATGGTTCACCATTGTGATATAATGGTTGACCTGCATGTGTGTGACCTGTGGGACCTGAATTTGACCTCTGTAGGTGCGTCATGTGGATAAAGGTCGAATCTTGAATAAATGGGGCTTATTTAGGGAGTACGGGTAAGAAAAATAGAACTGGTTATTTTTGGATATGTGATAGAGCTTTGGGGGCTTTATGGAGGGAAACAACTACCGTCGATCGGGACACTTTACTTTGGTAGTTAGCAAGGGTCAAGTTCAATTTATAACCTTTTTCCGGCAATAACGTTGGACTTTTCATTGGAATGCAATATGCGACTAGGAGTGGATGCATCACATGGAGTGTAACAATTTTTCATTCAGAAAACCGCCATGTCCATTGAGGGCACTTGGTGTCAAAACTTTTTAGTACTTTTTCGCATTAGCACTGGGGTGTTTCATGCATAATTGCAAAATGTTCCTATGAGTATATTTATCACATGGAGAGTACAATTCTCATAAAAACTACACTGTCCATATCATTAAAGGTCATCAGGGTCACGTAGGGTCACAAACGTTTTTTTGGCTATAATCGCGCATTGAATATCTGCTAAGGCGGGATGTTCACCATTGTGATATCATTGTTGACACTGAGTGTGTGTGACCTGTGACCCCTGAATTTGACCTCTGTCGGGTGTCATGTGGATAAAGGTCGAATTCTTGAATAATCTGTTGCTTATTTAAGGGAGTTAACAGGGCCAAGACAAAAGAAACTGGTTATGTTTTGATATGTGTCGAGCTTTGGTTTTGCTTTATGGAGAGAAACACTCCCGCTTCGATCGGTTACATACTTTGGTAGTTACACGTGGTCCAAGTTCAAATTTTATACCTTTTTCGGCAATAACTGTTGGACATGTCTTGGGGAATGCAATATGCTTATAGGAGTGGATGCATCCACATGGAGTTAACAATTTTCATAAAAAAAGCCATGTCATTGAAGGTCATTAAAGGTCATTAGGGGTCAAAAACTGATTTTAGTACTTGCGGCAAATACACGGTGTGTCATTCAGAATGCGAAAATGCTCCTAGGAGTGGATGTATACATGGAGAGTAACACAATCCATAAAAACTGTCATATCATTAAAGGTCATTCGGGTCAAAGGGTCAAAAACTGTTTTTTGGCTTAATAGGAGAATTGACGATCTGCGAGGCGGGAAGGTTAACTATTGTCATATAATTGTGACCTGCATGTGTGTGACCATTGACCTGAATTTGACCTCTGTCGGAGTGGTCATGTGGATAACGGTAGAATCGAATAAATGTGCCGATTTAAGGAGTTACGGGCAAAAAAAATAGAAACTGGTTATTTTTGGATATATGATAGACCTTTGGGCTTCTTTATGGAGGAAAACAACTACCGATTCGATCGGACACTTACTTTGGTAGTACAAGGGAGGATCAAAGTTCAATTGATACTTTTTCGCAATAACATTGGACATGTTCCATTGGAATGCAAATCTTTCTAGAAGTGGATAGGCATCACTGGAGTGTAACAATTTTCAGAAAAACCGCCATGTCATTGAAGGTCTTTTAAGGTCACTTAGGGGTAAAAAACTGATTTTAGGACTTTTTCGGCAATAGCCACTGGGTTGTGTTCATCCAGAATGCAAAAGCACTAATAGGAGTGGAGGTATCACATGGAGAGATAACCAACTTTGCATGAAAAAACTGTCATATCATTAAAGGTCATTCGAGGTCACTTAGGGGTCCCAAAAAACTGTTTTTGGATATAATCGGGAGAAACTGAATATCTGCGAAGGCTGGATGGTTCACCCTTGTGATATATTGTTAACCGCAGGTGTTTGTGACCTCTGACCTGAATTTGAGCCTCTGTGGGGTGGCCAGTGTTAAAGGTGGGAATTGAATAAATGTGCTTATTTAAGGACGCACCTTGTCTGGGGCTGTTGGGGTGCCTCATACAAATTAACAAGGAATTATGGAATGACCCCCTTACCTGTACACGTTGTCACTTCACAAGTCTATAAATATATTCTTTCCACGAAATATTGTCCGGTTCAGTTCACCAAATTTCTTGATAAGAGATGCGGGGATAATACGTATGGCGGTTTACCCGCGACATTTTCTAATTAGGTGGATCAATTTAACAAATTTTACGATGGCATTTCCTAAATGGGTGGGAATTTTCTTCAACCCAACATGTAGTTAGATAGTCAATTGCTTTATCTAATGGTAAAAACCAATGATGCCCAAGCAGGCAAGACACTTGGGGCAGATTACCACGCCTCGTTCTCTCTCGATTGGTTATCCTTCAATAGATGTTGACCAAACAGAGAGAGTAGTAAGTAGCAATGTTTATTGACCAGACATCTTGCCACACACTGCCTTTTGACCTTCATGATCTCGAACATATAACAACATTAATTTTTAATTCGTCTTGTAATTGTGCAGTTTGAGCTACGCACCATTGGGGCTCTTGTTCTTCCTTCTCAATATCAGTGCCAAGACTCAACAGAACATTACAATTTCATTAGACATTATTTTCATGTTGTACCGTAAATGTTGTTAGTAGCAAATAGCAGGACACACCACAATGATTGACTCAAGCTACTAATGAATTGCCGAGCTGTGAAATCGTGATGGACTTGGCATTGATCCCCCCACAGTATAGAATAAGGTTACAGTTCAAACAAAGTGTCCCTTCGTGACTGAGATGCGTTTTCATGTGTGAAACGACCAGAAAAATCAAGGATGTCTCGGGCCCAGTCACACTGTTAACTTAATAAAAATTATTGTCAGGCGCTCCACACACAAACTTCCTAATAGCATGGCACACATCATGAATTATAACATTGAAATGATTGATAATCGATGAGTGAAAATCTTCTATCTGATAAATTTTTTGTAAAATGATAGCAATGCAGGCCTAAAACAGGAAATTTGGTTAAACAATTGACAGCTTATTCAGCTCCAGTCTCTGTTACTGTGAGCTTTTATGCTATTGTGGACTGCTCAAATTTCATCATTAATTGTTTTTATTATAGTTAACTTTATAGTAAATTTGTGACTGGGGGGGGGCCTAATAACTTCGCTTGTTGCGTGCATCGCCACTAAGTTTTGAGGTCAGGTCAAAGGTTCTCATCTGAGGTCAGCAGAGGTCAATTATAAATACCTTGTAGGAAACTGTGAAGAAGGCTCAAGATCAATCGAGGAATCACTAAGGTCTATATCACAGTCGTTAATTTCGGAGCAGCAGAAATAGTGCTTGATACTGGAGTAAAGCTTAAATAGGCCTATAACATTTTATAGTATATTAAAAATTGATGGATATCAGTATGGGCCCCATGATGTTTCCATGTGCGAACCTAACATACAATGCCAAAATAGTTGTGATTGACAAGGAACAGACCTCAATGGAACGTGGTCATCCATATTTCTCACAAAGAAGAACAAACTCACGAACACATGGGTAGTTCCCCTCTGCTGGAGTAAAATAGGTACATATTGCAAAATTTATCTTATTCCTAAATGCCTGCAAAAATTGCATGTTTGACCACAACCAGCAACATGTTCTTCCTCATCATCACGTACCTTACGTATATGGGTTTAACCCTTGTTTAGCTCAGAATTTAAGCCTGCAATTATACATAATATATATCACAAATTTTGTTCTGTACACACGATTCATGTCGCTCATAAAGTATATACACTGGTTAATACTGTAATTCACTTGTGTAATGCTGTAAATTTTTGTGGAAAATCGTGTTGTATTGTTCCTTGCTCATTATACTGTATATTTTTCCCAGATTACTGATGTACAGTCACTGATGTCTTTTAGAGAAAAACTCTAATAACTTAATATTGCCTCAAAGAGTAATTGCATACCCTTGCAGGCTCATTAGCTATTTGTGGAAGGGGCATTATTACAGTACATGTAGCCATTGTCAAAAGTTGCAGAATGTATTTCCTTCCTACACCGAGTTTCAGATTGTTCTGAAGTGGCATCATTTTGAGCCCAGAAAAGCCATTTTATCTACTCTCTGAAACAAGTCCATAAAGAGGCTTAGCCTGCACTAATTTGGCATGTGGTGTGTGTATGTACATGTAGATGAGTGGGGTGTGCGTATGTGTGTATGTCAATCAGTGTTGGAGTTGATCCAGCCAATCCGGAGTCGAGTCCAAGGACCAAGTCCGACGTCCTTTCGAGTCCCCAATGACACTCCTCTTCCTCCAGTGCAGATTGGATGATCTTGAAAGCTGGTCTGTGACTTTGAGGATTCAAGATTCTCACAGGGTGTACAGGGATTTCAGGTCAAACAGTCATCTAGGGGGGGTTTTTTTTTCATTTTAGCCGAAAAGGTCATATGGGGTTTAGAGACCAAAATGTTCTTCACGAATTGCATTGGATGGACACGCTAGGAATATAACTAATGCCATTCAACAATGACCATTGATAGTTGGGTGTTCAGAAATTTGTGGTCAAAGGAAATCTAGGGGTTATTTCTGGCCATTTTGTTTGAACGTACGAGTGACCTCTACTCTACAGAATAGATGGTCGATCATGAAAGTATCATTGACCAATAGTTCATAGGGTTGTTCATGAATTTGGGTCGAACGTCACTTAGGGTTCAACTCAGTCACTGGCCAAGCAGGCTCAAATTCTCAAAAATAAATAACGAATCATTGGAAAAAAATATGAAGTAACCTTAACATCACATAAAATTGACAACAAGGAAATTGATAGGTAAGTACGCGCAAAGCAGAACTCTTGTTCGTATTTTTAACTGCATTTTTGTATGGTTTGAGCTGAACCACTATCAAGAGGGTAAATAGCTTAGATCCTTGCGATGATTCTTGCAGTACTCTACTCACCTCTTCATAGCCAGGTTGTGTCATCTAATTCCAGATCGGATGGCATTATCATTGTTGGCGCAGTTCAACTAATTGGTTCAGATCCTCTGGTATGCTGCAGTATGTCAGTAGGTCTATATTCTGTATAATATCCTTTATGGGGGTTGGGGATGATTGCTTTCAGGTTAGTCTGACAACCTTGATGTGTGAGTGTCTGCCCAGGGCGGGCAGACCTATCTGTCTGCCGACTCTGCGGCTAAATGCACAGCCACAACCCACTTCAGGGGGCATAACATAGGGAATATAGTATGAGTGTAAATCACTATCGATATAAATTGCTGGAACATTCAGGCCTAGCTGGTTGACAACTACACTACAGATTAATTTTCATCCAATATGCAAAGTGACACAACTTAAAACGCGTCAGGATTAGTATGAAGTGAAGTACGATAACATGAACTTTAGCGATCCCGTTAGAGGCTCGGCACTCCCTACTGTGAATTACACTATAGCCATCACACTGCTATGTTCTTTAGTTTGCCACAAGAGTGGCTCCTGTGAAAGACGATATTAGTGTTACTGGCAGTCAACCATTCCATCTCCTCAAATGACAGCAAACAAGAATTTTTCCCCATATTTAATTTATTCTAGTTCACTTCCAAATTTCAATCCAGTACCAGACTTGCTGAAGTCAACTCGCTGTATAGTACCAAAAAATTTTTTTTTAAAAACATACAAACATCCCACAGATAGAAAACAAACCACCAGTCGCAATATGTGTGTTTAAACCCAAACAAGAAACCAATCATAGAAAATCGGGATACCTTAGGGGCAACCGATACAGCTCTTGACAGCTGGTAAGCTATGTCAGTGGAACCTGGCTTTCGGATTGGTAGTCAGCATAATACCTGAGGGAGGGGAGGACACATCATCCAACTTGAAAAAAAGCACCCTCAGGTCTGGAGGCAGTGGAAATTCCTGTTGTAAAATTTGGTAGAGGTGGGGACCATATGCCTTGGAAGACTGTTCCATCGCAATATTAGTGGATAGGAGAACGAATGGTGGATGCTGCGGGATTGGTGTGTTTCAAATTTGTGCATGTATTTGTGCAAGATGAAGAAACATCCCATTATGCAATAATTCATAAATGATGTCATACTTCCCACCCCTGCATATTTATTGTTTTTAGTGGCATTTACAATTTTACTTACATTCAGTCCATGAGATGCATGGCATGGTTGGTAAAGTGGGTGTTGTTAGATACTTGGCTTGAGAGAGGACAGTAGAACTCCTGCAGAGGTATTTAACACTTAAAGCAATAACATACAATAAGGAAATATTCTGTGTTGTTCAACTGTGATGTCTTGATTATTGTGCAATTGGTACTTCCCCTAATCCACTGCATTGGAAGGTCAATAACTTCACATGGGAATGTTGTATTGAAATAGTTTGAACCCAGGGATATAATTTCTATATAATCCACTATACCTCTGTTGTTAGGTCAATCCATGCATAGTCCTGAAAATAACTTCTGTCCTTAACTTTCTTTGACTCTGCTAACTGTCAGAAATTGGGACCACTGTAACGTTCATGAAGTCTGGCAAAGAAGCAGAGAATTATAGCTGTTTGTGATTATTCTCATGTTTTCATGCCACACATCTGATCAGTTTGTATAACACTTCAAGTGTCATGTACACGGAACAGCATCATCATAAGAGATCTTTACACAGCACAAAAACGGCCTTTTGCTAATTCATGTAAATTAGATTAGTTGATGAGGGTAAAAATTGGAGCTGTATGAATAACTGACCTCCGCATTCCAACATTGAAGTTTCAAGCGAATTCCTGGTTCAGGAAAGCAATTTACACATGACACACAGACAAACACTGTTGCAAAAAAACAAGACAAAAACGGCCAAATGCTGCTCCATACAGCACATGTAGGGACATTGTCAGTCCTGACAACTTGCGACGGTAGAAAACAGTGCTGGCCTGCCAATTGAATTAAGAAGATATCCAGCCATCCATCCATCCTCCTATCCATCCATCCTCCATCCATCTCATCCATCCAGATCCATACATCCATCCATCCAGTGTGTCAACAACTGTCTTTATGGGGCCCCAAACATCCTTGTAGTCATATTCTGCGATGGATGTCGACCAACTTGGATACAATGTTTCTTGACCCATGGGACATGGTTTGACTTGTGAAGGTCAAGGTCAAGATCATTGAAGGGGGTATGTGTGGAATTTCAAAATGTATTCCTCTAAAAATGGGTGCAGAGTGTGAGGTTCACGTTCCATAATGAAAGTGTAATAGCTGTACCTTTGGGGTGTTCAGGAATTTAAGGCCTTAGTCCACTGGGGCCCCAAGGGCCCATTTGTGAAATTTCACACATTGATGGTAATGGAATGCATCTGCTCCCCAAGCTTGTTTTCTCCAAAGTTACATGTGATGGTCCCAGGATAGAGGACAAAGAGGGAGATTTTGGTAGGGCCCAGTTTGGCTCTTAGGGCCCATTATATGGCCTAATGAGGAAATGGTCTGACAGCTGTACAAGGTTCCAGGGATTTAGGACCCAAGCTCAGTGTGGGCCTCTGGGGCCCACATGTGTCATTATGGGCAAAATGCTTTTCTCGTTTTGGTGCACAGTACTCTGACTGCTGACATTCGGTCATAACAGTGGTCTAACTGCGGTACTTTAGGGTTGTTTTCAGGATTTTTCTTTTCGTCCAAGGGCCCATTTCAATAAATTTAACACAAAGGTCCCTAATATCACAAAGTAATAAGTAACGGTTTCTGCACTATAGAGCATTGGGGGTGTTCAGCAACAGAATTTTTGGGCTCAGGGCCCAGTTTTTGTACCTCCTACAAATTCTGTTGCACATGCTGATTCCTTTTCATAATGATCGTCTAACAGCCGTACCGTCAGGGTTCCCAGGGATTTAGGACCCAAGGCCCAGTGTGTGGCCCCATGACCATCATGTTGCGCCCATTGCCCATCATGTTTAATTACGCAAAATGCCTTTCTTACAAATGTTGGTGAACTAGTGCTGACATTTCGTCATAAGATAGTCTAACAGCCGTATTCTTCAGGGTGTTAAGAAATTTTGGTCCAAGGTCCCACTTGGGCTCAAGCGCCATTTTATGAAATTTTACCCAAAGGTACTTGAAATGCCCAAAAGTTACATGTAATGGTCTCTGGGTAGAGGCTACTGAGGGGAGTGTTCGGGAATTAGGGCACATTACACCAATAAAAAGTCTGTAGCACACTGCTGATGTTCAGTCAAAGTGATGGTCTAATAGCAATTCCTCAGAGTGCCCAGGCATCTAGGACCCAAGGCCCCGTGTGGACCCTGGGGCCCATATAGATTGTTTATTCTTTGGCCAAGAAGTCACGGTCGAAGTTGTTACAGGAGCCCAATAGGCTATTGTTTGAAACTGCCTTCTTGACCTTATGATCCTAATGTTTATCACTTAATAGTTGTACATTCGTCTTAGTACATCGGTCAGTGGAGCTACAGCACCATTGGGCTCTAGTTTTCGTTAAAATCAGAAATAACACTATATAAATGATATCTATATGCCCAAATCCTTCTACCTCAGGAGTCGACTGCAGCAAGCTATGATGTAGCGGCAGCCCCCCGTAGCCGCGGGAAGCGCTGTAGGTAGCCATAATGCCAGTCATTGGTGAAACTGGCGCAGTCTCGCCCACTACAGCTTTATAGCCAATGGGGGCACTTGGGGCAGCCATAGGAGCAGGAGCCTATGGACGTGATCAACAAATTCAGAGGAGGTGGTGGAGATGATGGCAACAAATAGACCACAACGGTGGCGACCCTTCTGATGGCAATGTCTAATTGGGGGTGACTCATCTAATGGTGAGACACACCCAACAGTAAGATAAGGGTTAAAATTGAGAGTGAGGAAGCCAAGAAGAAGCCAGCTGAAACAGTCGTTGATAATCGTAGCAGAGTCACCAGTGCTGAGAATGGTTCCATGGTGAAACAGTCACGATAGCAGCCAGCAACAGTGACACCTCGTTGAGAACCGGCGTGGGCATAGCCAGGCTTGATGCGGTGACCCTAGCATGATGAGGATAGCGGAGTGGGCCGTGAGGGCGACAGCAGACAATGTGCGGTTGTGTCTGCGGCTGGGGAGAAAGGCAACCATGAACGTGTAAACCAGGATGATATGATGGCGAGAGTGCTTGATCCTCACAAAGGGAAAAAGAATATCAAAATAAAAGTTGTGACTTTGGGGAACCAGTGCTTGACAGCGAGGGGACAGTGTTATGGACAGCAATGGGGAAACTTTATGACCCAGGTACGGGATGCTGTGTGGAGAGTTGAATCTCAAGAACCTGGCCCTGGACAACTCACAGATTGTTATGTTTCGGAACTATTGTTTATGTGATTGTGTTGTATGGATCATTTATAGTGTTGTACGAAAAAAAAGCTATATCTTTATATCGTAAATCTTAATAATATCCTATAATAATTAAACTCTTCAAACTGCATGTTAGAATTTGCCAGAGGAAATAATTCATTCACACAGTGTGCTCCTGTCAAGTGCATATTAATGGTAAACCAAAAAACAAAAACTTCAAATCTAGGGGCTAGCAGCTTTGTAACCAATTTTCAGTCAAACAGCTATTGCTATGAAATTCACAAAAGGGAAACTCAGATTCTGTTCATCGCCACCAAAGCTCAATTGATGTTTTAAAAGTACATGTAATGCTACATGTACTGGTCTAGGGTAGGGGCCATTGGGGGTGTTCGGTAGGGGCCTAGGCCCCATTATTTGAAAATAACGCAATATTTTGTATCCCCTACAAATGTTGTTGGACAATGCTGATGTTCGGTCATAATGATTGGCCAATAACTGAAGGGTGTCCAGGGATTCAGACTTGAAATGCATCTCATCCCACAATATTCAATTTTGTTACATGTTATGGTTCCTGGGTGAGGGCCATTGGTTGTTTGGGAATTTTGTCCCAGGGCCCATTTAATTATGCAAGGAAACGTTCCTGATAATGTGAGAGCCTGTCCCACTTGGGCCTATGGGCCTATATTTGAGCTAAAACCAGCTACTGTATGCTGCTTATGTTCATTTGAAAGTGCTCTTTTTAGCTGTATGCAGACTATGGATGCAACATTATATAGTGCCATTATTAGGTTAAAACATTTAAAACAGAAACAGTGTGAGAAGAGGCAAAAACAATTCTTTGATGGATGTTGGACTAACTTTGAACCCCAGTGTTCATGGGCTTGGGGACATCTTGGCATATGTGAAGGTCAAGGTCATAAGTAATTAAAGGGCCCGATAGACCATCTGTGTGAATTGCTTTTTCCTCTATCAATGGGATTCTTTGATGATGTTACAAACTGGAGCATGCTTATTGACTGATAGACATCTCAGACCATATGGAAAATCAAGATCAAGAGGTGGTACCAGGTCCAGTAGTCAGCCTGCAGCTAGCTACACGCTCTAGATTGAAATCTGATATCGAGGCCTCATTTTAGGTGTATTATCACAGAATAAAGTCAAAAAGTGCAATAAAAGAAGCTGAACTCAAAATTTAATGTTGTAGACTTTCGCATATATCAACATTAACAAACAATTCTGAATTCACCTATGCACATCGAGAATGCAGAAGGAGTATGCATCAATGAGTTTACCCCACAAAACTAATTCGAAAAGGAGAGGGACCACAGAAAGAATTTCAATAGGTGGAGCCCTTGAGCCAAACCATAACTCTGAATCCCAATTATTGGATTTGCCTTGCTTATCTTCAATTCTTTTATTTTCTGTCTCCATGGGCTGTGCTATATTGTTCATCTTGGGTCACTGTCAATGTGGGGATTTGTTATTGTAAATACTGTGTTACCTTGCCGTGTTCGACTGGAGTTATTCAGACCCGAAAATACTGGAACATTGAGAGGTGATGAATAACAGCACCCTGTATTGTATTGGATTGATTCCTTGATGAAGTCCGGGAGGAAATCTATGCAGTCTGCCATGTGTTGGGTGTAAGTGTGTGTTGTGGTTTGTGTGAGAACGCCTGATTGTGAACACAATACTCGACCCCACCGGTGGATGGTGAGGCTCATACTTGGTATAGAAGCCGTGTTCCCCATAGATGAGTACACCAAATGAACCCTATTGTTTGGGTCGGTCAAGAGGTCATCTGAGGTCAAGTCTAAAACTGTGAACAAGCACACCCACCCCTGAATGGCCAAGGTGAATTTGAACTTAACACTGCAGTGTCTTGTCACTGGTACCCTATTTATAAACTTATTTGATTTTTGTCATGCATGTCACTTTCATTACACATTAATTGAATATTCACTCCTTGACTTGTATTCCATTCCCTTAAATCGCCCCAATTCCGCCCAACTAACTTGTATTCCATTTTAGCCCAAGTGGTGATGTGGGTCACCCTTCTCTGCATCCATTGCCTACTAACTTCTAGAGCAGAGAAGACCTTCTGTTTACTCTGTGTTATACAAATAGTCTGCCATTGTCTTATTTTCTTGCATGGGGAGGTTTGGTGATAGGGAACCACCTTGGGACCTGCTCATAAAATTAGCATCACTAGTGAGTCCGGGTAATTTATTCCTATTATAAATTGAGTATGCATTAAAAGGCTATGTGATCATGCAACAGTGCATCGGCATGGGGTTTTTTTGAGAGGTTTACTGGTTTGGAAGGTGCATTAGTCTGTAGTCTTGGTCAGTAGTCAATGACCTAACAGTTTCTGGCAGTAGGCTGGTCCATGGGATTGGAAATTACCTGGCAGCCCGTGGTGATATGGTACCATTCAATAATTGAACCCATCTCTGCTCTTCATCCCAAGTTTTAAAGCTGCGTCATCAATTATTTTCTCATTCATTCCAAGTGAGGGTGCACCTCCAGTGCCTATTTTTGTTCCAAGCATGTGACAACATGTTATTCGCAGTTGTTCACGATATCATTTTTCGCCAGTTTTTGTGATGGCCATTTGCAAACATGTTCAGAGACTGACTACCTTGCCAGTCTTCTTCTAGTTTTTTTTTTTTTTTTACACCTGACCACAGGCATGAGGCTTCTGTCAAGTGGCCTTTCTCCTCCGTAAAAATTGTATGTCATTTTTGGTCAGTATCAACATTTGACCGTTGGAAACATGTGGGTGTTCATCTAGTGTCATTTTGATCATTTTGGCCAAATTGCAATCATACACAACCTCCACCTGAACTGGGATATCTTGACAATGAAGGTCACGGTCATTAAAGGGGCACATTAATTGGCCGCTGTGTGAAATGCCCCTTTTTTTTCCTCTCAATTGGTCATCTTTGGATGGATGGTGACCTACCTGAGTAACAATGTTCATTGACTGCGAAGACATCTTTGGCCGCTAGGATTATCAAGGTCCAAAGGGTCATTACGTGACAAAATATGCCATTTTTTTTAATTGCCCTTTTTGGCCTGATACTGTTGAGCATTTAGTCACATGATTGTACAGTCGATCTGTGTACATTATGAGGTTCAAGCTACAGCACCATTGGTGCTCTCGTTCAGTGTTGTAGTCGAGAATGGCACATCCAAGACCAAGATCGAGACCGAGGGACAGGAGCACAATTCTGGAGACTGAGACCAGCAAGGTCCGAGATCGAGACCGAATGTATGTAGGTATAGGGCAACAATTCAAAGTCCCGAACTGTATTGTAGGCCTATTTACGCCTACATGCTCCTTTTTTGACATGATAGACAAGCAACCATTGATACATTTCTTTTCTACGAACTGACAAAAATGAGTCCACCCTTTTCTTCCCGATCATTCTCCATAATCAAACGCTCACAAGAGGATAGGTCTAACCACAGAGCCTAAATAAGGGTTGCGCCATGTGGGCATGCCCGTCTCGCCCATCAAACCCCCCCCCCCCCTTGGTGTGCCAAATTGTCGGTGAGCCATGAACCAGAATTAATAACCCCTCTCACATTTAATAAAATGTCTAAATAAGATTAGAAGACCCGCAAGGCGCAGACTGCCTATATGACATACACAGTACTGATATGGTACAGTACCAATACACAGGAACAGTTGTATCTGCGACTGCCATGGGCGCCCCCCCCCCCCCCCACACACACACACACACACACCTCCTCTCTGGCCTGGGTTGCATCTCCTCAGCAAGCATTCAGATACTACAGTTCCTTACATGTTCTCTGTATTCCAAATAGACTTCTAGGTCATAAGTCGTTAACCCCACCACCCCAGACACCCGACTTCATTATGTACAGGGGGGGACTATAGTGTCTCATTGGGGCCTCATGCATTAGATTCTGAAATCCTAACATAACTTGACCCCTTTGAATGCATTAACCATTAGCTTTGTCCTATGATTGGAATGGGTGGGGGGACCAAATTTATCATATACCATGACATAAGTTAGACCTCACTGTATGTCAAAGTGACGTCCGTGCCAAAAACAGTGATAGGCTACAACAAATGCACAAAATGAGAAGTCAGTGTTTAGGCCAGAATCACTTGTGGACAATTTCACAATTAACAGTACATCACATCTATGAGCTTTAGGGGCATGGAAAAATGCATTGGGAGTTTAAGGTGGTCATATTCAACTAATCAACAGCTAGCAAATATCCCTGGGCTGGAAAAAACACATGCACCACTGGAGCTATAGGCATAGCCTAGTACTGGTGTAGGCCTGAATAGCTATAAAATTCTTAAAAACTCTTTACTTGATTGCATACTACTTATGACAAAGTAGCAATAAAAGCATCCCAACTCATGAAGTTAGTGCGAACAATCCTCCATTCAGGGAATGTTGCAATCAGGTCAGACCAACTTTCGCTAAACTGGTATCGATTTCATAAGGGTCCAACCCATCTGGAAAACGTACAAATTTCATGCTCAGGGGCTAATGATAAGTGGATCATTGAGGCTACTGCAGCTAACTAACATAAGTTAATTACCAATTACTGCCCCCTCCTCTGCACTAAAGTAGTAATGAAATGAAATCACAAAAATTTACCTCTTCATCTCTTCTACAGTATTAGTGCCTGCTGAGATTTTATAGTGGGATAGCATACGGAACGAGGTTCCATGTTTGTTTCTAGGCCCGGGGTTTTTGTTAGTCAATTATTTTTTTTTTATAATGATCAGGGTTCAATATATCAGGGTTGGAACTAAAAATTGGCTGAATAGGCTTAACAATACAGGCTCTGAAAATCAAGGAAGCCAACTCATAACAATTATTTGGAGCAATTTAATTGGCTAATGTGTTGACTCTATCCACTGTCATTAATTTTTTTACAGGCATTGTTGGAGTTTATGTTGTGAATGCAAAGCAACAACCGCTACCTTCTGACTCCTAGTGCCTACTGTACTGTGACTTACTGGGGACTGCCACAAGTTGAAAGCTGGCAACAACATGGTCCTGGGCCAAGTTATCAAACTGTTCCCAATTGCCACGTTAAAGGCCCACTCCACTAGTTCAAAGTAAAGCTCAACACAGGAATTGCAGGA
The DNA here is from genome assembly GCA_026419785.1 of Sclerodactyla briareus. Classification (NCBI taxonomy): domain Eukaryota; kingdom Metazoa; phylum Echinodermata; class Holothuroidea; order Dendrochirotida; family Sclerodactylidae; genus Sclerodactyla; species Sclerodactyla briareus. Next base: position 13,295 of record JAODTK010002776.1, on the reverse strand, counting down.
TGTTTTTTTCTCCGAACGAAAAATTATTCCGAAGGAAAAAAGGACACTCAATTATTTTTGAATCGTCTCGAAGCGAGGACCGAAGAATTTCTGAGCCCAGAAGGGTTCGAGACCGAGACCACAGGGTGTTGAGACCGAAATCGAGACCGAGACCAGCAAAAAACTCGTCTCGAGACCGGTCTCGAGACACACAACACTGGCTCTAGTTGGTATAGGTCGGTGTGAAGTTTGGTCAAAACTAGATTAATTTGGCCAATTTTGGCTGTGAACACCATAAATCGACCCCACCTGAGGATTGAAGCTCATACTTGGGATGTGTGCTCCCCCATTGATGGTACTGATTCCCATTGTTTTAGAGTCAGGGCAGCAGGGGTCACCAGCGGTCAAAGTCTGAAAACTTGTGAAACAGATAAGTCGAAATGGTTGGTCTGATCGTTCCAAATGTAGTGTGTTGTAGCTTTCCAATGAGGCGTACATGAACCACAAATTACAAACTATAGGAAATAGTTTTCATTGCTACCATTCTGACTGTAGGCCATCATGATTGACTGGGGAAATGAAGGAACTGAAGGCCCTAGGCCCTGATAGCCGCGTCAGTGATAGGTTGGACCAACTGGGACGCATTGTATTCATCAAAACCGATTGTATTGGTAGCTCAAAACCAGCTATGCTGGTTTGAGTTATTGGAAAAATGCATGTACCCTATTTATCTAACTATCCAGGGTTCAAACAGTGCCTTTTTTGCCCCATCATTTTGCGTGGAGGTCGACCAACTTGGCCACGTGTTTATTGAACCATGGGACAGGTTTGACTTTGTGATGGTCAAAGGTTAAGGGGCAGTATCGGCCATAGGTGTGATATTCAAAAAGGCATATCCTCCTACAAATGTTGGTGCAGTGTGATGATCGCGTCATACTGAGGACCCTGACAGCCTACCTGGGGTGTTCAGGATTTCTGGTTAAGTCACACTTGGCAGGCGGTGATCGGGTGGGTGATGACCACAGTGACTAATGGTACTCTGTGAGGAAAGGTGGTTGTTTCAATGATTGTGGGGTCGGTGCGGTGGTCACTTAGGTGCTGGAAAGGTTATATGCAATTAAGTAACAACGGAATTCCACTAATGTCGCTGAAATTCTGCTTATTTCCCGGAGGGTAAGCTGTGCATTCGTAGAATAACGGCGGATATTATGGCCATTTTCAAATACGAACAAATTCCTGGTCATCGATGCAGTTGAAGGATATTAGAGCATTTTGAAGGGATTCGTTTAGGCCTGTATGGCCTACGCTGTATTATCCCGAGGCATTGCTACGGTTCATACCTTTCATCAACTCTCCTACTTTTACCCTTGAATCCTACTCCCATACATTTTTCAAAGGCCACAAGAAAGCCCAACCCGGTATGTCCGCATCTGCTCAGAGGCCGATGGACAGGACAAGGAGAGCCAAGATGCGATCACAGTGGACGTCAGTATTTGGGATTGCAACCCGACTACTAGGTTGCTGCATGGGCCTCAATGTGTCTGCAAAACTCCAGACCATAAACTATAATCGCTGACGATCGCCATCGCCCATAGGCTAGTCTATGTGATGCCCACGTCGTGCAGACAGGGACGGGGCTAGACGGGGCGTCTCCCCCCCCCCCCAAAAAAAAAGGAACAGTTGGAAACTGGGTTTCCAGTAAGGACTTTGTGAAATGAAGGATAGGGTCAATATTCCCACCGAGACAGGATTTTTTCAAATAAGACAAATATTTCAGTTTTGTGAGAAATTCCAGGTAAAACCACGGACTCCAACTCCAAGAAGTAGTTCATTGACTGGCCTGTCAATTTGGCATCAGGAATTCTGCATTCTTGCAAAATTTGCGCTTCGCGCAGTGTCGCTGCCTCGGAATCAAGACTGGGGGCATAAGATAGGCCGGTATGTTGTAAAATCCAGTAGTACTCAGTGACATTTCTAAATAGTAGATCTGGCAAATTAATAAAGTCATATTTTTCAATCTTAGTGTAGTTTTAGCAAAGAAGGGTCAGGAAGATTGTTGTAACAAGTACCTGGTTTTCTGCTGGGTCCGATTTTATGTGTAAAATATTGTCTTCTTTTGGTGAAATTCGTGAAAAAATAGGTAAACTATCAATTACAACCGACACTTGTAAAGCGCCTTTTCGAAAGACACAAAGCGCTAACACCATTAAACGACACAAAAAGGAAATTAACTGAGGTTTAGAGGACCTTTCAAAATGGGGTTAGTGATGGACACTGAAAACGCAGCCGGGAGATTGTTCACAGCTAAGAGGAAGAAGCCTGTCACCAGTAAACTGTTCTGCTCATGAAGTGTGGATAGTAATAGACGACAGCGAGAGATGAGAGTTGTAGAGATATAGGGAGCTTAGTTATTTCAGTCAAGTACGGAAAGTACTGCGAAAAAAATGAACACGATTCCTAACAGTAAGCCAGTGAAGCTCTCTGATAGGGGACTAATGTGGGTGGTTGGATTTAGGGAGCCATAGATAATACGTGCTGCCTTATTCTGCATTTTTTTTGGAAAAGTCTAACCATATTTCTTCAGAGATTCCATTACACAAAGGGTTTACAAAATCAAAGTCTGGAAATTACAAGGGATCTTCTAACAACCGTGTGACAAGTGTCTTGATCGAAGCTCACCAATTCAAAAATTTCCTCAAATGGTAATTTATCCATAGACACAAGAAGAAGTGACTTGGTCAGTCATTGTCAGTTGCCTGTCGAAAATACAACTAATTAATTTGACAGAGTATGGCAAGCGGTATGTAGCCTGCCATTGCACTAGATCAGTCCCCAAAATGACTTTGATTTGATTGGCAGGGAAAAATATAAAGAATTCTGGTCTTGTCCTGATTCTGAGGGTTTTTTTTTTTCAAGCATTCAGTCTTGAAGCAGTCTTGAATCTTATATACTCACTTCGCCAGGTTTTCCAAACTATAGACAGTTTACGAAGGAAATGACTTGAGCTGAGCTAGCCGGAAAATCTGTACTGAAAAGCAATCATCATTACCCCACATAATCTGTAGGAGATGCATTTTGCTATTTTTCACCCAATTTTTTTTTTAAAGACATTTTGACCTTGGATCCTGAACACAGGAGGAACACTGTTCGATGACAAGTGTAATTATTGAACTTAATCTGTAGGAGAATATTGCTTTTGAAATTTTCCATGTCATCGTTAATGACCTTTCCCATTATTTCCTGGAAAACGCCCCATGCAGCACTACCACAAAAATGTGAGAGGTACGGTATTATCAACTATTATTTTGGCCATGCTGCTGCATGCAGGATGAACAAAATAGGACAAAAAAAAAGTCTAATGCCAGGGTACTACTTTTTTTCCATGATTAGCAAAACGGTGGTACATACACTAGTCTGATTAGGTTACTATTTTAGCCACAATGGATTGAAGCAGTTAGCGCTAGAATGGCCGGCTGTGGAGAGCCGGTGTCGACCGTTCACCTTCTTTAAAAGGATGGGGATTGGGGGTTTTTTTTATTTTTAAAACGGTGTCATAGGGGCTCGTGTGTAGCTACAGAATGCTTAATCGGCTAGAAAATAATAATAATCATAAGCACCTACCATAAATAATATTGAAAAATCACAAATCGAATAGGTAACCATGGCCAGACATGACTGACATTGAAATCTTGAAATTATACTAACGAAAAGTGAAAAAGAACCAGGCCCATCTACAGTGTTGTAAGTGACCCTATTGACTTAGCGGAAAACTGTCCTGTTGGAATGATGACTCGACTAGAGTCACAGGAATCACTGAGAGTCATTGACATGAAGCATGAATTCCAATGATTCTTTACAACCATGTCATCTTCTTACTTTTGATGTGATGCCCTTAACAAATCTGATCGTAATTTGAAGACACATCAACACATATAGAATGACGAGTTTAAGTAGGCAGGTCAATATTTGCCAAGCCACTAAGACAGGTAGTAAAAGAAGGTTGGAAGCTATTTATGTGTAGTTAGCCCATCATGCCTTCTCTGAAAATCTAGACTGCATGACAAATATTCTCTTGGGAATTGTATTTCAGGTGGTATTGCACAACAAAGATCTGTAATTGCATTATTTCTGTAAACCTTCTGACTATGACCCTGGTACACTCATTAATGATAATGTCCATGTTATGGTTGGAAGACATGTTAGTGCATTTCTCATGAATAATAAGAAGAATATTAAGGCACTTTGTGGAATACATTTCAATTGTAGGCAGTGCAGTGCTTGGGAGGGGAGGAAGGAGGAAATGGAGCATACCGGCCCCCTCAGAGAAAACCTATATATTGGTTACCCCCTCAACAAGTAAGATTGCGTCAATATCATCAGGACAGTAAATAACTCGTTTTTGCCTGATCTTCACTAAATTTTGCCCTAATTTTTCTATTGACCAAGTTCATTCTCATAAGAGACATCATCACAACAAATGCTTTCACTAATTTACAACCAAAAACCTTATCACAACATATAGTACTGGAGATGAAGATGAGTTGAAATTGACTTGAATTGTAGTTCTCTTGTTTTCAAATGATGCCAAATTGCACTGCCTGTTACAGTTTACAGACTATCTACCTTAACTCCTCCTAAACTACACTTGCTGAAGTAGCCTTATGGAATGGAGGAGAATGGTAGATAGTAGAAGGTCATACTGTGAACATATACATTGAATTGGACGACAAGTACCAATGATTGGATGACCTTTATGGTTTAGGCTAATTAACAATGGGAGTATACTAGGGGGGGGGGGGGGGGGGTTTCCTTTAGCGGCAAAGCACTCTGGGCACAGCTATTCCCAGAGCGAATTGAATGAAGGTGTGGCAAAGTTCAAAACAGAAGAATTGGGTGTACATATGCAGAAGAGCAAATTACACCTATATATTAGGGTTTTTAGCCATGAGTCAGCGAACTGGAAAACATTGAAAAGGGAGGCTAACAGCAATGACAGTATGCCAGGTGGGTAATGTTACTTTCATTGGACCATTAAGCTGTGTTTCAAATTGCACGCGGGCGGCGGGACGGGCGTTTGGAAGACTCGTTCCATGCACGCGGGCGGCGCGGGGCGGGCGTTCTCGAGTCCGCACCTCTTCTCACTTTTAGTTGTATATGCACTATATAAGAACCCGATTGTAGACCACTATTATTAATATTGTCGATTATTATGTTATGATGGTTATTAAGTGTTATGTCGTTGTTGTCGTTGTTGTCAAAACCCACCGACGCATACTAGTGTTTAAACCTCAACACCGGTGTTCCATTTTCTGAAAACCATTGTCGGAATGTCAACGATTACGGCCCCCCCCGCCCCCCCGACCATTAAAACTTCACAATTGAACAGGTTTGGAGATTTAAGTAGCAAAACTTGACATATCATGGGTTTTTAAACATGTGAATATGTGTTCAAAAAGGTTGTTCTAGCGTTGAAGATAGACACAATCTGTATACAATCTCATACCTAGTGTTGAAACAGTATATGAATGTTGGTTGGAACATCATTTGAACGTAAAATTGTCCTCTAAGCTCCATTATCCGCTTCAAGCGGTTATAAGAGCAGGGAATCCCCGGGAATGATTGCGAATACCGCGGGAACGCGGGCGGGCGGAAGGCAAAAAAATCGCTACCTGATGATCGATTCGAGAAAACGGCCCGCCCCCCCCGACTGTCCGCGTGCATGGAAACGGCTCCATTGGAAATAACGATGAGCGATTTTAGACGCCCGCCCGCCCGCGTGCATGGAAACGCGGCTTTATGAAAGTAGCATCCAATAATCAATTTGCTTCTGACAACACACCTTGGTTTCCAAGGACTGGTAGCTACACTTAAGCCAACTTAGCATGAGCCGCTGATGAGGGTTCTGATGAATGTTGGTTTGGGGGATGCAAACAATTGTAAGCAGTTAGATCAGAAGCAGATTTCTAACCTAGACCGGCAGGTCGCATTGGCCAAACTCACAAGATTTCTCAGAAAAATCTCCACTAGTTGGGTGTGGTAACACTAATAGGGTAGATGAATACAACTATTAGTACTGCTGATCACTGCACATGTCAGTAGTGATGGAGAGACGGCTACAAAAACGGACCAAGTTGGACAAGTATGTACGAAATAATGAAATAGCTGGCTAGCTGCTCATATACGGCATACATTGGAACCTATGAGTCAATTGAACGTCAACGGCAAAAAATTCAAGGAAGGGGGTGGGATTTTAAAATGAAAATTCTTCATTACCTTTGGGCAATACATGGCATGCTGTGTGAACTGTGAACAAGATTAGTTGAGTTAGGGCGTCTGCCAGGAGCTCCCATAGCGACAGCTTGGTGGGTTACCTAGGAGTTGAGGATTGGATGCGGCTGGGTGCCTTACAGGCATGTTCTCCCAGATGTGAGTGTGTCAAAAATTCCAACCCAATATCACAATTCACCATGAAGACGGAGAACATTTCTCATGTAGGCTATCACAAACTGAATATTGATAGTGTATACACATCTGCTAGCCAATCATTCCTCATATCAGTCTAGATTGTGGCAGTATGCAAATTTGCTCAGGACGCTAAGAACCTAAGCCAAGAAGAAAAAGAGAGATGGACGACTTCTAGTAGTAGAAAGTTAAAGTTCATCTACAGGAGTTTTCTCTGCTTCTCTCCTCACATATGGCCCTGCGGAACTCCTCAGGGACCTCTCCCTCACGTGACTGCTTCCGGTAGAATCAAAGCTACTCCAGAAACCCAACATTGCACTCGTCAAGGTTTCTGCTGAGATCAAACCTCTGTCGTGAAGTAGGAAAGGGAGAAGAAGAAGTGTTGCCTCAAAGCAAACAAGAGAACAGTTCGTTGAATCCTGAGAAACACACGTGAAACCTTTGCGCCATGAGATAAAATAGGCCAGGGCAAGAGCCTCCATAACACCTATGAGCATGAGGGGCACCTCAAAATTAAATCCTTATAAGCATTTTTCCCTTGTTGAATAATTCCGTCCAAATAATTAAATCTTCTCCCCCACTCCGTCCACCGCCCTCTATCGCAGAACCAAAATACAAATATGTTTCAATGCTTGTTACCAGTACATCCTTTCATGGTGAAGAAGTCTTGATACAGATGCTCACAGAATTTGACCAGTCCCAAATACCCAACTCGACTATCCTCTAAAGGCCTCCTGAGGCAGGATCCATGGTGTTCACTAGTGGAAATTGTTCATCATTGTAAGCAGGCCATTAAGGTCTCTGGGGGGGAGTTCTCGATACCAAGCATTTGATGATATATCTCGCATACATGATATGCTTGAAAGGAGAAGTCTGGGAGCAATTTGAACATGTTCCATCCAGCAGCAAAGTATATGACATCACTACCTATTGATGAGCTCATTATGAGTAAGTAACAGGTGAAGCGCGTTTACTGCCATGCAACCGTTTGCAAGCAAGAGGGTATTTTTTCTTAGGGGATTGATGGCTTGGTAACTGCCTTCCTACAGTAGTTATAGGGTTACTAGGTCCCATCTGTGCCTTTCTGTGGATCACAAACCAGATGAATAAACAGTGACAAACGACCTCAACTCTTGGCCCTCTCAGTCGAGTAGCACCAGGAATGGCGGAGGTACACCAGGCTTAGGTTTGAACACTCAACATTATGACTGGATGAATAGTTGAAATGAGTCAAGGAAATAACTGTGGAAAGATGTTACAGGAATTGCCCTGGATGCCATGAGACCTTGATTTGCCCAAGTTCCTCTCAGTTTCACCTCCACAGCTTGTACAGTATACACCTTCACTATAATCAGCACTTCTCTGATCAGAGCAGGGTCGTTTCAGCAACAGGGCGTACCAACCTTAGCCTGCAATAAACTCCCCTCTCATTTGACGATATGAAGATGCCGTTCCCAATGCAAAAGGAAAAAGATAGAGACGGGCTGTGGACCCAAACTTTGTTGACATCTCAAGCATGCGATGAGAAGAGTTCTAATGTGGTTGAACCGGTACTACAGGCACACGGTTTTGCAGGGCGATTCTGAACAGCAAATATGCTTCCTTTTTTCGAAATGTTCCATGACAAGACAAAAAGGTGCAGTGTGCTAATCATACTTGATTAGCCATCATACTAAGGTGTGGGATTATGCATATTTCATGAATGACCACGTCAGGAGGTTCTAGAATGATTGATTGTCAGAGATGGCAGGATGTACAGCACATGGCAAGGCAAGCAATGGAGTAAATAAAAGGGCCAGAGGAACACCAAACAAACGCGTCTTGGACAAGACTACTGTAGGTTAATGTGAATCCCAGCAGCATTCGCGAAAAGATGTCACTCAAACAATTCAGTGTTAACCGCAGTTGCCAATGCAAATATATGATCAAGGGCCGCTAGCTGCGTCCGAAGGGGTCGATGAGAGTTGATTGGCAGTTCATACGTTGAGCACGTTGTAGACAGTGAATGGGCCCAAGCGTCCCAAACATTTACTGAGCAACTTGTTAGTACTGTGGTGGTCCAGGTTTGCCTTCGCTCCTGACACCGCACTAGTTTTAATAGAAGCTTGGTAGTCTACGGTGAGTCATGCTGGGTCCCGTCTGCATGGGGGGGGGTTTAATGTGCCAGTCCACACGTACGTATAAACTATAGCAATAACGTAAAATTTGAAGCCTTCACACAATAGTAGAAACCCACGATACAGCAGCGCTCAGAGCTGAATGAATCTGCTACTGCTCTGAGGGGGGGGGGGTGAATTATATATTCATACTACACGTGACCCATTTGTAGAATTAGTGTGTAAAAGGTGAAGCTGCGCCTCAGGCTTTTCTAACCTCCTATTATGACATCATCCCGGTTTTAATTCGCAACAAAGGCCCTCGTATCTGTTCATTATTCCCTAAGACATAATTTTGTTACTCCCTCAGACATGGACAATTTGAAGCATTTTAATGAGCCACAATTTTTTGTTGTGCTGACTAAAACTGGTGGAAACTGAGTTACTGAACTGAGGATTGTGCTGCTGCCTTCATCCCAGGTGTTTGATGTTGGCAATCCTTCCTCAAGAGTGTAGCTCATCCCCACAACCCTCCCAATCTGAGAGCAGACTACACTTGATACATTTGTCCTCTAAGAACATGATATATCATATCAGTTCATCATTCATGTTCTTTAAAAAAAACCCCATGATCCCTAAAACATACTGTAACATGTGTTATTGTCAGATGGTCAATCAGACTAGGCTCAGGATGACCAAAATCTTCAAACAGGTATACAGGATATACCTGGTCAACTGTTTTGTTACATGCCGCCAAATTTCCTGGTTCTGCCTGTAGCCTCAGTCTTTGATGAAATTAACAAGCTGTAGCTCATATAACATCCATAACAACTATAATGTACAGGAGTATCTTACAGTACTATAATTCTGTAGCATCGCTGTTAGTAGCCAAATTGGGGATCCCGTACCTGCCATATTTCTGTCCAACTTCCTGAAGTAATGTACAGAAGGAACCATCTTTCACAGGTCAATCTGTGGATACAGTACTTATTATTGCTACGGACATTGCATATGACAAAAACATCACACGCCTCCCAGGTGTCCCCCTCCTCCCCCCACCTCCCCCCTCCTCCCCCACCCCAAGAGGAAAACTGGCATAATTTGATGATCTATGTGGTGAGATGTCAGACCTCCAACACTATGTTTGCAAGGAAAAATTACCCCCTTCCTGGGCTTCCGAAGAAAGCACAAAGTTGACGTTCTGCCGAGGATAATAAATACAAATACTTGAGTGTTCACCCTAGCTCATTTGTGGCTGCTTCATTTTGGCAACCCACACGGTATTGTAGATTACATACATTTAATTTGAAGGATACAAAAGGAACATCCTTGAAGATGAAATCTTTCACACGCCGGGAGTTTTTATTCAACGTCATCCACTGCCGCTCTGGAAGAGTGAAGAAAAAGATAATTCATGATGATGGGTGGGAAATTTACATGAATAAGTAAATGTACAACATGGCCCACGTACAGTAAACCCTCTACTGCACATCATCTAAATATTTACCATTAAAAACTACATAAATACCAAAGTTGGGAGTTAGCCTAATCAGCTATTGTATTATACATGTATACACTCACTGTATCGTCAATCGTGATAAAAAAAAAGTTTCCCTAAACATCAATCTAAACTGTTAGTAGATGCTTGTGGGAATACTTCCTGAAATAGTAATAATGAAAATTCAATCCATAAGTTAGCTGCTGTGCTTCAGTGCAACACGGACGGGTGGCGCCGTACCGCAGGTAGTCACCGGTTATCCTTCCAATGCATTGTGTCGCGTTTACCACAATCATGCCCGCCTCTTGTAAACACCCCACTTTGTCACACCGGGCCAATGTACGTGTTACTGTTCAACCTAAACACCAGTGGATTGAAAATCTAAGAAGCTTGTTCTAATGTGAACGATAGCACTAAAAAACTGTTAAAACGTCAAAATTGACAGTTTTTTAGACAGTTAACTATTATATCACTTGGAAAACAGGCAAATATGTGTTCAAATATGTGTTCAAATACTGAGGGTGTCAGGTCGAAAAAATAGAATAAGATATATATCGTGCCGCATGCAGAAGTAGGTTTGAGGAAAATTCCAGGAAAGATGTAAGACTTTTTACTCTGACAGTTTACCATTTTAAAAAATTATGTGGGATGGGGGTGAAAATCAGCCATTCTGTCCAAACACATTGTATAAAAGAAAACTTAAAATGCCCAGAACCCCCTTTCTTACCTTTAATTACACTACGTTTGCATACAAACCCACCTACTAGCCCGCAGGGGACTGGCATTTCCTTGTAGCTTGGTGCCCGGCAACCCCCGTCATTCCGTTCATGCAGACGGAACGTACGGATGCAGAAAACTGAGTGAAGGCACCTGAGGCTGATAGAGGAGTGGGTTAGAGGGACATGACAATGCAGGCAAGATCCACCTCGTGCGGCTTTCTCCCTTGAGGGTTAATCGGGACTGCTACTGATAGCGTGAATATGCAACTCTGTTGGCTGACTTAAGTATGGTCGTGAGGGAACGAGTCCTAATGTCTGCCCTATGTCGGCTGGTCACTCATCTAGTAAAAGGGGACCGAGGTCCACGTCTGTCGGACCTTTGTCTAAGGTCTGGCGGAGAGGGTCTGTTACAACGCGGAAGGCTGAAGGTCCGTACGCCTGGAATAAACTCGAACCAAGGGGGGCCGAGTTGTGTCCCGCGGTGAGGAGGGCGGGGCGGCCTTGTGGTAAGGAAATACCATTGCTTATAATTGCCATAACAGGGGGTTCTGGACAAATTTATTGCGCAAAAATGGATAACTCACCTGTTTACCACTAAGTTTGCAGAAGTGACACAGGGCGTGAGATGGAGGGGGCGTTCGCAAACTTCTCGGTTCCGCGGCGGCGAAGGTCGGTTGTGATAGCACCGCTCTGGCGAAGGGACCTCGGCCGTCAGGGTTGTCCGGAGGGTAGTGGGACACAAAACGGCTGCGGCCCTCAGTATCTCCATGGGTATTCTAGAAAACCACGCCTTAGAGGTAGCATGGCTTCTCAAAATACGGGCCAGCTATAACTGGCCCTCGGGCAGCGTGTGGCTTTTAATGCAGTTACTATTCCATCGTGATAATGGTACTCGCAAGCTGGCGGAATCAACGTCTCGAAAAAAAGGAAGGAAGGAAAGAGCTTTTTGGAGTTTCTCACTGCACTTGTTCTCTCTGGGATACCATTGAGGGCTTTTCTCCCCGGCCAAACCAGCTTATCCTCCCTAATTGAGGGGAGGAATAGCTGCATGTGGAAAAAAGAAGAAGAAAAAAAATAATCTCCGCTGGGTGTTGAAGCTGGTGACTGATTTTCTCGCCAGGAACTGTGGTCTCTTGTAGTAATCGTGCACAATGGCGTCTATTTTCTTAAGAACTCTTGTTGTGTTAGGGCGTGTAGACAGCTGCATCGATGGGCTAAGCTGCTGATACAGTATCAGGAACAGCGTCTTGAGTGTCAACAAGTCCAGTGGAGCATTATGAAGAAGCTCGTAAGGAGAATTCGACAGAACCTGAAGGACTTTGTTGATCAACAAAACGATTTGAGCCTATGTAGAGACTCGAGGGTTTTGTTGTCTCCGTAGCACCTGAAGGACCTCGTTGAATAACTCTATGATGAATACCCACTCGCAGGGGCGGCGATCATGGGGGGGAGGGGGGGACGGCTCCCCCCCAATATTTCGGTGTGTTGGGGGGGGACGCAATGCATTTTGTCCCCCCAATATTTGAGCCCGATCGCTTTTTTTTCGCGACACTGTATCCGATATCAGCAGGAACCGTGTTTAAAGAGGCATGCGACCTAAATGATCAAGTTGAGTGAATTATGCGGCTACATTTTCGAATTTTTTTTAGCGCTACGCGCGCGTGGTATTTCATGCGCCCAGTAGTGTGCAGACATGAGGGCCTTATGAAGACATGAATGTTTTTAACAGAAAATGCCTGCAATTTACTCTGGGTTGTTCTTAATATCAATGAAATTCTATCCCCATTGTTTGCTAAGACCGGTTTACAAAGCCTTTGGTGTCGCTCCTTCATTGGACGTTGTGTCGATTTCCGCTACAGGACCAGTTAATTAAATAAACAAAAAACTAACATTACAAATAGCTACTTGAGGAGGGAAAGGGTTGAGGCGAAGCGGTAGGCCTACCACATGGCTGGGGATTCTGTTTTTTTAGTTCAGGGTACGGGTGCGGAAACACTGGTGGAAAGTGTGGTGCACGGTTGCACATACTAAGCACACTATGAGGGCAACGGGTGCGGCATCGAACATCATGCGGGCCCCCAGTGGGGAACGCCACCAATGCGTATTCCAAGAGACATGATTCAAAATTCAAGTGAAGAAAAGGCTAATCCAAAGATTGCCTGAATTTTCGATTGGAAGCCCCAATGTGAAACGTGTTGGTATTAGGTAGAAGGTTGAGGCGATGGGGGTAGGTACCACCTGGTGGGACGTGTGAATTTTTTGGCATATATGTTGTTGTGCTTTTCGCAAATTATAAAATAGGGAGTATTCCGCAATCAATCATGGTGCGACACTTGCTGAAAGTTGGTGCGTCACTGGTGCACATACTGAGGGGGCGGTCACACAGTGCGGGTGGGAACTCCTGCAATAGCAGTCGAAGATTCGGCCAGTTAACGCCTCTAAATTCTGCAAAGGACCATGATTCAAAATTCAGGTGGAGATAAGTCTATTATCCAAAGTTTCTGACTGACTTTCGAGGGAACATCCAAAAGTGCAAAATTT
>JAODTK010002771.1:0-27720 GCA_026419785.1 Sclerodactyla briareus | reverse complement strand
AGTCCTTAACCTTTTGACGCTCTCTCTGGTCTCATATTTCTCTTTTTATATCACATCAGGTCAACACTAAACTATACTGACCAATAGTATACGAAGCCACACAGAACAAAGACAACACACCGATCTTAAAATTTTCATTGAATTTGCCTTGATGAATACCGACGAAAATAGTGTGATAAAAACGCTAGCCATCTCCTGACTATCGCTGTTGTATACCTGATTCGGACACGAAAAGTGGACCACGTTTGTTCATTTTCCGCTTCCCCCAACATAAGAGAAAAACGCACGAGGATATCCTTTATAGTGGATGCAATCTGCCTCTCTAAATCATCTTAGCACCTGAACAAAGGCTTAACTAGCCCTCTGCTGAACTTGAAACGAGCTAAATCAGACAAAGACCCAGTAGCACGATAAGTCGCCAGAGATTCTCTTACGTTTCAACGACCATAAACACCTCCCTTTTGCACCCAAGAAGGTCTTTTGTTCTTAGTGTCGACGCTTCTTTCCAAGGAACTGAAACTTTCATTAACTCTTACTTTGCCATGAAAACCCTTCCAGGCAGAAATCAGCATTCCAAACTTCCTAACAAGTTAGACCAATCTACATTACTAACCAGAAAGCCAAAAGGCTTGTGTACCTTGACTCTAACCTGACACCCCATAGCCAACACAAGACAATGGGGAGGAGCTCACATGGAAGATATCGTCTGACAACCTCACATTTCCGCCAACCACCATAATTCCCATTTCCAAAGGATTTCAGACTTGGCCGCTGGTGACTCAAACAATAGGTTCATGCAATGTACTCTCATGACCTCTGACCTACCCCAAATGAATAGGGTTCATGTCTCATCATGGACCCACTACCAATATGAGCTTCATCCTTCCAGGTGGGGTCGAGGTGGGGTGTTCCCAAGCCTTAATTGGCCAAAACATTGACTTTTCACAAAATTTCCATTTTCAAACAACTAAAATTCAACGCCTGAACCAACAAAAAACTATAGGATTCTTGTACTCCCCCTGGAAATCTACACCCCAATTGTCAACCTGAGCAGACTAACCATTCTGGACTTATGTGTTTCACAAGGTTTTCAGCTTTTGAGCCTCTGGTGACCTCTGACCTGCATCATTCCCATCCAGTGGTGTCACGTTATCGTGTTCACCAAGCAAAATTGGCCAACTTATTAACTTTTCACACATTTCTTATTTCTGACCAAAATTCACCACCCCCTACCTATCTTAAACATAGCGTGTCCTGCAACTCCCCAGAAGAACGCTATACCCCCAATTTGAACCTGATCATCTACCAACCAGCTGGACTTATCGTGTTCCAAAAAGGGGGGTTTTCAGACCTTGACCCTCTTGTGCCCTCAATGAAACCTCTGACCAACCCCAAAACGATAGGTTTCATGTTACTCAATCCTGGAGAACGACACATACAAGTATGAGCTTCATCCACCGTTGTGGGTCCATTTATCGTGTTTCACAAGCCAAAATTGCCAAATTATTAACTTCACAAATTTCCTCTTTTTGACACCAAATTCACCCCCGACCTATACTAAAACAATAGGTTTCTGTACTCCCCATAAAAAAGCTACACACCAAATTTGAACCTGATCAACCAACCATTCTGACTTTATCGTGTTCACAGGTTTGCAACTCTGACCTCTGGTTAACCTCAGCTGAGCCGTCTGCCTGACCCCAAACAATAGGGTTCATGTCCTCATCATGGGGAACACACATACCAGGTATGAACTTCATCCATCCATGTGGGGTTGAGTTATCGTGTTCCAAGCCAAATTGGCCAATTATTAAACTTTCACACAACTTTACTATTTTTGACCAAAATTCACCCCCCACCTATACTAGAAACAATAGAGTTTGCTGTACTCCCCATAGAAAGCTACCACACCACTTTGAAGCCTATCAGAATCAGACCAAGCGTTTCTGACTTATCGTGTTCACAAGGTTTTTTCAAACTCTGACCTCTGGTGACCTCAGATGAACCTCTGACCTGACCCCACATCAATAGTTTTTCTTTTTCTCATCATGGGGAACCCCCCCCCACATACCAGGTATTAACTCATCCATCCTGTTGGTTGAGTACGTGTTCACAAGCCAAAATTGGCCAAATTATTACTTTTCCAAATTCCTATTTTGCAAACTTCACGCCCCGACCTATACTGATAAACAATAGGGTTGTCTGTACTCCCCATAAAACGCTACACACCAAGTGAACCTGATCCGACCACCATGCTGGACTTATCGTGTTCACAAGGTTTTCCAAGACTTTGACCTCTGGTGACCTCAGATGACCTCTTAACTCGACCCCAAACATAGAGTTCATACTCATCATGGGGACCACATACCCAGGTATGAACTTCATCCATCCATGTGGGGTTTGAGTTATCGTTTCACAAGCCAAAATTGGCCAAATTATTGACTTTTTCCACAAATTTTTCTATTTTTGAAACCAAATTTCCCCCCCGACCTATACCAACAACAATAGGGTTCCGGTATTTTAAGGGGGGACCCTAGAAATCTAACACACAAATGTGAACCTGATCAAACCAACCATTTGGACTTATCGTGTCACAAGTTTCAGACTTGACCTCTGGTGAGCCTCAGATACATCTGACCTGACACCAAAACAATAGGTTCATGTATCATCAATGGGGAACACACATACCAGTAGGAACTTCATCCCCTCATGTGGGTTGAGTTATCGTTTTCAAAGCCGAAAATTTGCCAAGTTCTTGACTTTTCACAAAATTTTCCTAATTTTTGACCAAAATTCACCCCCGCCCTATCCAAACAATAGTGTTCTTTTCCTCCCCATAGAAAGCTCACCCTAATTTAACCTGATCAGACCAACCATGTCTGGACTTATCGTGTTCACAAGGTTTCAGACTTTGACCTCGGGTGTCCGCGATGCTCTCCCTGACCCAAAACGATAGGGTTGCATGTACCATCATGGGAAACGCAATAACCCATATGGAGCTTCAATCCATCCAGGTGGGGTCGATTATCGTGTTAACAAGCCCGTTACACACACACACACACATAACCCCACACACACCTGGCATGACTGCATCGATTCCTCTGACTTTCGTCAAGGATCAAAAACCCCAAAATTCCATCCCAGATCGGCCCTCGAGAACAAAGACGAGCTCAACACTGTCTGCGGAAATATTGACAAACCAAGCACATCGAAAGCTATATTCGTGATCACTTGCCCAATCTACCAAAAATCTTTACATTATCCACGAACCAGGGATCACACCATAACTAAATTTAAATATTTAAGCTTTTCTGTGAAATGAACATTCGGCCGAAAGGAAAGTTGTCTTGAGGACCATTAATAAAGGCAGAACCTTGCCCACCACTCTACCACTACACTATCGTACACGACATATTTGGATCCCTGAAATCACCCATAATATTCGTACGCTTACCGCTGAACTTGTGGAATAATTTAAAAAGAAGGATTTATTGCTTTCAGAGCTGTTGGGAACGATATACAACGCCAACTAATAAAGACCTGGGAATACCTGGAGGCGTTGGACGGAATATCACACCTAACAAATTGACGAAACTAACACCAATATCCTGATCTTCTCAACCGCTATTCAAGCGACCTCTCCCTCACATACAACGAAACTTCCACTTCCCAATGCCACGGAGAGTACTGTCTGATCTTGCTATAAGCAATTCAACCTGGAACTGACTTCGGCTGAGGAAATTTCACATTTTTAGCCTGGACCAAAATTCGGACTCATCAAATTTATTCCTGACACTTTGAACATTTAGCGCAGAAAAAAATGCAGGTTGCTCATATGTATGCCTATCGGTAATAGTATCTAGCTTGCCCGGCTTAGTACCACTGCGCGGACTACTATTCACAACCATGTCAGTAATGGAACCGTTACCCTCGCCCCCGAATCTAGTTTAACAACCCTTCCCCACAGAACTTAACCAGCTTCCCTAACACAGAAGCGACCAGTACCATTAGTTAGACCATCCTAAGCGAAAAAATCCCTCCTTTTCCAAGACACGCACATCCACAAACTGCATACCCTCCCAGCGCACTCCAACTGTAACCACCTGTTTAGTCCCGCGATATTTCGTCGCAACCCGACCGCAAATTCTGGGAGAATACCACGAATCGCGACAAACCATTTGAGTGCCGCGCGCCAAATTTTTGAAGTTGAAGTATTCTCCGTTTCCAAATGGGAAGTTCAAATTTCATCTTCCATTCAAATAATTCAAATAACTTAACTCGAAATGGGCAAAAACGAACTCCACCATAAACAAAGCCAACAGTAGTATTTGATACCCATGTTATCCTATGAATCAGAGCGGCACTATTGGTTGCGCGAAGGTTAGCGAAAACTTTAATTTATTGGTCTTCTCATATGCACGTGAGCCCCATATGGCACTTTTTTTAAATGTTTTTAAAAAATACATTGAATTAAATTTGCAAATTCAAATGAATTTCACCTTACCTGTATTTGAAGCGGCGTTATAACTATCCAATCGAAGCGGCACCATTAGATCCGCGCAGTGAAGCGAAATTCCCGAAATTAGGTCTTTCTCAAATTTCAACTGGTGATCGCCAGATTCCTTTTCATGTTATCCCTCAATAGTAAAATGTAAGCATCCGTAATGGATTTCGCCTCGGGCCACTGTCTTTGGCCTTTGCGATTTCAAAGGTATCTAAGGCAAATTGCGGCAATATTGGTTGCCGCGCGCGAAGCAACGTTTTGAAATTGATCATTATAAATGCCAATGGTGATTTCCCTGGCCCTTTCCACAAAATAATTGAAGTTTAACTTCACCACAAATTAGAATGAATTTCAACCTAACCTCTTTATGTCAGGCAATTACCCTATAATTGCAAAGCGGCATAAATGGTTTCCGCGCAGCGTAGCATCTTTCAAGTAAGGTCCCCTTACAGATGCCAATGTTGCGTGCCATTTTCAATTAAAATAATTAAATAATAAATAACTTCATACATAAATGAATAATCATAAATAAATAAATAATAAATAACTAATAAATAATAAATAAATAAATAAATAAAAAATAAATAAATAAATACTAATAAATAACTACATAAACATCAATAATAATAATGTGAAGTGAATTTCACCAAATTGGGTTCTCAACGTCAATGGTGAGGGCCAGAGACCATTTTATTATATTAATAAATCACTAGACAGCACACATTAAAAGACGTATATCCCTTTTACAGTTCATATCGTTTTTAGATTGAATGAAGTGGGCAAGTGGCATCCATGATTTTGCAAGCCAGCGCAGCACAAATTGGTCCAAAAAGTGATATGTTGTGGGTCTGCAATGTTAGTTTGAGATGACATTAATTCAAACAAAAACAATTCTATATAGCTCGAGGGTATATCAGCGGTTAACAGGGAAGATTTTGGGGCACACCCCGCCCCCCCCCCCGGGTAGAGAATGAGGGGAAAAAGGAAGAGTGGCAAGAAGAAATGGGAGGAGGAGAACAAGCTAAAGATAAAGCGGGAAAGAGAAAAGAGAGGAAAGTCAAAAGGGAAAAAAAGATGAAACGAGAGAGTGAATGGTGTTAAAAACGAGTAAAACAAAAAAAGAAAGAAATGGTTAACGGCAGAGGGTCATTAGCCTTTGAACAGGCGTTTTTGACTTGGTCACCTCGTATCGCCTCATCCCTCATAGTGCAAAATTACCCTTCAACAATCGGTTATTTGCCTAAACCATATATGTTATATGTTGTGTATTCGACCGTGGTATTATACAAGAGCGATAGCCCCCTCTGATTTTAGGAACGGCTTGCTCCATATCGTCTGCTTCTGCAGGCTAGCTTAAGCCTTTGATCCGTGCTGTCACTCCGTAATGCGTTGTTATATCTTGTGATTATTATGTGGAAAAGAAAACCCTACCCTCACATTTAGATTCAATATATCCAGTAAGAGTGCAAAGATCATGTTGTTTTCTGTGTAACTTCCACCAAGAGAAGGCATTTTTGTTTTTGTTAACCAAACATAAAAAAACCGAGTGTGGTGATATAAACGGTCCCTCTCAGGGCCCCCTGCGGGCCATTTCATCGATCTTGGAGGTTTAAAAACTCAAATTTCTCTTGACCAGCTCCGCACCAACCAATCGTGAGCTCCGCTTAATAGTGACCCTCGCCTTCCGGTTGACAAATCCGAATACGCCCCTGGAATATAGTAGCCAATTATTAATTGACTAGAAGTGGTTTTGGTATTTTATTGCATAGTGACATTCATTACTTAGTGTGCAATTGATTTATAAACGTCCGTTAATAAATCATACCTTTTCTTGTCCTGAAAAACCTTCAATTTTTCCTTGCTTTTAGGCTAAGTAGCCGATTGCATCATCTGCGCGCCCCCGATTTTGGCCCGCTTACCGCCATTGGGAACCCGGTTTATTCAGCTGGTATTTCTCCAGCCGGTAGGGAGTCTTGACTGTAATGACCACAGTTTGTCCTTTAATAAAATTACCTTTTCTTGTCTGAAAAACCTTATCATGATTTTTCCTTGGCTTGTAGGGCTATGGTAATGCCGTTGCTCATCATCTGGCGCCCCGATTTTGGCCCGCGACCGCCATGGGAACCCCGATTTATTAGCTGTAATTCTTCTCATCTCCGAGGATTCTTGAACGGTAATGAACCCCCGGTTGGTCTCTTGGCGCTAATGTATATTTGATATCAAATACGAGCGCGAACTATGATATAAAGACATATTTCGCTAAGTGACTATTCTGGGGAGTACGTAAGTCAATCGAGTAACCGATTAATCTGTCGCCTGATTAATCGTCGTATCCAACGAGAGGGGAATGGGAAGAGGATATCAAGAGAGGGGAAGTGGAGAAGTCCCTCTACAGTGACGATCGAGAAGATTGACCCCCCAACTGTTCAAGCAGAGGTAATTGTGTCGGGACTCGTGGATGGATGATGGATGGAGGATATATATATATTATATATATATATATATATATATAAATATATATAATATATATATATACCACGCGCACCAACGTCAAGACGTCGTCGAATTATTCTCTCCGTTTTCATAATATTTTGCTCTTTCCTTTTTCGTCATTATTCCTATTTGCTCCGCGAGTGTGGTTTCTAGTGTTCGTCGTGATTTTCGATGTTTGAGCTGTTTTGAGTCCTTCAGCGGGATTTGTTCCTTGTGCTATTTTTTGCTCTAGGCCACTCGTTCCCTTCCTAGCAAAGGCGCTAGCTTTTCTGCTTCCGTACTCGCTGTGGGTAATTAGCTGTTCATGCGTTGCAATTACCTTGGGCGGTGTATGTCCCGCTGTGGTGGAGTGTTGAGTGTGGCTATTTATTTTCGTAAGCCTATTGTCCAGTTTGGTTGTCTCTTGCCTTTGTTCTGGCTTTCCCGTGGGCCCGTGTGCCGTATCCTCTGGCTTCCTTTTGTCGACAGTATTGATTTTTCTTCTCGTCAGTGATTATGCGCTTGCTATCTGATTGGTTGTATTTTCTATCTGATTTCGTGTTATCGGTAGGCCTATATTATTTTTTCTCTCTCGTATCATTTTTACCTATTAATTTAGGCTTATCGTAAGTCGACCCGTGGTCGAAATAATCGTGAGTTGAACTAGTGTTTGTGAGTGATTTTCCCTTTACTCTTTTTATTTTCTTCTGCATCATATTTTTCACTGTAGTCCCCCTACTTTTTTAATTTTCTGTACTTTTTTGTCTTCTTGTTTTCTGTTATGGAGGGGAAGGATAGGCTTCTAGCCTGTCAGGGTTGTGAAATGTGGATCGAGTATCTGAAGTCGTGGCTGAGTTTTAAGGGGTTGAGCTTTGAGACACTAAGCGGATGGTATTTAGAGCTGTAGAATTGTCTTAGACTCCGAGCGTGAAAGCGAACTTGTGGCCGGAGTGGGTGTCAGTGGAAAGGTGTAGGAGGGGTCTCTGCCGATACACGGAAGTATGGTTGATCCTGCCGTGACACTAGGAATATTTTAGTGTCTGGCAGTTTGAGAGGCGTTGGCAGGTTGGGTCCCGATTGGATGGAGTTGGTCGGGGGGGAGAGTACAGAGGACGGGCGGCAGTCGCGCCTTTGTTCCGTCGCGTTGATGGAAGGAAGGTGTACTTGGAGGTATAGGTAAAAGGACGTTTTTGCTGGTGGGGGATTCGATTGTCCCTGTATGTACAGGGAATTAGTCGCGTGGATAAGCTAAGCGCACGCGGCGTTTGTCTCCCGTGAGCTAGGGTGAAGGATATTAGTTGAGTGTAAACAAGCTTCGTGGGGATGAGAGGTGGTGGTTGTCGAGATAGCACTATACGCTCCGGGGTGACCAGGTCCGACATCCTAAGATCCCGATTTCCGTGACCTTTTGTGCAGGCTGAAGGCACACTAGGTCAAATGTCGCGATTTGTGGCTCCGTACTAGGTTGACGGTCGCGTTGCTGGTAGGACGCTAGCGGGTCTCAATAGGTGCTTAAATTTAGATGTGCTGGTAGGGCGTTCATTGTGGTGTTTCGTGTTTCTGGGGAAGGAGGAATCTTTCGCTAGGATGGTCCTTCACCTTAATGGTGCGGTGGCTTCACTGTTTGGCAAGTTGGTCAATTCCCGCGTGGAAGGGTTTGTTAAACTAAAACTTAAATTTGGGGGGCGAGGGTTTCAGGTGTCCGTAGGCTACTGGCAGGGGGTCAATATAAGCATCGCAGTGTGGGTCTGGCGAGGTCAACAGTATCGATAGATATGTTAGCCATCTTGTCTTTTTTTTTTCTGTGCTAAATTTCAATATCAGGAAGTTTGATGATTCAATTTTAGTCCAGTAACGCAGCCTGACGCCCCGGTATTCAGAGTTCGTGTTTTAACAGTGATATTTTCCACACCGACGTTCACCTTCCTGGTTTTGTTGTTTATTAGCCACGATCGTATATTATACTCCTCCGTGGCATTGGTGTTGGAGTTTTGTTGTATGTGAGTCTGACTTGAGAAGGCCGATATTGTTGTAAGTTTTGTCAACTCGTTTGGGTGAATTCCGTCTAACCTCATCGGTATTCCCGCTCGTTATATTGCGTTGTGTACCGGTGCTCCAAATAGCTCTGAAGCAACACTCTTTTCTTTCGACCTCCTTTTCGAAGTTCTTGTAGAGTCATTATTTATGGGTGATTGCATTATCCATTTTCGTGGTCTATGGTAATTATGGCAGTCATGGATCTGGCTTTTTCATGTCCCCGGATTGTTTCCATTTCTCAGCATGTACAGTTTTCCTACCAGAAAGCATTATTTGGATTTAGCTTGTTGAGCATGATCCTCAGAGTCTGTAGAATAATTAGAAGCTTGGTATCTCGGTAGCAAGTGATCACGATATTTTAGCTTTCAAATGTGTCTTGTTCTGTCATAGCCCACAGAGTTGAGATTGTTTCCTTGTTCGCGAAGCCGATGTGTATGGCATTTCCAGGTTTTTAGCAAAGTAGCTGGCATAAATTGTCAGAAGGACGATGCTGTTGACTCGTGGATGGTTTCATTAAAAGTAACGAGTTATGAAGTTCACGTTCCTTGAGGAAACGTCGCAGTAAGAACAAGAGTGCCTTCTTGGATGAAAGTGAAGTTTTTTCTGCCATCAACGTAATCGACATCTTTGGCGATTTTATCGTTCTTCTGGTTCCGTGTTTGACGGACACGACCCAATATTTCCGCAAACTGTTGGGGTCCTCCTGGAACAAACTCCTGTACCTTCAAGTCGGCATGCACCCAATGTTAATATCTATCTTCACTTCACTGCAGAAAGAAACCCTCTGGCATTCACTTATTTCAAACTCCACAATCGCTCACCAGTCCATAGACTCCTCCTATGAGGCTGATTGCCTAGGGTGTTGGCTTCCTTGTTCATCGTCCTACTCCCTGTTGTTATCAAAAAAATTTGCTAACCTTCCTTATGCGTATTCTGTAGTCCCACCCCCAGTGCCATGCATCAGACCTTTGATTTGCCTGAGTCATCGGCAAGGGCAGCGTCTGTAAGGTCCTGCTGGCCAGACCAAGGACAGCACTAAGGTCTAATGCTGTCATAAGGTGCTGCAAAAGTCTGCCATCCTCATCCGAATGCGGTAGCGAGTGAGCGAGCTTGGGGGGGGGGGGGGTATGCATGTGACATTCTCTCACTGGTTTGCAGTGAGTTACATACTCTGATGAATCACTTAGGTCTTTCTGGATCCATCCTTTTCATTGATGTGTACTCTTTGGTGATTCCCTATAACCGTATAGAAACTTCTTTATTAGTGAAAAACGAAGAGATGAAATGAAGTGAAATGTACGGGTATTAATGTGGCCATAACTATTTTGAAACCGCCTATTAGGCTGAGTAGGAAATTAAAAGGTAGTCAGTAATACTCTATATTTGTCCATTTTGGTAACACGCATATCCTAGGTCGAAATTAGGCTCCATCAATAGGGGGGAAAATTTCCTCCATAAATTTGGTATATCGTCTTGGTTTTTTTTCAAGCTTGTAACATACCTAACTGGACCTTCCTGAATAATTATTAGCCGTCACGGTTTACCTTTACTTTGAAATTTGTTGAAAACAAGTTGCTGAAAATCCAGAAAAAATCATTTCGCTCCATTCTATCAATGCAGTATAATCAGCCGGTTATGGCGTCAAACCAACAGCTTTGTAGTCCCCGTCTCTGGAACTTGCCCTATCCATTTTCGTGCTGCTCCCAATCGTGCAATGATTCAAAGCCCAGTGCCATGTAAATGGACTGGGATTTTGGATACTTTCATTTTCACTTAGGCAGCAGAAAACCCAGACCAAATTCATCCGATTTCGAGTGTAACCGATAGGCAACAAATCAGCTATTGCAAAATTTGCCTAGTGACATCAATGGGGGGAACCACATGAAATACTCTGTAATACAAAAGTCAATGTGAAACCTGTACTTGGAAACATTGTGCCGACCAAAACTATGATGGGATCCAAATGAAAACCCCCAAATTTTGTACACATATACTGGAGACATGATCTCATCCACTCATAGGTGAATACCCTCTTCGCATTCAGGTCCATCATGGCCCCCAAGAGCATTCACTTTGTATGGTTCTATATTTTGTATATTTTTGTAGCAAAGTTTCCATTTTTGCACTTTGACCAATTTTATGGTTTGAATCGTTTGGGAAAGTGCTTTTATACGCATAATGAAATTAATGAATAATAAAACTTGCCATCTGGGAGATTGTGCCATCTGGAAGGAGATCTCGACTTAACAAATTTCATTGCCCTTTCTAGCAATGAAATTTTTTATCACTTGCTCTTATTTTTTTTTTCCTCATCCCTGTGGGGAGATTGCATTTTTTTTTCGTGTATTTTAACCACCCTGGTTTACTCAGAAGGGCGCTGTTTGTGTCAACACATCCAAGTCCTCCTTTTTTCCCCTCAATTTTTGCCCCACCGCAGACGAGCACATCATGGCGGAGCGGAGCGTGCTGCTGAAGATACATCAAGCATCCTGTTCCTCGTAGGTTATACCCTACTCGTTCCATACCCCTGACAAGCTCTACTTTGTGCTGGACTACGTCACGGAGGCTGGAACGTTTTTTTCCATCTAAGAGGGCGAGTCGTATCACAAGCCCGACCAAGTTCTACCCCTGCGGAGATGCCATGGCTATAGGTTACTTGCATCCCAAGAATATTATTTATAGGTGAGAAAAATTTAGAAGTCCCAAAAAAAATAATGCTTATATAGGCGCCAACCCATCTGTTAAAAACTGTAACCTTCCAGTCTTTCATATATGCATGAATACGTTTCAAGTTATATCTTCAAAGTACTTTAGGTGTTGGAGCCATGGGTGGTTTTTTGGAGGGAAGCAGAAGTAAGGACAGGCATTGGTCCTTTGATAGATTCCAACTCTGGGGAGTACAACCAGAGATAGCCAGGAGATGGCTAAGGTTCTTAATATTACTTTGTCTGTTTTTACCTCATGAGAAATGGAGAATTTTGTGGACCTAGTTGTCGGGGTTTTTCTGCATAGTATTGGTAATATTGTGTGTTCGCCTGGGTTTGTAAAGGAGAAACTGCAGAAGCTTAAAGTGATAAAGCTCCTGGTCCTGACGGAGTTTTATCCTTTCTTACTAAAAATCCTTGCGACGATTGTTGGCAGTCCACTAGCTATTATTTTCAATAAGACTCTCCAAGAAGGTATTTTCCGGATGATTGGAGTGAGAAGCAAATGTTTCTCCTATTTTCAAGAAAGGTAAACGGTCTCTTCCTTGTAAATTACAGGCCAGTCAGTATTACTAGTGTTGTCATGCAAGGTCATGGAATCAATCATTCGGGGTCATATGTTATTATTCAATGAGCATAGTCTGATTAGATATTCTCAGCATGGATTTAGGAAGAATCGTTAGTGTTTGACTTTAATCTCTTGGAATGTATGGAAGATGTTACATGTTCTGTTGACAAACGGCAATGCGTGTTGCTTAATTTTCCTGACTTTCAGAAAGCTTTTGACAAGGTTCGAATGAGCGTCTCTTCGCCTCAAGTTGGCGAGCTTTGGTATGGAGTGGGATGTCCTCAAGTGGATTCGCGAGTGGCTTCATAATAGGGAAAACGAGTTGTCATTAATGGGCGTCGTCTTTCTTGGCAAAAGGTACTAGTGGTGTTCACCAGGGATCGGTCTTGGGCCGCTCATGTTTCTGGCGTATATTGACGATCGGGAAGGTTCTGTTCATTCAAAGGTTAAGAAGTTCGCAGACGAGACTAAGTTGTATCGGGAGGTCGGTCGAATTGATGATGACTGCTCTTTGTTCATAGGGATCTGGATATAATTTCCAAATGGTCTTCCGACTGGCAGCAGCTGTTTTTCAATGTCGACAAGTGCCAAAGTTATGCATGTTGGTTTTCACAATTCGCAACGCTTTCTTCAAGTTGGAATGCCGGAAAATTCAGAGGTGATTTCAGAAAAGATCTTGGGGTTTGTTTTTGATTTGCTTGAAACTTCCAAACAGTGTGCCGAAGCTGCTAGAATTGGTAATTGGATTCTTGGCTTGAATTAGACGTCAACTTCAGTTTCTTGTAATGATATTTGTCAGGCTGTTTTAAGCAACTGGTGACGACCGAACCTAGAGTATTATGTACAAGTGTGGGATCCCTACTTTTCAAAAGACAAGCAGGGGGAATTGAGAACGTTCAGCGTAGGGCCAACTAAATGATTCACTGTCTGAAAAATTATCTTACGAGGAATGGAAAGAGTACGACGTCTGGTCTAACTACCATGGAGCTGAGGCGGAATTCGGGGTGACTGATTCAAGGTTTCCAAAATGTACTATGCGATCGATCGGCCTGTTTCCACACTTTTGAATTTTCCAATGTTACTGCAAATAAGAGGCCATGTCCAAAGCTTCGTGGCAAGCGCTGCAGAATGGCATTCGTAAATATTTCTTCTCGCAGAGATGACAATGAGTGGAGTTGTCTTCCTGAAAATGATGTTTGCTGCTCACGAGTGTGAATGAGTTTGTCAAGAATAGTCTTGATTATTTTTAAGGAATCAAGGGCGTCGTATTTAGTTCGAGTTTGGTTCATTTTTCTTTCTGGGGTGTTGTGGTCGGGGTCGTTATGAGGATTTGTCTTCCTGACCCTATTCACAAACTAAACTAAACTAAACTCCCAAACAGTCATTCAGCGATTGATGTACAATGTTTCGTGGGACCCATGGACAGGTCTATCCTTGTGAAGGTCAAGGTCCAAAGGTTGATTGAAGGGGCAATATAGGCATTAGTGGAAAATCTCAAAAGGTATCTCCTACAAATTTTGGTGCACAGAGATGATGTTCGGTCATAATCATGCTCTATCGCTTTACCTCAGGGTGTTTAGGGAAAAAAAGTTTTTGGTGTCCAAGGTCCCACTTGGGACCGCGGGTCCCATTTTTATGGAATTTCACAATGGTTCTTGAAATGCATCTCCTACCACAAGCTTCAATTAATTTCTTCAAAGTTACATGGTAATGTTCTTGGTAAAGGGCCATTGGTGGTGTTCATGAATTATGGCCTAAGCTCAGTTTGGGCCATAGGGCCCATTGTGTGAGAGACCGCCCCAAAATCTTGTATCTCCTACGAAATTTAGATTTGTTGCACAGTGCTGATGTTCAGTCATAATGAGGTCTAATAGCCATACGTTTAGAAGGTTCAGGAATTTTTTGGTCCCAGGTCCAACTTGAGGCCAGAGGGCCCATTTCATGATCTTTCACACAATGATGCTTGAACTGCGTTTCTCCTCCCCACAAGCTCGCAATTGATTTTCTTCAAAGTCACATGTAATGGTTCCGTTGGAGTAGAGGGCCATGAAGTTGTTAAGAACTTGGGCCCCAAAGCCCAGTTGGGCCCAAAAAGCCCAGTTTGGGCCTCTGGGCCATATATGCAATACCGCAAAATCTTGTATCTCATCATATTTAGTGAGCCATCGTAATGAATGGTCTAATGCCATACCTTCAGGGTTGCCAGGGATTCGAGACCAATACCCAGTGTGGGCCCGAGGGCCCATCAGGTGGAAATATGCAAAAATGCTCCTCCTCTCACAATTCTTGGTGCACAGTACTGACATTCAGTCATATTGATAGTCAAACAGTCGTCCTCCGGGGTGTTCAGGAGTTTTTTTTTATCTAAGGTCCCACTTGGGCCCGGGGCCCATTCATGAAATTCCATGGAATTTCACCCATTGGGACTTGAAATGGATCTCGGTCCACAAATCCAGAGTGTGATTTCTAATATGGAGTTACCAATTACATGTAATTCTTCTCGGTTAGCGGTCCATTCGGCGGGTGTTGCGAGAACTTCTAGCTGAAGGCCAATTGTGGGGGCCCCTAGCACCCATATGTTTAATCATGCAAAATTGCTTATCAAATTTGGATGCCCACATTCATTGCCTGATGTTCGGTATAATTGAGGGTCTTCTAGTAGCCGTACCTTTCAGGGTCTCAGGAAGTTTGCGACTCGAGGTCAGTTGGCCGAGGGCCATCATCCCTCCTACAGTGCTGATGTTCGATCAGGAGGGAAAAGCCATACCTACGGGCTTTTCAAGAATTGTGGTCCGACAGTACCATATAGGTCATTAGAATTTAAAACTATAACACCTGATGAAAGAAGGAAAATAGTAATTCTTTGATAGATGTTGATAAAACTTCGACCCAATGTTCATCGACCGTTGTTTTTAGGACATTTTGCCATGTGAAGGTCAAGGGTCATAGGTCATTAAAGGGACACAATAGGCCACTGTGTGGAAATTGCTTTTCTGGCCCAAATTGGCCAGTCTTTGATAGACGTTGACTAAACTGAGTAACAAGTTTATAGGAATGTATTGCGCCGTGGCATGTGAAGACAATGTCACCAAAGCGTGGTACATGGACACAAAGGCACATTGTTGGAAACTGTCTTATTGGCCCATGATCTGAACATTCAACAAACTTCGTATGTTACATTTGTCTGCATGCAATTTCGAGCTACCAGCTGTGCCTACACTGTCTGCCTGTGCTGGGGGGGTACATGCATTTTTGCGGGAAACGCAAGAGCATGATACTATCATGCTCTTGTGTGACAGGCGTTAGCCTAGGAGGGCAGCTCTGTTATGATCATTCATAGCCGCAATGTGGCTTTCCACGATACGTGAGACTGCGATTTGGTCTTCCCCTCATTTCTCAAAGTGACACCCCTGCGGTCAAGTGAGCTCCAGTGATTGTTACACGAAGGACATAATAACAAAGCTCTGTAGAAGGGCTTGGTCAATTTTGCGCCTAAATATATAAGAATTTAACTTGCTACCGGATGGGAGTAATAGTGTCAGTACTACTATTGTGTCCATTGAACAGACCTGTGCGCATTGTAGATATCGATCTGATACCCCAGGGTATTATAACAAGGCAACACCCAGTTGTCATAAAAATTTCAGATTTGTTTGCACAGCGGGGAGCTGTGTTTGAGGTCCAGAGGGAGTAGTGCTCCCCTGTGGCGCCAATTATTTTTAGAGCTGTTGTACCCTGAGATCCTATTTTGTGTATTGTAATAGGGGCGAATGAAGGGGAGGTTTACAATCGGAAGGCTGACTATATACCCCGGTACACGTTGGTTGTTTGAAACGAGTGACCTTTTTCGTGTTATGACTGAGCGGTTAATTCTGGCACTGTAAAGTCTTTTGTAGTATCTGGCACCGGAAAGATTACGGAAAACAGGGAATACGCCGGAGTGTCGGATGGTGGGCCTGGGTGCTGTGACTTACGAGAGGCTTTCTGGATTGGCGAAGTGTAAATATGGCTTGACCATGTAGGTTTTCAACAGGGGTGGAATGGGATGGGTATTAATATTAAGGAAACCCAAATATCAGACTAAAAATGTGAAAGCTGGACATGACAGCATGAAAATCCCTTGTGATGTCAAGGGTCCTAGGGGCAATCAGAAGAAACAATGAAACCCCCTGTATCAGGACTAAACCGTGGTTGGAACTCGATAACACAACTCGCAAAAGAAGGTTTCGAGTTATCAATAAAGAATCTTGTTGATTCTTTGTGAATACCACTTTCTGACTTTTTACTATCATGGTGCAGGAATGGCAGGCAATTAATGTGTTGCATCTATGAGGAACTTAAAGCCTCCCCACCTTTCACTCCCTGGAACTCCCACTTGAACCATCTGACCCCCTTATGAACCCCCTTGAACTTGTCAGGATAACATAACGGAAAAGGTTGCATTTTCGTTTCCAACCTGTAACGTGTTGTCGAGTGATCACAGATTGATATAATAAATAAGAGAGAGAAAAAAATTTTTTGCATAGGCCGAGTAGGATTTTATTCCCTGAAATGAATCCCCCATCGGTGATGCGGTGAGGTAGCAGCCTGTCTGTGTCACCCACTGCCTTGATCTTCTGCTAGTGGATTAAAAAAAAAAAAAGGGGCCCCCCCCATAGCCCAATTTTGCAGGAAAAAAATTGAAAGCAATGAAAAACAGCAAATCAGTATTTCCTCTGGCATCCGAACACTTTCGCGTACATGCATTGAACCCTTTAGGAGCTTACGATGATCATACAGACTATGATGACGGGTGTCCCAGTAAAAGCCAAGCTATAACTTAGCGAGTCCAAGAAATTCAGGCTAGTTATAGTGGAGAAGATTGTGGGGGAAAGCTTGTGACAATAGTTTGAGCAGCTTTCTAATGCTAATAATACATCATTGCCAAGTTTCAAAGAGCTGCCATGCAGTTCAGGCAAAGCAGGAATGTACGCATGCCTTACCTTCACAGACAAGAAGCAAGATTAGGGCCGGGACTAGTTGCACCATGAAAAGTAAGCTCTTACAAATGAGTGGAGGGTGATGTGTTATTCACAGCTACTGACACACAAACTGTAAACGTCCCAGATAAGGTAACTCCGGTGGTGCCAGGGCTCTGGAACTTACATCTGATCTGGATAGTTTTAAGTGAAATTGAAACATCTATGTAACTCCGCAATTTGCCATATTCCAATATTACCTTTGTACGTTTCTAATTCTGGAATAACCCTCTCCCCCTCCTCTCTCCCGACCCCCCCTCCCTCTCTCCCCAGATCATTGAAAAACTGTCTGATCCTGAATTATGGGCAACAGCTGTACAGTGAACTCACAAGTCCGAAACTAGCACAGAGGGAATTCGAATCGGATCCCCTGCGTCAGGGGCGGACGCTCAGGGGCAATTGTGTCAACCAATTGGCGATGAGACCCACCTCGCAATTTCACCCAGTTGGCATCAATGCCGACTATTAATGTCAAATCTGGAAATAGGCAGGGTGGCCAGTTTACCAACTCCTTTCGTTAGAAGTGAGTTCGAAACAAATTCTGCCATGTTTCGTTTCAGCCCCCATCTAACAGCAGGGACACGGCTGAAATGTACGACAACATTCTCAAACAAGCCTCTCAAGTAAGGCACAACTTCACCCCGGCTGCAAAGAGCGGTTCTCGATGGGGTGAGTCGTCAGGACATTGTTACTGTATCTATAAATGTCATGACTGATATACCCTACGACCATTTAGAAGAATGATTGGGTTGGTGTGAATAAGTGGATTGATTTGTGGGAGGGAGGGGGGGGGGGGAAGGAAGCTCAAAATGCAGTCATACTTCTGGGGGGGGGCACACATGGTTTCCTTTGTCTGATTGGATTTCCTTCTCACAAGGTTCCTATGCCTTGTGACATTTAATTTGAGTTCTATAGGGACAGTATTGGTTCATGATGAATGCGAAGTGGATCATTTACTGGATGGGTTCAGTCATAAAGATTCTGAGGAATGTTGGAAGTACATGACCTCCAAGAGATCATGAGACTCTGGTATGAGGATAATCATTTGCTTGGATACAATGGAGGTTATATTGTGGGGGAAGGGAATGAATGGAAGGGGAATGGAAAAATCACATTTACGGGTTAACCAAGTTTCAGCCGATGATTCCTATGGAGCCTGTTGGGGAGAATCCCTATTCATATTAAATACATGGACATTTCATTATTCATTGTGCAAATAACTCAACATTTGCAAGAGTTTCTGTGTCTCTCTTCATGAACACTACAACCCACTACATCAATCCTCTCTCATAGACATATTATTTTTCGAAGTGATTAAGGGTAAATTTTGAGGGGTGGAGGGTGGGTGCGCGTATGATATTTATGATTGCAAGATGGGTGCTTCAGATTTTGTCAAATACAATGCACAACTTCAAAGGCCTCTAAACTCCATAACAGAAATTGTCAAGAGCATTTGGACGAAAAATTGAGTTTTTTCCTCAGCTGTTATTACTCTTATAATATATTCTGTTATTCTCTCCATTCTTTAATTGTGAGTGAATTGAACAGTTTTGATTCATGACGGTCCCTGAATATGTTAGTTGAGCTCTCCATGATAATGTACTAACGCTGCTCAATCACCATTTCCTTTAAGCTGTTGACGTGAAGAAGGATAGAGTGGATCGTCTGTGGGCCGGAGAGAGGGACTTTGACGCCCTCAAGGAGCACGAGTTCTTTGAGTCTACAAATGGATGGACCTCGACAGCAAGGAGGATTTAAACCACATTATAATCCCAGTGGTTAAGAACTAAACATTGAAACAAAGAAATGTATCGTGAACATGGAAATCCAGGGATATCAAGCATCTTATAACCCTGTAACGTGGTTAAGAACTTACATTGAACAAAGAAATGTTATTGTACATGGAAATCCAAGGGGTCAAGCACATCTGATAACCTGAACGTGGTAAGAACTAAACCATTGAACAAAGAAATATTATTGTCATGTGATAATCAACCACCGTACACTCCAGTACATAGTAAGACAAGCACTGAACAAAAAAAGATTGGTTGTAACATGAAAAAAAGAGGGAGGATCAAATAATTTATACACCCATCATGGTAAGAGCTAAATTGAACACAAAGAAATAATAAGTTAATAGTTAAATCTTGAATGGGTCAGAAAAGTGGAAATATGATTGTCAGCTGTCCTCTAATGTGCCAGGGTTCACCCCGAAAAAACTGTTTGTAAGTCCAGTCCACAACAAACTTGTTTTTCTTACTTTGGTTGGGATTGAACGGAAACTTGTTGGATGTTCGTTCTGCTTTACGTGTGGTATGAAATGTCTGAATCTACCATCTCCATCCACAGAATGGAGAGACTCGACTTCAAGAACTATCGACCAGGAGTTGTCGGGAAGACTGTCACCAACTCGGTTGGCAAGTCCTGCACCGCGAACATCTCCGCCAGCGTGCAGGAGGCCGACAACGCCGGGGGGGGCCTTTCCCCCCCCATTGGGGGATCACCTACGTACCCCCACCGACTCGGGGAGTGAGGGCGCAGTGATGCAGCTCGTGGGGAAATGAAGGGTCAACCATCCTCAGCCATCATCACCTGCATAGTGCAAAGATATTGACCCCAGGGTCATGAACAGCGAGCTCCGTGTCCAATTGCGGACATCTGTTCGGGAAGTGGTAAAAGTGATTGTGGCGCCGGCAAGAATTGATTGCCAGAGTGATTAGCAGCGATTAGAGGAAGTAAATTTTGAATGAGCTCGGCAGTTGGGGACACAGTGCACAGCGTGTGCAGTGGTTGACTGCAGTCTCGCATTCTCACAACGTGGAGAAGCATATGATATATATGTACGAGGTTGTTTGACATATTTTTGCGAACATTGAATATTTAGTCATTTCACCTAGCATTGCCGTCCACTAATTTGTTGGGCGATATTGAAACTTTCTGGACGAGAAATCATGCACCTAGTGGTTCATGGCACGCAAATCTCGAAAAGGAGTCAGTAAGTTAGGTATGTATAATTGAGTGTTGTACTCAATCGGGATGCGAGAACAGTAGGAGTAGGTATCGGCTAACATTTAGGTGAGGGAAATGAGCCCAGACCCCCACTTTTACAGTTGATGGGTTGGCGGAATCGAAAAACGTGAAGAGACTGTAAACGGCCTCACAAGCTGATAATTGGAAGGAGGATTCATTGTATAAAGACTGGGCTTCACGTGGTGTTATCAGAAACTGCCTCTGATATTATGATTTATGTATTTCAAGCATCCTGACGTATTTTGTTGAGGAACAAGATGCAACTTTGTGTAGTTAATCCTCTGCCACTGGCATGTTGCAGTTGAGTAGATTGCAGTTTAGGGGTAGTACGATCATACCAATCTTGCCTACAATATTCATAGGGTGCATTCCTCACAATTGGACAAGGACTTTTTTGTCAAATATGTGCAGTATTATTTTCTTTGATCAATTGAAGGTGACTCTAAGGGAATATACACCCACCCGGGCGAAATCAAGCACATGGTTCTGAAAACTCCTCAGTTTTTGGAAAACACCAATTTTTGTTGCCGTTTATCCCTGTGAAAACAGAAATTCTTGGCATTTGTTCATTCCTGGTCTGACCGTAGAGGCGACGCTCCATGGTCAACTCTGCGTACTAAAACAATTGACATGAAATTCATCAATCCTAACGGAGACAGCGAGGTATGGGTAATGCTTTCTACACAACCAAGACGGATCGGTGATGTGTTTTTGTTTTTTTCCACAGAACTGCAACTTGCTGAGGGGTAAGCCAACAGCCGATAGGGCTGTTGACAGTGTTGGTTTACAAGTAGGTGGCCAAATCTATGATTCAAATCACAGTGAAAATGACCACTTTTTGTCCAACTTTATTCCAAGCAGTCAATCGTGAGCATCTCAAGGGTTGCCCGAGGTCATGGAAAGGAAACCTGAAAAAGTCAAGGAATTCTTTTTTTAAAAAACAGGCTGAAAAGTTGAAATTCAGGTGAGAAGGTTGTTGAGTCATGGAAAAAAGTCATGGGAAATTTTCATGAAGTGATGCGTCAATTTCTCAACAGCTGTTTAATGTTGTGCTTTAGCGGGTTTTTAGATGTTCATTCAAAATTCTATGCAAGATGTTCATGGAAAAGTCACAGAAATGATTGCCCAGAACTGCAGGAACCCTTGATCTCACTTCTGGCAAAGTCATGTAAAATGCCTTGGGAGAATGGTCAACGTCTTCCTGGAACAGTGTTTATGCCCCCCCCCCTGACAATGGACTGTTGTTTTTAAGGTGGGCACCAATTGTGTTTAATGAGGTTCTCTAACAGTATTTTATTATTTAATGTTCCTTGCTAAATATAGACTATAAAATCCTAACTGAGCAGCAAGCAAGCTGTAGTTGAGGGCATTTTTTACCATATGTAATGGCTGAGTTAGTATGAAACAAATATGCATAGAGGTGTGATTCAGGTGCAAACTATGTCAGATTAGGGGGGACGAACATTTGGCCCCTGGAGGCACCAGGTATGGCACTTCAGGGGTCGTCTTGATGGGCATCAAAACCATTTTTATATTCGATCCTGGCCCACTCTATATTTTCAAGAACAGGGTCAATCAATTACTGATGCAAGTGATCAGTGTTTATGGAAGTATATGCAGGGGTGGGGGATGGGCAGGAATGACCCCGCCCACCATTGTTCTGAGCGGTGGATACACAGTTATAGTATTAATGATGAATAATATATAAAGAAATGTAACAATTAGATACATTGTGTAACAAATATCAAGCTCAAATTTAGAATATGTCATCATTGGAGCTTTGCTGAAGCAGGGTTGTCAGAAAAGGGCAATTCATTATACACTCCTAAAGATTGTGATGGCAATTAGTGTTTTATTTGGGAATTTTAATCAGACTTAGTGTGTATTAACTATGGTTTGGTTGGATTCAAGTCAACATCGAACATTCTTTTATTACAAAGTACACCTAATCACCTGATCTTACTGCAGGTGAATGGAAGACCTGTAATTATAATTAAGAAAAATACCACAATGTGTAAGTTTCATTAAGTTCATGAGCATTGTATAGTCCTTCAAAGCGGTTTTGGTCCATATTAGGAGCCAGCTAATACGTACAAAGACAGTATCTCGGTTTTAGGCCCTCTTATGGCCAGATTCGGCCGTAAAGTTTCCATACATTCGTTGTTTATGTACATATTTAACATGTAAGGGACAAACAATGATTATCAGGGTCCAATTAATACCGAAAATTTTATCTGATTATTGAGAGCAAGGCGAGAGGGAAGGAGAGAGAGAAGGCCTAGAGCTGTATCTTCGGTCATTGAAAACGACGTGATGTGTTTCTTCTTCTGACTTGCAAATGGTATTTGTCTTGTGTGAATGGGTATGCAATATATTGATTGTTATCCAGCTAACGCTAATCCCACTTTGCATATCCTAAACCACGAGAGGGGCTCAATGCACTAATGCCCCCCTCACTACCCCAGGTGCACATTCAGGTTCCTCAGCATATGAATATGGACCTTAGCTTTGTAATTGTTCACATGGCTGCACTTGGGGGTTCCGGAGTATGGTCGGGGCAGATGAGATCGGATTAGGGAGTTGTAACAAATAAATGTAAGTGTAACAACTGACAGCGATGCTTCAGGTTTGGAGGTGTAGTTGCATTCTGACTATTGGGTTGTGTGGGGCTTACCAGTCAAATATGCAGGGAGCAGTTAGGACCTATATCACTCGTGTTACTCGACGTGCGACGCGGAATCACTTGAACTGAAAAACCTTCAATGACTAATCACACGCGTAGGGCAGTCTTTTATTGCATCTCTGCACTGATGAAGCAGGTTACAACCCATTCTATCGTGGTGGAATTAACTTCAAATCATTTTATGTGAGGGGGACCTCGGTCTTTACTGGTAGGACGTTCATATCTAGTGGTTGAGGATGCCCTACCCCAACAAGCTATTGCTTTCCGAGCTTGGAGATCTGATTTACTCGGCCCGCCAAAACAGTGTAGCATCCTCCCCCCGCTCCGAGATGAAATTGTTTATGGGTGGTACTCTGAGGCAAGATGCTTCCATTATTCCTGTCGCCCACTGTACACACTAACCCGTGTAAAACCTGGCAAATCTATGGAATATGGCAGTTACTTAATGACTTTTGTGACAGCTTGGCTGATCTAATGCACTAGTTAATTAGAGAGAGTCGTTGTCCAGTGGCAAGACAAATACATTAGGTTATAAGTAAGTGACTGAGAGGCGAATCATTCTTAGGCTGGGGCTTCATAGATGCGGATGTCGTAGCCGCAAAAATGCCATGAATGGAAGGATTGACTTGCAAGTAACGAACAGAAACGTGCCCCCCAAATGACCAAATGAAAAAAAAGAAAAAAAATCATCCACAACAGAATGGATGACGAACACCGAGGAGGGCAAATTTACTACGATGTGTACAGATGTGGCAATGATGCTGACAGGGCAAATCAATTCTATGGATATTCCAAAAATGAAGCAATGTAGCATTCCCTGGTTATGTTTTGCTAGATGATATTCATGCTCCCTTTAGTACGTATACGGTTGTTATCCTGCCAAAACACCAATTGCCTCTCAAAGATGATCTTCCCATTCCCATAACCAAACCACATCTGCATAAGAATTCACCTTAGTCGGTTGTTCCAACTTATACAGCAGTCATATGGTCTTTGGGTCCTTTGGAAGGTTACTGGGTGGCACTTCTACTGCATTTTTCAGTCACAAGAGTGGCCGAGGGGTAGGTATCAGACCAGTTTTTGACCCACCTAAGTACGACGACTCGCATAGGCAGGGTAAGTGGGGTGTAATTAGGGTCAAGGTAGTGATAGAGGGGGATAAGACACAAATCTGAATAATAAATCATTCAGGGCATTAGAAACGAGCATGTGCACGTCCAAATTCTCATATAAGCTTTCCAGGTAATCTCAGAGAGCTATTATTGCTGTAGAGTTGTGTGATTATGGGGTCTTTCACTCATAACATAAAAAATATTACACGAGGAGGAGAGTTCACGTGTGAGTACTTGTGTGCATATTAACTTATTTACCTACATTCATTCATCCACGGTCACCTTCTATCATTTTGTGTGTCTTTTCAATATTATAATCGCTTTTGATTTTTAAGGTTTTTGTTAGGTCCTTTGGGACGATTGTAGTCATTTTTATCGTTGTGTGTGCGAGTGAAGGACCCAAGCTATCGGGCTTGTCTGTCTGTGTGTATGTAGGGCATGTTGCATTGTCCACACCAGCCTGCCACACCCCTAATCTAATTGTGTATATATATGTGCTATTTGGCATGTCAAACACACCTGATTCAAGGAGCAAAATGGGGTCCTCGGATTGAGATTGCGTTTTATCACATTTTTGATATCCCCACCCACCCATCATCTTTATATATATTATAAGATAGCAGGTCCCTGGACAAAATCCTGAGGACCATTTTTGATGGACCGAGGACATTGTGCGTGGTGTGCGTCACAGAAAGAACACAACCCATTAAGAGCTATTTTGCTATGGAATGGACCCACCACAGAGGCATTGTTTTGACCGATATAAAATCCGATCTATTTCGATTGGAATTGCTGTATACATCATTAGGTGGTCTGATCTCATATTACTATTAAAGCTTTGATTTGGGGGGGATGGAATAAACTGTATATATAGTAGAGACGACAGTGGTTAGGCATAGAGTATCAGGGACATTGAGACTGTTACCAGATATAAATATAGTGAAGTTGAGAAAAATACTCGCTCCATGTTGTTTTTTTGCTGGTTGAGCTATTGCGATGCACATGTCACTCTATCTATCTATCTCTATCCAGTGTTGTCAACAATTGCCTTTTGGCCCCCAAACCAGTCAGTCGTGATAATGAATGTGCCAAACTTGGACACATGTTTTTCTGACCCATGGGAATGTTGCCTTGTCAGGTCAAAGGTCATAAAAAGGGCATCATAGGCCATTACGTGGAAATGTCAAAATGAGCCTAAAATTTTGATGCACAGTGCGATCTTCAGTCATATGATGGTCGGACAGCCTACTCTTGGGGGTGTTCAGGAATTTTGTGGTGAAGGTCCCCACTTGGGCCCGAGGGTCCCATTATGAAATTTCACACAATAGTACTTGAAAATGCATCTCTCCACAAGATGTTCTTCAAAGTCATGTAATGTTTCTGGGGTAGAGGGCCATTAGGGGTGTTGGGAATTTTGGAATCAAGGCCAGTTGTGGGGCCTGGGGCCCGTCATGTGGAATTGCAGCAAAAAAAATGCTTCTCCTCTCTACGAATTTCAGTGCACGGGTGCTGACATTCGGTCATAAGATAGTTATCAGCCGTTCCTTGGGGGGTGTTCAGGAATTTTGTCTGAGGTCCCACTGGCCCGTGGCCCACCATTTTCTGTTATGTTTGTTCACCAAATGGTAATTGAAATGCATCTCCTCGTACAAGATTCAATTGATTGATTATTCACTAGTACATGTAAACAGTTCCTTGGATATGTGGTGTGCCATTGGGGGTGTTGGGAATTTTGTGCTTCAAGGCCCCAGTTTGGGCCCAGGGACCAATCATATTGAATACTGCAAAATCTGGTATCTCCTCCACAAAATTTTGTTGCACAGTGCTCTGTTCAGTCATAATGTTTGGTCCAATTGCATATCGTCATGGTGCACAGGAATTTACCA
This sequence comes from Sclerodactyla briareus, assembly GCA_026419785.1. Classification (NCBI taxonomy): domain Eukaryota; kingdom Metazoa; phylum Echinodermata; class Holothuroidea; order Dendrochirotida; family Sclerodactylidae; genus Sclerodactyla; species Sclerodactyla briareus. The sequence continues at coordinate 1,705 of JAODTK010002771.1, read as the reverse complement.
TGGTCCCAAGGCCCAGTGTGGTGGGCCTTGGGCCCTCATGTGGAATACGAAAATGCTTCTCTACATATTTTGTTGCACAGTGCTGGACATTGGGTAATAATGATGGTCTAAAGCTGATTGTGTACCAAAGGCCCTGTGGGCCCTGCGCCCATATTGGAACTTTTATTGACTGCTAGACATTCTTTGGCGATTATGAAGATAATGATCAAACTGCCTCCTCGGCCCCATGATCTGGAACATTTATCACACATTGTTACATTCCTTTGGTACATTTGGGTGTTTGAGCTACAGCACCATTGGTGCTCTAGTTTATTGTTGGTTTGAATTGACTATCGAACAAGTTTCTTAGTCATCCTGACATATTATTAATATATATATATAATATATAGATATATAGATATATATAATATCACATAGCAGTGCCCTGTAATGAACAGACTGTATACATACAGGATGAATTAGGTTGGATAGATACTGGTATTATATATACCCCCATGAAAAATCGTTGTGGGATGACTGGAGCAAGTATTCGTCAAATTTAGAAAGGACTAGTGATTACTTAGTGTGTGTGTGTCACACTCGTTTGTTGCAGGTTTCCTCCGAAATGGATAAGATTTTCTCATTGAGAAAAAACGATCTATAGTAGATTTATGCCACGAGAGTCGATAATGGAGTATGGTAATTGTCTATTCTATGTATCTACGTTTGAAGCTAGTTAGTGAGATTAGGGTAGATGATGTTGTTTGGCACTCGGAAGAGGATATTTAGTTAGATGAACAAATGTTTCAAGAAACTCTGAGGGACTATCGATGTGTGTCCAATTTGCATTCATGAATGTTCTGAGTTCCGTCTGTCGTTAGTCCGAAAAAGAGAGGAAGGGTCTCTGGAAGTACCTAATTTAGGGGCCATTTCCAATGAACTTGGTACACTCGTTGGTAGACAAGGTGCAACACATCGTGCAATTCGGAGGTTGAGTGAATAGTTCAATCATCTGGCTGTCAATATGGGCCGTTTGTGAGAATACGAAGATTGGCGCAGCTTTAATCAGATGGTCATGACAAGGCGATCGCCCACCAGTGCCTGGTTCCCCAATCAGTGTTCATTCTATTTAAGTCACCAGGCAAAACAATTACAAGGCACTCAATGTGTCGCTAAAGATTCCGGTTGGTAGTAGCATTTAACAAAAACGTGACTAACAAGTGACCAATTTCAATGCCAAAGACTGAGATTATTGACACAATGTTGATAAAGTAGTGGAAAGTTTGTGGAAAAATGGACCTAAAATTGCCAAATTGTGCAAATATGGCAAACTTCAAAAATGTATTCAAACTTTGCAGGTAGGACAAGTTGAATGACCTCAGATACCCTGAATGAAATCCATGATAAAAGGTTTGGAACTCAAGGTATACCATACCCACATGGTTTATGAAAATCCAAGCAAGTTAAAAGATTGCATTTTACTCATGGTAAGTTGACCCCGAATCTTTTGTCAAAAGTTTTGAGATGAAGGAGACCATATCCACCGAGTTTTGTGGAGGATAATCCGACAAAACCTTCTTATTCGCATAAATTATGCGGAATTAGACAACTTACATTACCATATTTTACGCTGAAAATCGTATCAGTTCATCTAACTTATATCCCGCATCTATGTGCCAACCAATGCACCATAGCCCTACGGAACATCCGTAATCTTGCTACCAAG
>JAODTK010002765.1:347500-482839 GCA_026419785.1 Sclerodactyla briareus | reverse complement strand
TTAAATTAAGATGGGTTAATTAGCGTATTTCATGTAAATTATTGTTTAAGCTCGTTAGCAAGATTACGCAAGAACTGATGTGCTACATGATGTAGTTTTTTAGCAGTAGGACCCTGGATGACAGGTAGATTTACTGATTAGATTTTAGCGAAATCTACTACTTAAGTGGTCTAATGCAAATTGATGCAATTTTCAAGTTTGTCAGATTTCCGAACAGGTGGATGTGGTCTACCATGGTTCCCGAGCAAGTAAAAGTGAAGTCGGTCACTCATGGTCATTTAATGTGTTTAATTTGCATATTATGCAATTTTGAAAGTTTGTGGGATTCCAACAGGGAATGGTAGATGTGATCCACCTTTTGATCCTGAAGAATTTTAAAGGTAGCCTACAGCTGGGGTCAGTAGAGGTGGGAATTGTAGGGTGCCTATTTGCAAAATTTATTCCCAATTCCAACTTGGTAAGAATTTTCGCCCAGACTCAGGAGGTATGTCTGTTTAAATTTCTGGCTGATGTGCTGAGGTTCATGAATTTGATTGAATTCCATCTATAATAGTTACTGTTCTAGAATTTAATATAAAACACCGAGGAAACGCGTAAACCAAAGCTCCTGAGACAATTTTAATGCTGTTATGAGCTGCCCAGCAAACCCCTCTTACCCAAACCAATCAATTATGTAGATTAGACCACAAAAATACTGTAGAATTTTTCTTCCCGGTTCATCTTCTTTCCCTTCTTGACTGGGGACGCTTGCCCAAACACCCCCCCGCTCCGGATATGTGCATGGATTGCACCAATTCCACTTACTGTTGCATAACATTGCATAAGTCATGAAGAATAGAACATCCTCTCTTTTACTTACTTATACTCCTCGGTTTGATTCCACCAGAAGGCTGCTTCTAGCTGACTAAGGAATCCTTAGACGGAAAATTATGGACGGCTCCAATTTTGGTGTTGGAAGGCAAACCGGCGGACTCTCGCTACTCTTTCGAAGAGGTGTCTGAGTAACGAGGCAGGGGTGAGAATTCTGCTCACGGGATCCTTTTAAAACGTCCCCATCGAACAGACGAGAGTGTAGCTTCTTCTCTTACTGAACAACCCCACAGTACTTGTATATAGGGGCTGGCTACCATACCACAAAATTTAGCCCATCAATCTGTTCATCACCTATGTTTGTTTATTAAAGGCCCCCTAGCTGGGTATTGAAATTCTAGTCTGTGACTGTTTGCTTTACATTCATTATATGTCAAAAAGGTAAATTAATAGATAGACAAAATGTGGGGTTCCTGGAAGAATTTTTGGACATTTTTGACTGCTGCGTGGAGATAGGTTGTTGGTGTGTGGGAGAGGGGGGATGAAGAGGAGGGATGTTTGCTGCCTGGCAGTGTGGGGGGGGCTGATGATGGCATGTCCTGGCTGCTTGGAAAATACAAGGCAAGTAATGAAGGAACATCTTCGATTTTAAAAAGGCAAGAAGCCGGGTGCTAAGGGGATTTAGAACATTTCAAGTTGGATTTTGGGGTCAAAGACTGGGTTGACTGAGCGGAATAATAAAATTCATCAAATGTGGGTCCGGATTTACACCTGGAGAGTGGGGGGGGGGGCAAGAAGAAAGCAATAAGGGACTTTGATTAAGAGTGGTAAACCCTATTGGTCAGTTATTTTATGAATGTTTAGAATTTTATGTGTTATATGTGAATATGGGATTGTTCGTTTGACATGACGAGGGTCCGCATGAAATAGTTGGTTGTTTGTGTAGTGAATAATTACAAACCAACCGAGACTGATCCGCGCAACCAGGCGATTTTTCGCCACTTTTTGGCGAATCGCCTTGTTTCTATTTTAACCGCGCCCCCGCAAGCGATATGGCACGACTCACTTTTCAGTATTTGGTCGGAGCGCTTTATTTCCGGTTCTGTTATCCAGATATTATTCAAGATGCGTTTGGTATCAAAATCAGATACATGATATCACTAAAAATGTCGCAACGCTTTTTTGTGAATGGCCCCATTATATTCGTAAAATGCTGACATTATTAACGTATTAATTGAGGCTCACACAGTCCAACACACCGATAACCAACCCCCCATTATCTCCAAACCCACCGGAAGTTTAGAAACCGTATTACAATTTCTTTTTTTTTCCTTGGCCCGTGTTTGCTGTTAGCAGAATTAGCTTGGGCGGTCAAACCGAAAGAATAATTCACAAATTGGGATCAGTACCGCCCGCCACTCATCGACCGTGCAATGATGGCGATTTATGATGACTGTTTAGAGAAGTCACGGGAGAATGTCGCCTGTAAGCAATTAATCATAAAGGAACAGTTATGGTTGAAAGTCAACGTATTCGTCACTGTTAGTTACTTACCGTCATTGGCCTTCCGTTACAACACTGATTTTCGAGAGCTCTATCTATCGCGTGGTCGTTTGGGTTAATAGTCTGTGGACATTATCTGACATCATGATCTAAAGGTGAGTGTGTTTTACTTTTTTTTTCTTCTTCCATTTAAGAGATTTTTTTCCTCGTCCAAAAAAATACTAACTTCTGTTGAAGTACTGTCGGTGTTTTGGTAGGGAATACCGTCCCAAGTGGTTTAGTGATCATGAATCGAACATTTTGTCTAAATTTTCGGTCATGAATATTCACTCTCGACTGATGGCCTTTACATAATAAGTGTATTCCTGGTCCGATTATAGTAGAATGATCACAGCTTTCCTGTATTTTTAGAAGTGTCAGAATCTTTTTTTTTTTTTCCTGACAGAAGAAGTCTAACATGACAATGAAAGACACCGAATCTATACTGTTATCCTTTACGGAAGATCCACTGTCGATAAGCCTTCGTCTAAATTTATATCCTTCAATTGAATCCCCTACAATACAAAAACGTTTTAAAACCAAAACATTTTTTAACATTTTTTCGCTGATTGTTTTAAAACGTTTTTTTTGAGTAACAAGAAGGTTAGGTGAATGTTTCCAGAACGTTTCACTAAACGTTTTTGAAAAAAGTTTTGAAAAACGCTTTTTTGAAAAAACTTTTCCAAAAAATTCTGAAATTGTTCTAAAAGGGTTGTTGGTGGAAAAGGTTTTCGCCAAACTGATTTAAGTATTTGAAAGTGTTGTCGATGTTATTTTCTTATCGTTTTGTTTCTAGGTTTGCTAAGTCCTCAAATTTGAAGTAAAATTGGAATATTTCTAGCATATTTTTCCCAAACATTTTGGGATGGTAGGAAACGTTTCCCGTAACATTCGTGTTACTCACATGAAGCGTTTAAAAAACATAGAAGAAACATGTTTTCGAAACGTCTCGTATTTTGCTGGGTTTCAGTTTTTCCACGCGCTTATAATAACAGGACGGCCGTGGGTGGAAGTGGCACTGAATCTTCGTTCTCGGAAACGACGGATCGACGTTCGATTCTCCCTTCTCTCGGATCAGTGATTAACTTGGGGTTTTATTTCTTTCATGAGAAGTGGTCAAGTGGGGCTGTTGAGTTGGTCCGTCTCATTTCAGTTTTTATCAAATGTTACTAAACCGTTTTTATTAAAATAAACGCAACGGCATTGTTTTAATCTCACTTAAATTTCCGCAACCTCTACTAATTTCTTCATCTGGTCTTACGGTACATTGCAGCCGCGCCTATGTATAATGATACGGTGGACTGCATGGCAAGAGCTGTGCACACTTAATTTTGAAGATGGGTTGATGTTGAAAAACGTCCTTAGATGGCAATCTGGTGCTATTTAATAGTAACATTTTGCCTTTTTTGGCAGTGTTGTAGTCGATTCCGCTGTGCATCTGAGGGCCGAGCCGAGGCCCGCATCCTTCGAGGCCTAGGTAGGCCGCACCCTCGAGGCGGCCGAGGCCGAGGCCCCAGCCTCCGAGGCCGAGGCCGGGCCATAATATAACAGCAGAGATTTTAAATTAATGTTTAATACATTAAAATATTTGGTTTTTGGTCTTCCCCATGCTACAGCTATGTCATTATGATTAATATACGGAGACAAGAAGGTTTGGAGTCCCCGAAAATGAGGATTGAACACGCACAAGTTGATATGGCAACCAATTTTATTTTTGAATTCAGTACTCAGAATGAAAAAACTATGAATGGCATTGTAATGTTACTGCTTGGATATTTGCTATAAAGGTTATACTTATAACCATCACCTTAAAGCCACTCTTCAATATGAATCTTCATAAGTGCACAGGCAGCATACTATCCTAGATGCTAAGGACACTGCACTGCATTTGGAAATCAAGTATTCCGCATCTGTGGGAAAAGCTTGGCCCGGTGTGCGAATGTCCAAAATTATTTATCCCACTCTCCCCATGGCTAAACACTCTTTCCCTGCGCACTACATCTTGGACAGAGAGCACATTCCTAGCCAGGGCAAATAAAGCAGTGACTTGATTCTGGTGGCACCATCTGCTTCCAAAAGGCCTGTGGGAGTTTTGGATTACAGATGACTTGCCCAATCTCAATCAGTGTGTGTACGACACATAATTGATAATTTTTTTTAATCTAATAAAAAATTCAATTGAAATCATCTTGGCTAGCAATACATTCACTCAATATCATCCCAAACAGACAGGTTGAACCTGACACAAAACCAAAACCAGGAGCCAAGAGGCTTTGATACCTTGACTGCCCTGAATTTTGTTGACCTCAGATGAACCTTCGCTGGCGAAATCAATAGGATCATGTACTCATATGAGGAACCCCAGCATACCAAGTATGAGCTTGATCCACTTAGGTGGGGTCGAGTTATTTGTTAACAATCCAGGCGCACACACACACACACACACCACACACACACACACCACACATGTCATTGGACTGCATAGATTCATTTGACTAAAGTCAATCATAAACTAGACATGCTGGCCGGGTAAACCACCAACGTTTTTTTATAAGATATAATATATATTATATATTATATATATATATAATATATATATATATATTAATTATTAATAATAATATATATACATATATATATATATAATATATATAGATATATAATAGAATATATATATATATATATATAATATATATATATATCCAATAATGAGAACAGTGGGCCGGGAGAGACAATGTGGATTCTCATTTGACAACGACGAGATCGAGAGAGTGGCCCCGGGTCCGAGGACGAACACGAAAGTTAGTCTCAAAACGATCGCCAGTTCCAAACACGCAAATCAGTGAAAAAAATTACGTCAAAAAACTCCAAGATGCCCGCCCTCGTGGTGGTTAGTGCCGCCAAAATTGGAATGTCATCCGCAGGATTTTATTCGATTAACATGGTTGCAAGTTCAAGCCACCCGACAATGCGTTGGAGAGTTATCGCGCTAACATAAAAAATTCTCCGGCTGCGCGCTGGCAAGACAGAACCATAATATACCCATGTGGGGATTATAATTGGCATGAAGGAAGTCAAAATATTTTGGTGTGATTTTATTAAGGACACCCCCCCACTACAGACCATTTAAAATGAAATTCGGGTGGGGTCAACAGCTTCTTATGGAGGGAAACATTTCGTTTTAATTTTTAGGTTGTCTTGATCGAAGGTAATTTTGGGTCAAGAATATAGAAAATTCTGTTAAAATCAATATTTGTCTAAATGAGGCTCATAAACATGACTCCATCTATAGGATGGAAACTCACTATGTGACTGTTCCCCGTGAATTAGGACATGGAACCCAGGGAAAATTAATGGTTTGGTCAGGTCCGAGGGCCACCCTGAGGTTAACCGCGGGTCAAGGCAGAACCTCCGTGTATACTTAAAAAAAAATCTTGCTGGTCTAGCCAGTTGATTAGGTGGGCGGCTTCCTTATCAAGAGTTACGGGACCCTGTGTAAGACAGTCGTAAAATAGTGATTTTTGGTAAATTTCAGCTTGTAAACATGTTGCCTTTAGCCCACCTGAAGCTCCTACTCGGTATTTGTGTTCATCATTAATGACTACATGAGCGCATTTTTTGGGTCGGTAGAGGTCCGCTGAGATTAATAGAGGTACGAAGTTGGGGAATCCTTGTTAAGACTTGAAGTCCAGAATGTTGGTCCGATCCCAACAGTGCGATTTATTGTTGTTTTTTTGCAAGACTACAGGAAACCTATTTATTAAGATAAAACGCCGCCAAATTTGTGGAAATTTCGTAGATTGCAGACATGTCATAAAATGTTGCCCATAATGACCCGGTACAATCCTCACTCTGTTCCTTGTGTCTAGCCATAAATTTGTCAAAAGATAGTCAGGACTCCTAAGCCCGTTGGCTTTCTGGTTTCCGCTATTTACCTGTCCCCTAATGGTGGGTGAATTATCATCGACGACATTAATACCCCTGTCGTTCTCATTATGCTAACAGCTGAGGCTAGCCTTCTTCTGGGCTTGGTAGCCAGTTGTCTTCGTCTGAGCAAAGTGAGTTTCCGTCGTTTGAGTCTTCTAATGTGATAAAAAGAAGTATCTCATACTTTTTGTCCTGTGAAATCATTCATATACAACATCCCGCAATGTCCTATTTTGGGTAATATTAAACAATGATCAGTATTATCATTTGACGCAATGTACATAGCCCATAAGTTCAGGAGTCGAAAGTCATATGGGGGGGGGTAAATGTCAGCATTTTTGCTATATTTTGTACTGATTGAATAACTAACGCACGGCTGCACGGTCGATTAATTTTTTTTTATATTATACATGATAGTGGCGAATCCATATATATATATATATATATATATAATAGATATCTTATTATATATATATATAGTATATCTAATATATATATACTTATATTATTATATATATATAAGTATATATTATATATATATATATATATAATATATATATATATATATATATAATAATATATATATATATATATGGAATTCCTCACACTGTGAGGGAATTTCCTCGTAAACGGTAACTTTCCCATTTTAGTTTATCTTGATGGTCAATGGTCGGTATAAACTTCTCCTTGACTATACGTATAGGACTTTCAGGATTGTTAGTCCTTGTCATTTTGTTTTGTTTTTTAGGAGTTTGGTGTCTTCAATGATCTAGACCAGTACACACGCCAATCTGTAATGTCACTTCAGCAACAACTGCTCCAGTTAAAAACCAGGACAACGATTTTTTTTAATGTATACTTGCCGAGCGAGAGGATTAATCCTATTCAAGGCCCAGCAAAGGGGTGCAGACCTGGTACTGAACCTTATTGCCAGCTGCGAATCCTTCACCAGGACACGAATAATGTAGATGCCTCTTTTGCGGTACCTTAAAATACAAATTTCCTACCCCGCGTTTGTCCCTGCTCCAATCCCATGTGCGGAGCGCACGAGAAGGCAACAGGTTCCATTTTTAAAGTCTGTGGTATGACCCGACCGGGTGTCGAACCCCGGTTTCCGGGGTGCATGAAAGGCCGACGCTCTACCAATTTCGTCAACCACTCGGTCAAACTAATTTGAACTATTGAGGAGTTCCGAGGCACAACCGTGGGCGGGGAAAAAAACTAAAGAACAGTCTTACAACTACTTCAGATTGAGTTAGGACGTAAGCGCGTAGTGGAGAGAGAGGAGAGAAAAAGGGGGAAGAAGAAAGTAGGGGGGGGGGGGGACTGGATAAGGAAGGACGAGGAGAGAAGAAACGATGTAAAGAGGAAGGAAGGAACAAGCGAGATAAGGGGTGCGAGAGAGGAAGGCACGGGGGAAAAAGGAAAAGGGGGGAAAAAAGAGAAGTAAGACGTTAAAGAAGGAATGGGCGAAAAGAGAGGAAAAAAGAGGAATATAGAGAGGGAAGGTGCGACGAACAAAATTAAATGGGTAGACGATAAACGTGGAAAGAGGAGTGGATTCATATAATTACTGCGTGGGGGGCGGGGGAGGGGGGTTGACAGCACCCCGATTCAAAATCATGACTACGACCGGCGAAGGAAGATGTGAAGCATAAGAGGCCCTAATCGGCCGGAGTTTTGAAATATTTCAAAATTGTATATCATAGTGATGTATGTTTGCCTCCAAAACCACAAGGGAGTGGTGAGTGAGATCTGATTAATACAAAGTATTACACTAGCGATTCAACAGATTGCTCTGTTCGGACGAGAAAAAAAAGCAACAATTGTGTCGATTTTTTTGCTCGAAAAGACTGCAGATGGTCAAACTTTAGCGCGCAATAATCCTTCCGGGATAAACCATATCTCCATGAACTGCATGGGAAATCAAGCAGGCTGATTCCCGGCCGAACAAATGTCTGCTCCACAATGTACCCATGTTCTATGCATTGGCTAGAAAGACGATAATATGTTGAAACCTTCCCACTATTACTCCAAAATACTTTAATTTAATTGAGATGTGTTTTCAAAGGTGAATTTATGCATTGAGCCACATAAAGTGAAACAGGGACTAACGCAGATATAGGCCAAAAAAAAAGCCTGAGGAAATTTCCGGGCCGAGAAAGGCGGACCAGTCAGCAAAAAGTATCGGTGAATTTCGATTGAGTGTCGGAACGTTTGCAACCCCCCCCCCCTCACCAACCAAAAAAGTAGAGGAAATTACCCACGTGCAGTGCAGTGGCCATTTAATAGGCACTTTTCGAGATCAGACATCGGATAGACCAATGTGTTAAAAAATTCAAAAAAATAAATATTTCCGAATTGTGAATTACAGACATGAGCACCTGCTGAATTGAGTGGTGATTATTCTCATTATTCTACTTGAAAATTAATTCTATTTGCTGTCCCGTCAGACCTTCATTCTATTCTGATAACCATAGCAAAGTCTTAATATATTAGCTGGAGAAAAACCGAATGCGTCAATCCAAACCCGAAGTTCATACGACTTTCCGTCACAGAGTTACCAGGTTACAGCATTTGAGATCTGTGCATGTGTATTGCGCAAAAGATCGGAAAGCAACCCATCATGAAATAAGGAATTGATGTCATACTTGCACAACCCAACACTGCAACAATCTTGTTTTCCTATTGAAATTCACACATTAATTCACTTCGACAAGCATTTAGCCTATGGAGGAGAGGATGCGTAGTGGGTTTGTAGGTGGTGATGGTTACGTTGGTGAGAGAAAGACTGCAGAATTTCTGTGAATGTTGACATATTCAAGAAAATGGAACAATGAAATACAGAAAAATTTCCGGATTGCCAGGTGTGACGTCATTCCGCGATTTATAGCGCAATTGGATTCTCCCCAATTTCTCTGCATATGGCCAAACTGTTGAAGGTCAATAACTCCATATAGGGGTTTGGACCTGTAAATACAGTTTTCATGTTCCATGATATAAGCTCTGTTGTTACCAACTCTGCAACTCTGCAGTTGTCCTTTAATTTAACTACAAATGATAGGGTGGACATGGACCTTATCGCAACTAAAGGGTCGCGCATTGCATTATGGGTATGGCTTGTCCTGATATCAAACACCCCCATTGACTGATTGTGTGACAACATTTATTCAAAAAATTTGTGCTGGAACTACGTGATAACTTGGAGAGAACAAGATCCTCACGGCGTCTACGACATATGGACAATTTTATGCAAGACTGATATTTCCGTGACGGGCAGTCGTCAAACATTTTTTTTCCTGTACGAATTTTACATTGAACTTTTACGCGGCAGGACATTCTTTTGCTCGAGTAACACAGACGTTAGTTGCGTGCCTGAACGAGTTTATTGCTGCTCGTCTTATTCTCTGACAACGGTTTGGTTCTTCCCATGTAGTGACTTATTGAAGACTCCATCCTTGGTGCTCATAGGTTATTATACGGCCAGTGAAGCCCACTAGCCCTGGCACCGACGATCGAACCATATAAATAATTGTAATTGCAAGTGACAACCCATAATCCAAGGTAGCTAGCCATTCGTGAAGTAACCCCTCCAACACACACAACTAATATTAAAGTACGCAGTCAAGTGGGGAACACGACCAAACAAAAACTAGAAGTGAGGAGAAAAACATTTATGGTGTAGAGGGTCGGGGATGAACTGCATATCTTGGTGTGAGAGTGTTTATACCCCCCCCCTCTCGTCGAGAAACCTGGAGGGTGGAGGGTATTAGTTGGTCGATGGTCGGTTGTCTTATCATAAGTCCCTGTGTCAGAATCTGAAGACCCCCCCCCCCCTTCAATGCAGTTTAAAAGCATTCTTTGAACATCTCTATCGGTCATACTACAAGAGGTTGCTTCAACCCTCGTTTTCAACGTCGGGGGTCTTCATGAACTAAGCTATCAGAATGTACCTAAAACCCACGAAAGTCAATCACAGAGTAATAGGAGCCTAAACAATACCAGCATATTAATGATAATATAGCAGTACGACAAAGCAAGTGTCATCAATAAGATCCTGCCGGTGATTAAATGCTGAATAAAAAACTACAGTTCTCTAACCATGCCAGCATTTTCGCGAATTCTTACCAAATTACCATCATAAACCTAGCCACGCGCAACCACTATGATTTTTCCAGTCAGGTATCATTAGCAGGAAGTATGCAGCTGATTACATGTATCACGCCTCGGTTCTAAGTTTTCTCCTTTTCCAACGTGTAAGTAAAACTGGGGCGAATTAATAGGCCCCAGTCATGTGGCGACGACCCACGTTCGAGCCTATCCGACAGTCCGAGCCATAGTGTATAGAGCCAGTTTCGAATCGGGTGCATGCCCGAAGATCCCGAGGGCACACTTCATCAGGAGTCTGAAATCAAGTGCTACAAATGCGTTTTCCCAGGCTGTCATTCGAAGACAAATATTGCTTGCACTAAATGCCTTCTTCGTCTGCTCAAAAACTGGGTGAGTTGAAGCCCATTTTACCCGCCCTTGAAGACGACTGGAAGTTATACGTATATACTCTTGGAGAACTGGCCCAATTCGCTATAATTCTCCATGATTCTACTGTTCGAGCAGAACAGGGTGCCCCACTGAAATAACCTTGAACAAAGGCGCTAAATTTCCGTTCAGTTGAAATTCTGACAGAGTGCAACATCATGAATAGGTTCTCTGCTCGATATTTCTACTGCATGATAGGATAAAATTGACGCAGCAATTTTTTTCTTCAGTAGAACACTTTGCATATACGAGGTGGGACGAGGGGGCAGAACGAGAATGTAACACAAAAATCATCGGAAACGGAATTTGGCAGAGAATATGGGAAATTCTGGACAGAGTGCAACGATGGATGGGTTACCCTGTCTGCATTCTAAGAATAAGACCTCCATGCAGTCTACACCAGGAGGGGGGGGGGCATATGAATGTGCTCCCCAAGAAGAAAAACTCGACCGGACCAGACATTCCGCATGGTTTTATCGTGTCAACAAGATTTCAGATTTTGACCTCTGCTTACCTAAGATTACCTTTGACCTGCGACCTGAAAGCGTGACACACACAACTACCACCACAACAACAACCAAACCAAAATAAAAATGACAATAACAATAATAACAATGACGATAATCATAATGACCAGGGTTCTAGCCAGGGTATCCAAAAATCCAAAATTATCCAAAATTAACGCATGGGGGATTCCCCCAGTTTGGTCTGTGCCCTGGCTGTGGTGTACAGCTTTTTACAATCACATCATAATCTGCTAAAACCTGACAAACGGATGATGCAATGACACAGAAGGGCATATATGCGACCCTTGCCGTACGCCGTTTTAGGCACCTCAAATGTCAGCAGCTGTTAATGGTCAGCATCTGTAAGTGTTGTCCTAGGGGAGTTGAGGTGAAACTTCTTAACATAAATGTTAGTAGACAACTAGACACCTTCACTGACACATTGGAGGAGAAACATTTTGGTAAGGAATTTATTCCTGGATTAGCTAAATTTCGGCTAATATTCCCTGACTATATAGCGCAGTTAATCGCTGCTGTGTGATTGCTTAATACTAATATGACCGCAGGCGCATGGGTCAGCCATTTTGTTGGGCAACTTGGTTTCAGTGAGGTATGGGATTGTTTTGTTCTTCTGAAGGCAAGTTTGAGCAAAGTTCTTCGACTTTGCCAGAATGATTGGAAGATTTCTCGAGCTCTTGAACGCAATCCAACATCCCGCATCGTAATTGTAACTTGTCCTCATCTTCTGCATTCCCTCAATAATTTGTGGTGGTGCTTATTTTGATAACGCCTAATAGCAGGGTATCGCGATAGTCACGGATAGTCACTCAAAAGACGGTATACCATGTCCCCACCTCTGGCGTTTTTGGTGAGGGACGCGTCCGGTGTCCCTGCGGGGAACAGCGCCCCTGGACATTCTTGCTAGATTGCGCCATGAACTGTTCGTATCCAACATACCGCGTCCAACATATTGTTTAACATAGCATGCATGAATCAAGCACTGACGCGAAGATTACGCGTCTCCCGATTTTTGCGCGCACGTCTAAAGTTTCTACGACGGAAAATCTGTACTAAACAACGCACACTCACGTGTCTGTTTCTCTGAAGCCAGGTTTTGGCGTGACGCGTGTTAGCGCGTGGAATGTAAGAAACGCGCTGCCTGATACCTTGATGTTTTCTAGGTTACCGGTATTTCATATGCGGTGTTCTGGCCAATGCATTATTTATAAACTACTTGGCCAATAAAAACGTAGTACACACATAAATCAAATGCTTTTTGGTTGATGCATCAATGTATCGTACAGAAACAGTCAATGAATTTTGACGAAAATTAATTTCGTTGCCATTGTACTTCAACGAGTTCTCACAGAAGGACAATTCAATGACCTTGGAATGTTCATCTGGTGTCCACCGGACTCCTCCAGCAAGTGATGGATTAGTGGACTTAGGTCAGTCTGGCAACCCAAGATCGAATTCCATCAGTTAGTGGAGGGGGGGGGGGGGGGGGGAATTCGCGGTCGAGAGGTAAGATTCCACGGCATTCAGGGAACGCACATATTAGAATCAATCGGGCAAATATGTTATAGGGGTATGAAAAGAACGAACCGCATTTTTTTTAACCAATTCACAGTCAAGTTACGGGAAAAATGCACGATTATGATATCTAGAAAAACAAACACGTTGAGTACAAATTAGGAATGAAAGTTGCCAAAAAAAAAGGGGAGAAAAGTTTCAATTGTTCAGGAACATGCAGTCTATGGCCATGGGTGTCAAATCCTAGAAAAATAACTTTGAACACATTGTTCAACATCAAATAAGTGGGATTAGCTGCACCAAATATCGGTAGAAAGTGCTCGATTGTACTGATCGTTAGTCCAAACTTCAGGCATCCAATTGTTATAAAATTTGGTATTGTTACAAAATGACAAATTACTATATACATCTTTGTGTCTTGATTTGTTCTTAGGCGCAATTGGACCATTGGGCCCATTACAGATCCGCTTTACCAGGACGGTTTATATTATTATAATTGGAGGTCACGTATATTGATAACATGAATCTTATCTGTTTACAGGATCTGGATTTCTCCGGATATTTAGCCTCGTCTGCAGATTCCTGGAGGTCTTCTTTGAATCTTGGGGTTCATTTAGGGATCCTTGGAATCATCTCCGGGATCATTGGGATTATCCGGAATCGTAGGATCATACTGAATTGCTGGAATCATCCGAATCGGCGGGACTATCCGAAACGGTAGGATCATCCGATTCGGTAGGATCATTCGAAACGCTGGAATCCTCTGAGTCAGTGGCATCCGACTTTGAAAGAAAGGAGCCATCATCCTTGTTCGAGGAATTATTGGAGGTATACAAATCTTCTGAATCTCTCGGATCGGAATTCATTCCCGGATCGAGTGAAGAGTCTTCCGCGCCCTCTGAAGCGTCGTCATCCTTATCACTGGCATCATCAGGAATAGCGGGTTCTTTCCAGTCAGTTGGATCTAGTGTAGGGTCATCTGCGGAATCCTCTTCCGTGTGCGGGGTCATTCGTGTCATCAGTGCTCGGGGATCTTCCAGAATCCAAGAGAATCCTCGGATTCTCGGAACGTCGAGGCCTCAAGACGAAATTTTCATTATTGGCGCTCTACGGATGGCTCGAGGATTTGTTGGACGTTAATGAGTGATAAGTTACGGATCCCACGGATATAGGCTAGGAAAGGAAAGGGTGGTTGGGTGTAGGAAGGGTGGTTGGGTGTAGAAAGGGTGGTTGGGTGTAGGAAGGGTGGTTGGGTGTAGGAAGGGTGGTTGGGTGTAGGAAGGGTGGTTGGGTGTAGAAAGGGTGGTTGGGTGTAGGAAGGGTGGTTGGGTGTAGGAAGGGTGGTTGGGTGTAGGAAGGGTGGTTGGGTGTAAGTAGCGGTTTTTTGGGGGGTGAGAAGGGTGGTTGGTGTAGTAGATGCCATCTATCCCAGGGTGCCGAAAGAAAAGAAAAAAGTCAGAGCGACATCAACAAATTCTGTTCGAATCCCGTTTGCATGACGTCATGGGGGGACGAAGAACCGCCTCAGTACAATTTGACAATGATTCGATATATCGTAACTAAGATATGTCAACGCAAACGTCCCGATATATGGGAGACGGTATTTGCTGTCTCGGTGCAACGGAGCTGTCCAATATTCATCAGGTGTTTCGGCCCAATATTGGCCTGTTTAATGCATAAATAACACGAAAACGAGATGGATTTGAAACTCGCAATTTCGGATTCAGGGTTATGAATTGAATAAGTATTAAATACGCCAATTCATCTAATAATTCGAAGGAATATACTACGATATCGAGTTTGAGTTCGAACTTCGCGCTGGGTGTTGTAAGATAATGCCTCTTCGACGAAATGAAAGCTCGACATATGCTTTTCTCCGGAATTAAGAAAATATCCCCTACTTGTCGCTAACAGACAACATGGACTCTCACGTCACTAGTAGTATACAAATACGGAATGAAGGACGGGGGGAGGGGGAGGAAGGGGTTATATCCTCCTTGTTATTTTCGGGTTTGCTACTTCGTGCATTTATAACCTTGGGACTCTATACTCACGGTTACATTGTACAATTTGCATTAGGCTACTACGAACTGCTGGAGATACCGTTTCCCATTTACAAAAAAAAGGACCGAGTTGGGTGCAGTCAATTTTCCGTCTGTCTCCTTCCACGTGCTGAACGAGGGGTATGTCGTGGATGACGATAGCAAGTGCTGCATGTTTCCGTAAAATACTGTTCGCCTTCCTTGGAGATTGATTTCACTTTTGGAAATGAGGTAGGAGTAAATTTGATAGGAGCAATATGCTGTGATGCGGCATCGCTGTCGCGATTGTTTTTCCCGGACAATTCCCACCTGTACAATTCCCACCCCGGAGACAATTCCCACCCCAACGTGCCTAACTTTGTCGCCCAACCCCTATGTCTGATAATAAAAACATCCGTTGAGGGAGATTTCCGGTGGCGACGATGTGTTTCCTGTTGCTGTTCTCCATTGCTTGATTGTGTTTCCTTGTTTGGGTTAATATGAATTAGCTGTTTTTGATAAAGGTCACGTTACCCAATAGGGGGAGGGGGGGGGGATTCTCTTTCAGAATGGCGGTAAGCCCATATCACAAATATTCTGTAGAATGTAAAAGTGTTTCCTTCTTTTGTGAGAGTCTCAGCGTGGTGGTAAGAGTCTGGGCGGAACATGCCGTGTTGTAGTGCATCGTCGTAATGCAATACTGAGCAATCCGCTCTTCAAAGTACCATGACAATTACTACTTATTGCACGCAGGCAAACGAAACAAAAACAGGATCAGGCAATTAGATGACATGAAGCCATGATTATGGGAGCGGAGAAAGCTAATTTACAGCAGGTTAAATGCGTGCGTAATGTAACGCTTGGTCTGTGCTGATTTTTTACACATACACCAAAAAGCGTATCTTCTCCGGGGACAGTGAAACTTCAACTTTGAGCATACGCATGCACTGATGGTATCGAGCGTAACTTCCTTTGTGGAAAGTGTGAACGTTTAGGATTAATGCTTGGTCGGGTGACTCACGCACCGTAAATCAACCATAAGACCGATCGTAACCTTCTGTGGAACAAGACCCTGTTGTGCAATAAAATAATATAGAGTTTAAAATGTGTTTTTTGAATGTGCGACGGCGGTTTGGACGCGTCGTAATTTTATTTTTGTATAGGGCTTATTATATAGTCGTTCCTTTTATCGCTTTAATATCATGTTAGGTGGTCAATGGTAATTGGTGTTCCATTGTTTTGTTCCAACATTTGGCCTCTCTCCAGGCAGGGGGCAGTTAAAGGGGTACAATACTTTATTAGACATTTAGGTAATTATGTGCTTTCGATCTCGTCAGATGTTGAAAGGTCAGACGGGGGGTGGTGTATGCCACTATTGTCGTTCTTTCGGTTAACTTCTTTCAAAATAAACTAAACACCGCCTCACTAAAAAAATAGCAATGCGTCTTCATTTATATGTCCTAAATTTCAGATATGTTGTTTTCTCCTCGCAGGGACTGGTGTGTGTCTTCAATCAAAACTAGACTGGATTTGAACCTATCTAGTACACACGTTCCGTACGTTATGCCTCAACGACTCTTCTCCCCTGTTCACTAACAGGACACACTGATTATGCGGCTAGCAAACACCTTGTTTGATGTGCGTTCCGGTGCAGGGCAGTTTGACAGCACAGGATATCACGAACTTCACTGATGTGACCGACTTGGTACACTCCTGAAAATGCTTGTGTAGAAGGTACACAACAATGGGTAACTAGCACACCTATACGAAATGTATAAAGAATACACAAATTATGCAGATCATACACGATGATTGTGTAATTGGCTTACACAACACCGGGATGGTGCCCTAGTTACACAACATTTTTGTGAGTTGCAACAGGAATTCGAATGAATTTGATTGAAGCTTCATGTAGGTCCAGTTCCATTTTATTTTCTAAACAGAGACATAGTCGGAACATATAATCGCTTAACATAGCCTATATGTGTTAATGTTAATATGTTTATCTTTCCTTTCCACGTAATTTCGTTTATGGGAACGGAGACATAATCGGAACATGTAATCGCATACGTAATGTTTCCTTCAAAAGCAAATAGAGAAAGTAGAGGAATCATGAATAGTAGACACTTTCCTGGTTTCCTGGTACCTATAGTTATATGAGCAAATTGAAGATTTATGTGGGCGTAGTTCATTTCTAGTTTATGTTTCTATCTCCTCGTAGTATTCTGTTTACAGAAACAGCACATAATCGGACATATAATCTCTAAACATATATGTAATAGTTTTTTTTTTTTAGAAAGCTAATAGAAGAGAAGAGGAACTAGAAATAAGTAGACAGCACCTATCTAGTCGGGAGCCTCAGTTATATTATAAGCACGAATGCTAAATACGTTCTTCCAAATGTTTAACGAATCCACCTTCACTTAAATCGGTAAATCGCATCCGTGAGTGGGTGTGGCTATACAGTCATTCCTGTATTGCTATCGCCCGGAAAATAATAACATCTGCTTCTTCCGACATACACGATCCGAATACAGACGGCCGGGCATGTACTGCTGATGCTAGGATGCCATATCTTAATTTTCTATGCGTGTCGTCACGTATCTCAATAACGTCGGAAAGATGTTCCCTTGCCATACGAGTCTGGAAATAAAACCGAGGGACTTGCTGAAGCGTGAAGAATTCCATGGTCCACCTATTTCGCTTGTATATTCGAAGAATATCGTGATGCCGAAGGGCGTAGCCCACGCGCCTAGCAGCAGAAAAAATATGCGCAAATCTGATTATTAAAAATGGTGCTCGCATAATCGAGGAGGGATATGTGTACCAATGATCCCGTGGTGATAATAAAAGTAACGCAAGAGAATGGTTTCCAAATATTACTTGACTTCTATATGGCGGCGTTTAATTAGTCTGTCCTAACTGCCATATAATAAGGTGTTAGTCTGGCGAAGGTTCATCCGAGGAAAGGTAAAAAATTAGGCCATGCTGACCTTTGTGGGGGTTAACAGCTGCGCTTCGTGGGAAGAGAGCTGAGTTACTTCCCAACTTTATCTGAAAGAGGAGTTCATTCCAAAGTTCCGAGAATTCAGGAGAATCGGTCCACTTTTCTGCTGTCAAAAAAATGAACTTAAATAGGCCCTCGTCGAGTGACACTGCTAAATCCCCTGCACGCTATACGAAGATTAACAGCATGATCATACTGGGACGTCACTTGGTTCAACTGCCGCCTTATATAACATGGACCCATGCAATAACGCAGTCATATCCAGGTTACAGGTTACAGTCCAGTGACCCCAGTCCGTGACCTCAACCACGCAATTCATTCTCATGTGAGCTTCATTCTACCTAACATACTGTACACAACACACGCACACGCACACGCACACGCACAAACACACAAACACACACACACTCTATATATATATATATATATATATATATATATATTATATATATATATAGATATACAACAACGCACACATGCCCACACATACACACACAAAATTAAACACAAACACACATACACACACAATACACAATCAGACCAACACTGATACACAAACGCACGCACAACACCCAACACACCCAACAAGCCTCACTAATTCTCACTCCTTACTTATTTCGACTAGTAGAGGTACAATCACGCAGCAGTACACCTCAATTCTAATCCGTTTTCCATACTCCATATAGCTGATACAATATTGGCACTATGTCCCATTTTTTGTATGACTCGGCTAGGACTTACAACGGGAAGAAGACACTGGAAAAGTGAAACATGTGCTCCCGGCGAGGAGGAGAATGTTTCTACCCCCCCATGGATCCCTCCTAGCGGCCCGTCATGGGATAGAGTGAAGCGCAGTACCAATCATCTTTGAGCATGAGGAGGCCATTAAACCGATCTAAAATTCATTCTCTGTAGTTAAACGTGGATAGTCTCACGGGAGTAGTCCTCGTGCTCGTTAAACGTTGTTAATCATCGGTCCATGCAGACTGCCAACAGGCCCTAACAATGAACAAATAATAGGTCTTATTGAACATCTGAGTTTTTACCCAGAAACTGAAAATCGTTGTATGAGTGGCGCCTTTTGAAAAGCCCGGTTCCCCAAATCCACGGGAAACTGTTGACGACTCTGCCAAAAAATATTAATATGCACAACAAATTCCAGGAATCACCAGCTCTTCACTATGGTAGTTCGTCGTAGTATAGTCAATCTAGTTATTTTCAATTTGGATTTAGAAAATAGAACTTAGGCTCACTATTGGGGGGGGGGGACGCATTGCACTGTAGCCCCCCCCCAACTAAAATTTTGACAGTGAGGGACGGCGTATCCTGTCTCCCATGATCGCCGCCTAAGGCTATGTCGGACTCTTGGTTGTAAAACAAATCATCTACACATCCAAAAGGATTCCTTGAGGCCCCCGGGGGGGGCGTGTCCATGCACGCGGGCGGAGGGGAGTATTAAAATCGCTATCTTAGTTCAATGGAGCTGTTTCCATGACACCCCGGCAGGCGGGCGTTCTCGAAATCGTCATGTAGCGATTGTTTCCGCCCGCCCGCGTGCCGCGTGGTATTCGTATCGATTTCCGGGGATTCCCTGCAATCTTTACCGGCTTGTAGCCCGTTAATGGAGAGTAGAGGACAATTTAGGTTCAAATAATGCGTCCAAACAACATACTGTTTCAACACTAGGAGTGAGATTTTCTACAGATTGTCTCTGTTTTGACGGTCAGACACCTATTGGAACAAAATATTTATCATGCTTCAACCATGATATGCCAAGTATTTGCTAATTAAATCTCCAAAACCTGTCAAATTAATAGTGGCGTAATCGTGACTTAAGAACAATGGTTTTCAAAACGACACCGGTGTTAGGTTAAAAAATAGTATGCGTCCGGTGTTCTATAAATAATAATAATAATAATAATGAATAATAATAATAATAATATATAATAATATAATAAAATAATAATAATAATAATATAATAATAACATAATAAAATAGTAGGCTACATAGGTTCTTATATCGAGCATATTAAACACTAAAAGTGAGAAGAGGGCGTGACCGGGAAAAACGCCCGCCCGCCCGCGCATGGAAACGCGGGATCAATCAATTGTCTATACGAAGCTACAATATTGTGGATAGTAGGATAATGGGGGACGGCACATGGTCTTACTCAGTTTTTTCAAGAGAATGCACAGCCGACATCGTCAGTAATATTTTTGTTTTAGAAAACCTTGTAAATCCAGTGGCTACTACAGTTTCCAGAGATACACTAGATGAACTGAACTTGGCGTGGGCTTTCAGAAAGAAAGGCGGAAACAAGAGAAAATTTTCTTAACAGCATCGTAGCGATAGCAACAATTGTGTGG
Source organism: Sclerodactyla briareus (assembly GCA_026419785.1). Taxonomy (NCBI): domain Eukaryota; kingdom Metazoa; phylum Echinodermata; class Holothuroidea; order Dendrochirotida; family Sclerodactylidae; genus Sclerodactyla; species Sclerodactyla briareus. The sequence goes on along the minus strand of JAODTK010002765.1, from coordinate 462,590 downwards.
TACAAATTGTATGGTCAGGACTATCCACTGTATAGACCTATTGTGGGGTGCCCATGGAGATGGGGTGTACAGCAAGGAGCCTGAGTGCACTCTAAAAGGTGACTGTATTGTGTGTGCGTGTGTGCGTGCATTCACGTGTCCGTCATATATTTTGGTTTTCGCAAATATCTCTAGGCGGCAAAACATAGTAAAATTTCACACAAGCGACAGCCTGAATGTCTAGAAATTAAACTTATTCTCTCAAAACAATTTCAAACGCTTACAAAATTTGACTTTCCAAGATGTTGACTGTTTCAATGGCCTTATGTGTTTGTAACAATGTGAAACGGCACACATTACACCCTTTTTCATGCATCAGCTGTTGAATGTGCGAACCAACCCCCTCTCCCTTCTAGGACAAATCGCTCGTACCGACGGTACGTAGGGGTCCAATAGTCCGGCAGGTATGCACAAATTGCCGACAGTTGCCCAGATGGTTACAATATGTTAGTACCGGTATGTGCTAACTAAACAAGCCTGTAACGAACAGCGCGGAGATCCAATACTTTACCCCACCACCCACCCACTCCGACATGTACTCCATAGCAAAAAATGTATTCCTTTCCCGTTGGCAACCTACCGTTATTACCAGACTTTGCGAGCTTGCTGTTTAGAGAAGTCCCGCAAAACGCACTGAAGTAGTCGTAAGATGTCATTACTAGATGCTCATAATGCTAAGGCGGAAGAGCCGGGAATCATCATGGTCGTTCTAGCTGTTTTTTAAATATTTTGTAAAGAATTTCATTTTACGAAAGACGCTCACCGCTGCAGTTTGAAACATTACGACCAGGTACATGCGAAGTGCGATTCACCACTTGAGAACGGCATTAACACCTTGCAATGACAGACATAGAACGATCTGGGCGGGACTGCAGTCCGGTTGGCTCACCTCACTGGATATTGCTATCAGAAAAGAGTTTTGAAAAAACTCCCTGAATTGTGCTAGGGCTCGATCCCCATCGTTTCATCTAAATCATCCTTGACTTGTGAAAAGCAGTGGCGGATCGCTGGATTTGATCGTCGGTTAATGAGCCCAACTGCCCTAGGAAACCGAATGGAATGCAGATTCTTCAGTATGCTGCCAATCGCTGCTTTAGTGAGCTAACAAAGTGGTCAACCACTGGAAAGAAGTTTTCCACACTGAACTTCTCTGATGAGGAAAGGACCGCCTCTTCCCTATGACCATAATCTAGGGGAGTTAGTCGAACTTTCCTCTCCGCCTCGAGTTTGTGAGTAGTGTGGCGTGCCCTGACAATTAGCACCTGTGCTCGTATGGGCCAAAAACCACTTCGTCGCTCCCTCACACGTAACTGTTGTAGAGGAAGGCCATAGCTGCAACTGCCTGTTTGGGTCGAGTGCAGTATACTGCCAAGATTTTACTGTTGCAGTCGCTCACGTTCAGAAACAGTGCCCAGAAAAATGTGTAGATGACAGTCGAGAAGGACACATTTCCTCAAAGAGCCCGTTGGCTTTCGTACCACGCTCTGCGTGTTAGATCTACATCTCAGCCAGTCCTGCAACGCAGGCTTGAAACTGAGAGAACCAGAATAGAGAGTTTAAACTGCATCGTGCTCTACATGAACCACCGCGTTGTGTTATGCGTTTGGAAAACGATGACTGGCGGTCACATGGTTTCAAGATGTCCCCAATCAGTTCTCGAAAGTGTGTGGAGGCCGGAAGAAACATAGATTTCTTCAGTCCGGAAAAGAAAGAAGCCACAACAGCTGGGCAGCACTCTGCGCATCCTTGCCCAACTAGATTCGGAATGTCCTGGCAAGGTACCATGCTGCCAGAGGGTTGACATCAGCGACTTCGGCCTGAAGACAACTGTATGACCATCATGGCTGATGCATGTCATATGATGGCCGCGACTGTGGGCCTATATTAATTACCATGGAATGCAAGAAGCCCTCAGGTCATCAGCAGTCCTGCGGATTATGGTGCTGATTTGGGAGGAATGCTACAGACTTCATCAGTCTCAATTGGTGACATTCTTAACACACTTATTAAAATAAGTTTATGAAATTTGGGGGCCCTTTTGTGGGGGCCCCTGGGCATGTGCCGCGGCCCATGCTTAAAATCCGGCCCTGAAATAAAACATGGGTGATTGATTGTTTTGGAGATGGTCGGACAGTTTAAAACTAGTCCGTATAATGACGAACCAGGTGGAGAGAAATAAACGTCTGACCTCTGAATTTGTAGTGGACAGTGGACACCAGTGAACATTACGGTAACACAAGCGAATAAGGGATGACTGTCGATTTGTTTTCGAAGAGTCGTGACTGGTGACAGTTTAAAAATAGGCCGTAATGAAGAAACATAGGAGAGAAAGTGAGAACCTCGTCAACGTACTATAGGCTACTTGAATTGTTCTATAGGTGACATGGGAGTCGACCAATAGGATATGGTAAATCAGGGTTTTCAACCTTTTTGGTTTCGTCCCCATTGGGCATTCATGAATTGTATTACGTTCCCACCATTCTTAGTAAATGAAGCGGTATGAGTAGAAAAGTGGCTAAAGCACTGAAAAAATGGTTTTTGCCGTTTGTGGGATTTGTTAGAGCATGCCCCCTATAGTTTCACGCACGGACTCGTCACGCAGGTGCGTAGCGAAAGGGTTGATAATTGGGGGGGGGGGGGGGTTGTAGAGATCATGTTTTGGCCGACGGATCGGCAATGGATACCGATATGGGGAGAGTGTCTCCCTCCCGATTTGGAAAAAAAATTGAACATTTGAAACGTCCTCAGATGCAATCTGGTGCAATATTTACAGTAAAATTGGGCGTCAGTAATTACTTGACCTCGCTCACCACGTATGCGGTACCCTTTCAATTTGAAAAATTCTGCCCGAATCCTGAGCAATGCCCAATTTTCACTGAGCCGTGAGTCTAACGTAGACCATCGACAACACTGCGCGCGAAATCGCGCCGCAAAAATTTGAACGTCAATGGGGCAATGATCAAAAAATTTTCGGCCACTTATACAAATTTCAGAAAATCTTTCATCGGTTTGCTTAGGAATCTCTAACCAGATTTAAAATACCTTATTATGGCCCACAAGTTTTGGTAGTTCCCTGCTGAAATTTTCGATCTAAAAAAACGCAGGGGTGGGGGCTGCCCTTATTTCTCGTATTGTACTCTGGCTATGCCGCTCGCATGATTTCCGCCTGAAACCGATCTGTTTCATTGCTAAGTTCGGGGAAATATTTCTTAATGTTTTCACAAAAATGGTTGAAGTTTTCGTGACACCCCCAACACCCCCGCTCGCTACGGCCCCCCTCTCACAACGTTTGACGGACGGACGGAGGCGGGAAACGCCCCCTCCCCGAAAATACCCACATATTGTCAAGTTACCATGCGCGCAGTATGTCGTGTTTGTTGATCACAACAGTCATTGCACCACGGCCTAGTATGTACTGAAAATAGGTTCGCTTGTATTTAAAAAATGTATCATTTTGCCATTTTTTTTCTGTGGGACTTGGGACAGTCACGTCCCACCAGAAGTTGCAAGATTGTGTCCCACCGGTGGGGACGCGTCGCCCGGGTTGAAAACCCTTTGCGTAAATAAACGGGCTAATCGGGGAATTTCCCACTTTAAAGGTAATACTCACCATGAACAACCGCAAGTGTGAGAGTGAATGTTGCCAACTGAGTTATACATTTACAGGTGAATTCGAGTGCTCAGCAATGACATGTTTCTCCAATGTTAAAATAGAAAAACGACTGAATAATCCCAAAGAATTCTTCATTTGGCATTCGAAATATGCACCTATACAGCCTTTCCCGAAGAGTGGAAAGAAAAAATATATTTAATTCAAATTCAGTTGCCAACCGAACTCAGTCTGGGGAACATGGCGAACCCGTGTTGTGCAGATCTATTGCAGTTTGTTACGTGTTGCGCGTGCGACAAGCCGCGGGGATGCGTGGGGCAGGTACCTGCCACTGAATTTCAGACTATTTTCTCAAAGACTGTAAGTACGAGAAGATATTCGATTTCTACTACAAAATTCCTGTAACATCCTCGAAAACGTTTGGCGCCTAAAAACGCGTACCCGGGGACGTTTGTAACTCACCTCATTTTTATCATACGAAATCAACGGGACGTTTTGGTCGTACCCGGGGACATTTTTGGTGTTGAATAGCGGGACCCGTTGGGATAAGGTACGTTTTGACTGGCAACTGTTGGAAAGGTATATAAGCAACGTGCTAAACTCAATTCATAGGGGTACTTTGTGTTGGACCGCAGGATACCCTATTATAATACAAAGTCAAGGTACAAAACATTACGATAAAAAACATATCAAAGATAATATCATTCATTTCTGAGTGATACGTTCGTCTTTATGTTGACATGGAGCAAAATGCAACATTACTGTGAAGGGTCCATGGGCGCCTTTGCATCGTTCCCTCCGTGATGTCATCCTCAAATTTCTCAAAAGTACAGGGCACATGATAGACCTCCGAGTTGGGGTTTTGACTTGCCCTCTCTTCACCGGTGCTAGCTTAAAACAACTCTGGTACCGCCATTAGCCATTAATAAAAAATCTGCTGTGCAGTGGACCTGTGTAGTACACGGCAGTGGTGGATGAATTTGATTAACACTCACCTATAGGCTATGTAAAAATTATGCTACTGATTGAAAGGGTTCTGCTACACGATGTTTGTTATGACAGATCACGAGATGTATGATGGGGGGTCCAAATGTCGTTACCTTTATTACATTTTGCGAAACCATTTCGTGTATTGACTACATAGAAAGAAACTCACAATTGGGTCCTGGTTATTGTGCATCTGTTATCTTTCAGTATGTATCACCGGCGAACAACAAGTTTAGGCAGGGTTTGTCCTCCAGCTGGAAAGTTGGGCGGGCATGTCCGTGAACGCAATAAACTCAATTAGGGTCTGAGTTCTCTGTTACCAATAAAACTTGTGGGGGGGGGCGCTATTCTCCTATTAAACCCAATCTGGAAATTTATTCCGGGCTCTATAAAAGAGTCAAGGAATTCGGCTTTCTCGACATGGGAAACCCAAGTTGTCCACAAGAATATAGTAAACGGCAATAACAATAATATGCATGGAGAGTGATTGTAACAAATCGGTTAGTCAAAATTCAATGAGATTTCTGCCATCACAGGAATGGAGCGTGTCTTCTGCGTCGTTCAAAAAATCTCATTGCGTATTGTTAGCTCATCAGTGCGCGTTAGTTATAAAACACGCGCAATCTAGGATCCAGTTATATACGCCACCGAGAAATGCTGGTAACGAAATGCGGGCACTAACGAAATTGGGACCCCTTCCCTATACTGTGACTCTATCGACACATGGCAAGGGGGGTATAAGTACAACACAGTATAAGCTGGATTTGATCCTTCGTGGATCTCCAGAGTTCCTAGTGAAGTACAGCAAAAATTAGGTAATGTAGCGTTGAACCATGTAGAGCCCTTGTGCCAATCAACTTTTCTTTCCGAAAATCATGTTCCGACAATGATAACAATTTCGGTTGTAACTACAGATTCAATCTATGGATGCATGACCGACGTTGACAATTGTCACTCAATGGAGGTCACAGTCACCATGGCACGTAGCATCGACCACCACCTTCAGAAAGAATTATGGAGTCACTCAGGTATAGAGTTGCAATTCATTGATAAGTTCATATAATATTTATTAATTACCTGGAATTTCTGTCAGTAAGATGGTATTAATATGTTGTGCCTATCAACTGAGTGGTAACTGCAGGTTTTTGATTTAACAGTCCTTCTCCACCTGGGTATTTACAACACTGTTCAATTATATAATTGTCTTGTTGGGTTGAGTCTGAAATGGCAGGTTTATTAATGTCCACTCTTAGGCCACAACGCTTCTAGCTTTTTTCCAAATTCCACATCTCAAATTGGTTTTGCAGAACGATAGCTATTGATGATGAATATCCTGCAGTGTCATGGCTATGTGAGCTGGACTCCTTTGAAAAAATAGAACTAATAGTGCCCATTTCTTCAAACCAACATTTTGAGGGTTCTGTCCTCTTCCAGTTCACAGCAGTCTTGTACCTTAGGCACAGCCGCACAACCATCGACTGTATAAGATTTTAGGCAAGAATGTAGGACTGAGCTGAAAATAATGGCTGAGAAGTTTTTTGATTGGAACAAGCTGCTTGCAAGATATTCACACAAGTATTGAAGCACTTAATCGGGACTCTCCATCAGGACTCCACGTACCTGCTTCTGTCTGTCTGGCTCTACATTGACGTGTTGTAACACAAATTGGTATGTGCCAAATTCCTGGCAGAAAAAGTATACAGTAAAAAAAACGACATTTTATCATAGCTTGACTTGTCTAAAACGTGTGAAGCTTAAGGAACTATTCTCCATTTGGGAGATATACAACTTATTTTTGATGTTGTTCCCACCGACCTATTGGTGTGTCATAAGGATCGTCAGGTCTAATGCCCCCCCCCCCCCCCACTCTCCCTCTCTCCATATTTGTAATGGCAGGGCAGAGTTTGAATGCTTCAATACATACATCTGGATTCTTCATTATCGCCAGATCAGGAGAAGACTCAGCACTAAGGAGCTCTCTGTCACCAATGAATAGAGTCAGTCATCCGAGGGTACCACCTCTTCCACCCTATCATCAAAACGATGCTTCAATGATCGATGGAGACCAAACCCAGGAGTCTCCTGGGGTCTTCCTTCTGAGCCAAATGCAGGAGTACGGAATCCACAGAAAGAAAGGGGGAACTGGACCGACCCATTCCATGACTACCAAAGTATCGCAAGAAACCCAAAACCAGAATCAGGGTATGGGGTGGACTTGATATGACGGCAGAGGGACTATCCATATTCGTTGGATGGTCACTTACATAGGCATGATTTGCCTCCCATTCTCAATCATGGTTCTGATAATCAGGAGAGGTATCTGTCGTCATCTACTGACAGTCGGAGGAATTTGAGAAGAGAACACTTTGTTGAGAATCTTGACCCCCGGATGTGCCTGCGGATCACATTTTACGAGCAGTTCACTTCCCAAAGTTCTCTACTAAGGGTCGGCCAGTTCATGACCTACGACCTCATTCTCATGACCATCCACCAAATGGCCGAGGCAGCAGTTACAAAAACACTCGAGAAAAATTCCTGCAGATCCTATTTCGGAGACGCGGTGCGTTGGGAAACCAAGCTCAAGAAACGGCACAACTCACTGCCATCGCTGCATGACTGGAAAGACCCTGGCCTCATCAGAGATATAGCTACTGGAGAGAGAAGACAGGCTTATGGAATGATGCACCATATCAGGTATCTGAAACTTGGTTCACTCACCGTGAATTGGGGTGACCGCACCTGGAATATTCTGTACAAGTGTGGAATCCCAACTTTGCAAAAGACAAGCAGGTTATTGAAAACGTTTTCAGCATAGGGGCAACTAGATGATGAATGTCTGAAAAATTGTCCTACGAGAAAGAAATTAAGGCGTTCGGCTAACTACCATTGAGCGAGGCGAATGCGGGGTTGACTTGATCAAGGTTTTCAAAATGGTCCATGATTCCGTTGGCCTTTCCTTCCACTACTTCTCTGAATTTTCCAATGTTACTGCAAATAGAGTAACTGTCTCAAGCTTCGTGGCAAGCGCTGCAGATTGGACATTCGTAGATATTTCTTCTCGCAGAGAGTGATCAATGAGTGGAATTGTCTTCCTGAAAATGTGTTCTCTCGAAGAGTGTGAATGCGTTCAAGAACAGTCTTGATTTATTTTTCAGAGGAATCACAGGCGAATTATTTATGGTTGGTTCATTTTCTTTCCTGGGATGTTGTGGCTCCAGGGTCGTTTATGAGGATTTTGTCCTTCCTGACCCTTATTCACTAAACTAAACTAAATATATATTTCAAGGTCACCTTAGTTCAATTTTCAGATACTTGTTGTCATTGTTAACTCAACATTGTGCACTTCTGAAAATGGCATAATAGCAACAATAAAGGCATTACAGTGTTGTGGGCTCTTTCTTGCTCTCAACAAAACATGTTGTGGAACAAATCTTCTGGCCTAATTTCTGCATTCCACTCACCTGGGGCTCAAGCGCACCATTCGTAGATACTGTTCTGATAGGAAATGCAATGATTTCACTAACGTTGGGGCATTACATGTTGGCGATTTATCTGTCAACAGTTGGCTAGTCTGAATATATGTGATATATGTATTGCCTGCAAGCTACGGAACAACTTCCTCAGCTCATTTCGGACAGCAGGTTGTCTTAGAATGGAAAAAGTTTACATATGTATTGAATTGCTTGGTGTTAAGCACTGATCATCAATCATTTCTCCATAATAATGCAGTATAATGCTGCTATTTTCGATCCCTTGACAGTGCCAGAAGAAATCTATGCAGTCATGACAGTATGTGTGTGCGTGGTGGTGTGTATGTGTGTGCGTATGTGACGCCCAGCTTGTAAACACAATAACTCGACCCCACCTGGATGGAAAGAGGTCTCATGCTGGTATTGTGATTCCCATGTGAGTACATGACCTTATCGTACCAGAGCGCGGTCAAAGTCTGAAAACCTTGAAATTGAGTGTGTAGCTTCCCAATCAAGAGTATAGGTTGGTTGGTTGGGATAAATAGGAAATTTGTCAGATGTTATGTTGCCCATGATAAGCTTGTACAATCTCCCATTTGTCCTTGTGTCTGGCCATAGATTGTCAGAAAGAATCAAGGAATCACTAAGCCTTTTGGCTGTCTGATTACAAAATCTAATCTGTTTTTTCTCCAGATACCCTGAGCCTGAGATTCCTGGCTGATTCCAGTCATGCTGCGTCTTTCATCGAGAGGTTCATCCACTCCTGTGTTGAGGGACTGCTGGTAGATGTGGCTGCGGAGGTACTGGTAGAGTCCAAGGAATTACAGGTACAGTATGATCAATCAACTCGACCTGATTTAATTTGATTTGATTTCTGCGGGTTCAGGAAGCCAATTACGGCTCATCTGGGAACCCTTGTTAATATCCCAGATAATATTGAGGCAGGGGGGAACCAATTGCAACCTGCTCCGGGGAATGCCATTTTACGTCTGCATCTGAGAGGACTATCAGTGAACTCCAGGATTTCGAATTGTTGTATTAGTTGGGGCATGATTCCACTATGTCACAAGGGCAAGGGCATGCCACTGTGTGTGTGTGGGGGGGGGGGGGGGTCATCATGGCCTCCTCACAGAGCACGCTGCTCATTGCTGCTTTGTTCAGACCCCAATTTTGAATGTGTGAGTGAATTTTTTTGAGACTGCCTCCTTTGCTCATTTTTTTCCATATTATTTTGCCCAGCTTGTGTGATCCCTCAAAGGAGTGGGTATGACATGAGTACCTGTACCCTATTGTTTTGAGTCTGGTCAAAGGTAGTCCAAGCGTCATAGCGGGCTGAAGTCTGAAACCTATTCAAAATTCGTCGATAAGTCCAGGAGCTCTTTCAAGCGAAATTTTGGGTGCAGCTTCTTTAATATGAGTAGTACAAGAACCCTACTGGTTAAGTCTAAATGAAGGATATATATGGGAACAATTGGTGTCTTGGTCAATTTTGCTGGTGAGAATGATACCTGATGAATCGAGCTCATACTTCAAAGCTCAATGTCAGGTTAAAGTCTGGTAACCTTGTGAACATGATAAATCCAGAATGCATGGTTGGATCAAGCTGAAATCTGAGCAGCTTTCTTATGGAAAGTACAAAAGTTTTGTGGTGAAAATAGGAAATTGACATTTGGGCAACTTTCGTCTTGTGTAACTTGACCCCACCAGGATGGAGCAAGCCTTACTATATTGCCTCCCCATAGTGGATAAATGGACCCTGTTGTTTCGACTATTGGGTAAGGTCTTCTAAGGTCAAAGTATGTGCATATATTGCAAACATGTTTAGTCAACAATGGTCAGTCCTAATAGAAGTCCGCTCATCCAAGGAAATCACTAAACCTCTAGGCTTCCTTCACCCTGGCTGGCCCCAAAGGCGGGGCTGGGTGCACTTGCATCTGCGGTTATATCTGTTGCAGTTCAGTTCTACCATACTCTGCGTCTAGCCACCTACCACCATCAATACCTTACTAACTCAATACCAACCTCCTGGGATGAGGGAACTGGAGACTATGGTCTACCCTCAGTTTCACTGAAAATTATCAGTAGAGTTAAGGTCGCTCAAGGTAATTTCTTGTGACTAATTTCAATGAATATGCCATAACTGAAGTTCATCTGCCATAACTGAAGTTCATCTGATTCACCTGGAACTGATCACGCAAATGACACTTGTGGCGGTCACTTTGTAATATAATCTGATCTACCATCTAACCCACAGGATATCCTAGACCGGACATCTCGGCCTGTTATCTCAGCTGCTAAGGATGTTCTACAAGAATGTCTGAACGAGAGCTGATAAGTGCTGCAAAGAAAGTGAGAGTGCCGCTAGTAATCAGGTGAGAGAGAAGTAACTGGGATAGGCTATAAGGATCCAGGTCCAATATAAAATGTGGTGAGCATTTCTGCAGTATCACTGATGTTGTTGCTACATGGGTACATACATTAAACTAGAGCACCAATGGTGCTGTAGCTCAAACTGCACAAATGTACCAAGACGAATGTACAATGTTGTGATAAATGTTCAAGATCTTAGGCAAAGGAGGCAGTTTCAAAACAATGGCCTATTGTGCCCCTGTACGACTTTTGATCATGCATGTCCCAAAGATGTCTTAGCATTCAATCAATATGATGGGCCACAGTGACAATGGGCCTTGGATCCTAAATCCCGGGGACCCTGAGGGTATGAGCTAGTAGTCCTTATGACTGAACATCAGCAATTTGCGACAGAATTTGTTGGAGATACAAGATTTGCAGTATTTCATATATTGGGCTCTAGGGCCCAAACTGGACCCCGATCCAAAACACCCCTGATGGCCTTCTACCCAAGGACCATTACATGTAACTTTGAAGAACATCAACTGAATCTTGTTGGAGGAGATGCATTTCAAGTACCATTGTGTGAAATTTCAAAATGGGCCGACGGGGGCCCAAGTGGCAACTTTAATGGCATTTGACTTTGACCTTCACAAGGTCAAAACATTGTCCCATGGGTCAATGAACATTGTGTTCAAGTTTGGTCAACATCATTGCAGAATGACTGTTTGGGAGCCAAAACGCAATTGTTGACACATTGAATAGATAGAGTAGATAGATAGATAGATAGATTGATTGATTGATTGATAGACAGCAAATTCCAATAGCTCAACCAGCTGGTGGTTTGAGCTAAAAATTGCAGGAATTTTGATTGAAATCTGATTTTTCTAGCTCAAATGATGCTGTTTTCGATCTTAGAAACAGCCTACCATGATAAACAGGGAAGGAATGCCAAATTTGTAGGTATAATAAACCTCCCATAGGTAGTATCTAGGGAAGCCTGGGACCTTTCACATTCTGCTCGCTATCTTACTCATATGAATTATATCCAGCAACCAAAATGCCCAGAACCTCCTAGTCTTGTTCAAGACTCGATGAATCATCTTGCGATACAGCAAACGTCGAGTGATAGCGCGCGACAACTACTACACCTCTCACAGACTAGACCCCGACATCGGAGTCTCTTGTAGGCTGTAAAACGGCTTTCCCATGGTAGTATTGAGAAGACACGACGAGGTGATGACTAATCGCGTTAATTCAGCTCTATCATAGCAACTTTCAAACCAGTAAGTCGTCTCCATTCCACCGTACCTGCCACTGCCACTAGCGAGACGGTAAGGCAAAATTTTTAACTAAGTCCGATCTCCACGCGGCCTGCGTGTATGTTCTGCGGGCGTTAATACAGTTACCATTGACAACGCTGGGAAATGAAGTGATTGGCCGCTTGAGAATATGCAGCAGATTAACAGTTCACATCGACTGAATGGGAGAGGCTACACCACTGATGCATATATAAAAAAAACTTGGCGGGTGTAATACGCGTAAGCCCGGCGTTAAAGACACAGTCGTCTATACATTAGACTAAGAACCTCCTGGAATTTGTAAGCTATAACATCGAGGCAGTTTAATATAATAATAGTTATTATAGATATTATAACCACAGTTCAAGATCATCCTCTGATTTCAACTCTAGGAGAAGAAGCATTTGGCGTAGGCCTATTTGCATGAAATGTCCCAAAATGACCTGAACTGCATCTGTGTCACTGTTCTCAACTACGCATGTATTTTTGTGTCAGAGGTCATGACAAATTTCAGGAATGTACAATCATTTATACATACTGAATATGTTTAGAAAAGAAGTTGACTGTTCAGATTCTGATTGAGGCCTATACTATGCAAGAATACCACTAAAAGTACTAGGCCATAGTGAAGCTCTAATGCTACTGCGCAACAGTGCGCATCTTTGAACATCAGGACAAATATCGGGAACTGTAACAAGAGTAATACTGGCACAACGGTAACAGTCGGCAACTGTCACATGATTTTGTTTGTTTAATATGAAGTATGATACTGAGGGACTTATGGGTTACAGTATGATAGTAGGCCTAATATACTTACTATTTTGTCCCACCTAACAAGAGTAGGAAAAAGAAAACAACATGACTTCCTAATAAGAATTTTCCATCTTGAAAAGTAAGTAAACCTTCAGACTCATTTCTTCCTCCCTGATGGCTCATATTCAGTGATGCATTCAATATTATTTATAATATTCTAATTTGGACAGATCGATGTCTAAACCCTACTGTACTTAATCAGTGTAGTGGGAAACAATAGTGTACAGGTGCCTATAGATAGCTAGCTGTAGCCTGTTAATACACTTATTACAGTACAGTAAGTGAGAGCTGGGTTGGAGAGCACAGTGACCACTGGACCCAGATCCAGTAGGGGGAATTTCCAGTGAGATGAGTTTGGTAGTGTTCCCAGCCACATTTTAAAAAATAGAACTAACAGCCAATGTGTATGAGAACTATATGAATCACAGCAATTCTCTCTAAAAATGTGTTTCAGCCCACACTGGGCCATGGGTCCTAAGGTCCTAATGGGCCCAAGCCCCCAGAACCCTGGACACCCCCTCTACCTGAGGTCCATTACATGCAACTTTGAAAAAAATAAATTGAAGCTTGTGGTAAGAGATGCCTTTCAAGTACCATCGTGTGAATTTCATAAAATGGGCCCTAGGGCCCAATGGGAACTTGGATCAAAAATTCCTGAACACCCTGAAGGAACGGCTGTTAGACCATCAAATGATTAAACCACAGCACTGTGCACCAAAATTTGTAGGAGAAGTAGCCCATTGTGCCCCTTTAATGCCATTTGACCTTGACCTTTAGTGGTCAAAGATGACCCATCATTCAATGAACATTGTGACCAAGTCTGGTCAAGATTCATCAAAACATGAACATTTTGTGGCCCAAAAAGCAAAAGTTTACAGACTGGATAGATAGAATAATAGATCGGAGGATAGATAGGAGGATAGATAGAATGACATGGGCATCACAATAGCTCAACCAGCATAGCTGGTTTTGAGCTAAAAAATCAACTCGATCTTTGGTTTGGTACTATCTGTTTCTCACATTAGGCATTCATGCGATTCCTTATAGTTCCACACACTCGAAAAGTTTTTCGAAATTCTGAGGTAACCACCCTTTATTCGGAGTAGAACCGGTCTGCCCAACCCGGAGCACTCTTGTCACGGCACCCTCGTCATATGGGTAGTTCAGACATGGTAACATATACCCTCCGATGCCACAAGGACAAAGCTTGGAGGAGGCTTAGAGGAACCTGTGTTACAACTTCAAAGTCATAGACATAAAACTTTGAAAAGCCCTTTAAAAACTGCATCTGAAAAAAAAACTTGTTAACATGTTGCAGAGTGGTAGCATTTATTGGGTAATAGTCAGTGGTTGAACTGTTCATCATCTCCCCTGTGAGGCTGTGACATTCCACAGGTGGAACACTCACACAGGCACTTGCTCCAATCTCAAAATTGAGGTTGTGAGATTTTGGCATGTCCTTTTTTCACCTTTCCAAGTTTGAAGCCTAATAGTCATACAGCTCTTTTTTAATTGATTAAATTCTCTTCGGGTTCAAGAAGTCAATTCAGGCCCATCAGGGAACCCTGGCCATATTGTTAATGGATGGGATGTTCAAGTATTCCTGATTTTCTTCTATCCGGGAGCACAACCACCCAACATCTCTTCAGTGATCTTCTCATCTGTTATACTAATTCTTCTATATATCCAGAGTTCATGGCTGGCATGTTAAGATGTTTTTGGTGGTTCAAATGGTTGATGACTCGTTACAAATAACCTAGCAGCCACGTGTTTTATGTTTCACACTTTCTCCTTTATTTTACCCATTCACATACAGTTATTGGAAGGATGTTGCCGTTGACCCCACAATACTGTACCCTGTGAGAGATGATTCTACTCAATGTGATGATCAACAGCGAGCTGAGATCAGTGGCAGTCGATGCCATTGGCGAGTTGGTCAATGACTACCTAGCCGAGAGTAACGTAGTGGATGTCTATATGGAATTTATGAGAGTGTTGCGGAGGACTTGCTGTTTGGAGTGGTAAATACCTCTTAGAATTCTTCACCTTATTGGTGGTATATATTCGTATATGCACAGTTGTACATGCATGAGTGTCCGAGTACAGAATTGATCTGATAACCCAGCTCAGTGTTTTTTTTATTTTTTATAGGTAAGGGTCTCTTATTCCTTGTGAAGGATCTGGGCGGTTGACTTTGTATGTGTCTTTGTGTGTTGCAAATTGATGCAAATCAGCACGCCTGTACATACATATTTCAATGATGTCATCATTTAACCGAGAAATGTGAAAGGGGTATTCCGACTCGAAAGAGCGGGAAGCGCACTGATACTTTATTAATCCTCCAGCCTCTGTGGTCCTATGCCCTTGCATAAAAATGTGATGACTCTTTCATATGCTGCGATCATACGTCACTTACTGTTATTTTTAGGAGGTTTTGGAAAGTGCTCATTTTGCATCGACTTTATATCAATATATTACTGCAGACAAGATTGATTGTTCATGCGTCATTGAATTCTAGGCAGGAGTCAACCTCTGATGAGACTTCCAGTCGTCTCCATGCATGGTTTCATGCTACAGAGTCACAGAAATGTCTTTTTGTATCACAAATTAATTTATATTACATTTCTGCTTTCTTCGAGACAATTAGCCCTGTCGGTACCAGTTCCATTTTCCTCGTTTTTACTCAACCAGGTGAGGGAGACTCTCCTGGATTCATCTGTAGAATCGATCATCATCGATCTGATCGATGGCGAGATCAACTCAGCTGCCGGTAGCTTCATGACTGATGCGTCCTTTTTTCAAACTTCACCGAGCAGTGAACTCCGTCTCGGAGCAGGGCATGCAGTCCCTCAGGTAATTGTTATACACCATTCCTGGGTGGATGAGGCATCATACCTGGCATGTATGTACCCCATGATGGGTACATGGAACCTATTTTAGGTCAGATCAGAGGTCAACAGAGGTTGAAATCTGAATTACTTGTAAACGTGTTGAGTGCAAAATTTTGTGTGCTGCTTTTCTATGGGAGTACAGTCCACCCTATTTTCCTTTGTAGATTCCTTTTTAGTTCGAGCAATTTGAGCTTGTATTAAAACAGGATGAGTCTACCATGCTTGGGTGTGTGAAGCTCATACGTGGTTTGTATGCCAGTACATGGACTCCATTGATTTTCACTCAGATCAGAGGTCATCGGGAATCCTTGTGAACATATTTTGTGTACAGCTTCCTTCCCTATTAAAGCACATGAAACCTATTGTTTTTTGGGTCGTGTAAATGATAGTTACGTCAACTTTTCCTGGGTGGATAAGCTCATGCTTGGTATGTATGTTAAACGTGGAGTACATGCATAAAGCCATACTGTTTTTGTGTCAGAAAAGGTCAACTGGGGTCACTAGAGGTCAACCTGATGAGTCAAGAATGCTTAAATCCAAGGAGGATGAGAGTCATATGTTTCTTTCTTTTTTCCATTTTTATATATGAATGGGAAGCCTAAATTGTTTTCTGTTAATATGGTGTGATCACTTCCAAAAATTTTTTTTTCTTAAATTTGAATCACACAATGAACTATTACATCCCATTTGCTCTTGTGTTTGGTCATAGGTTATCAGATATGAGTTCAGGAACTGTTACTGAGCCTTTGAGACCTTTCTCGTTAAAACTCAAGGTTCAAAGTTGGCAGCAATGCTGGCGCCTACCTGAACTCTCCATCGCTCACTTCCAGGATCTACCAGGGCTTCCCGATGATGAAGAGCTGCAGGACAGCGGTGAAGAAGCAGAGCTGGCGGGTCTGTCAGAGACTTCCCTAAGCATGACACCTGCAGCTAAAAACCCCTGAAGGGACTTGATCTGTTGTTTCCTCCCCACCCGATAGTTAGCTCTGCATTCGTCTCCCCAGTCAAGTTAATAACTGTTCAGGCTATGACACTGCAGATATAGCTTTAGAACCTTTGCAGCAGACAAAGGACCAAGTACTATGAAAGTGGTGTTGGGCTGGTTTTGCACCATGGCGCCCCCCAATGCTGCCAGGTTGTTGGAGACGGGGCTGGCCGAAAAGATGGGTTTTTGCTGGCCGATGGAATTTCCTACCACATGGACTGACTGCACTGGGTCCTATTGATTGTGTGACGCGGGTACGATTGAGGGTTGTGCTAGTGGGATTCCTTACGAATAGAGTCCGTACAGCACCATCGACTGTTAATAACTGTCTGATATTTGTGGGAATGATGGCGTATGAATCTGGGTGATGGTTCCACATTCGATGCAGGAGTTGGTCCGTAGCTCAGCAATGTAGAGGTTCGTAACCTCATGCATATGCTTATTATGCAGGTGGAAAGTGGAGGGGGGGGGGACAATTAACCTTTAGGATTTTTAAAAAATATACAATAAATAATTGCACATTATGTTTTATGTTGCCAGGATGTGTTCTCATTCCGCTGGGGATGTTTCCATCATGATGCACTAGTTTAGTGTGGATGTTCACGGAGATAGAGCTCGGCTATAACAGGACTCAGCTAGGGATGTGCAACAAGTAACGCCCTGCCTTGCCAGGAGACTTAGCAGCATTGTTTGAGTTTCCGGGGTATCCTCTGCCATCCACTGCCTGTAGTCAATCTCATTTTGCTCCTTGCTTTCTGAACATATAAACCCACTTGTCAGCTAGAATGAACCTATAAACCCACTTGGCAGCTCAAAGAATACCTCACTGCAGCTCACCATTTGGAGCTTGTACACCAATACGGAGGATTACTTCTCTGTCAGAGAGAGTTATGAGGATATGCATAGCACGGAAAGGGCATTCATGACAGTTACTATGGACACTGCCCTTGGGTGGTTCCTCCTGTACATTTGCTGGGGTGGTATAGTGGGCCATGAGCTTAGGCTGGGATTCCATAGATGCGTATGCGTATCGGCTGGATGTGAAAATCACATATTTACGAAAATGAACGTTTGTTTCAGAAGGGAAACACATAAAATGTATGCGAAAAGACCATAAACAAGGCAGAAGCATATGAATATGTCGTTGCATGGCTTTTCAAGGAAGATATTCCATAGAATTCCATTCATTCGCGGTGATACGCATACGCATCGGTGAATGAGCTTATTTTGCCTTTTCAGCGTTGGTTTGCCTTCATTTATGAATTTTTGGCTTCCAAGAACCAATCAGCTATCTTTGCAAACTTAATAGAACATATTCAAACACTACCCCCGCTCAGTTCACGTGAATTTGCGATTTCCAAATACGCATACGCATCTATGGAATCCTAGCCTTATTCAGCCAGTTATCAGAACCTGCTGCTGCTGGGTTAGGCATTCCATAGGGATCTGTACTGGTCCACTGTTATCCGACTTACTTATTGCTGCGTTCTTCGATCTTGTAATAACTGTCCATACAAGTTCACAACTGGTGGGATGCGTTCTCTTGACACGCAAAACTTGTCATACAGGGGACCCTTCAGCATCCAATTGACACTCCACTGTGTCTTTTTCCCATTGCAAGAATTCAGTCCTAATCTTCCCATCTACAAGTTTGTTCACATGAATTACCTTTCTGGATGGAAACATTTTGGAATGATTCTCGATTTTGAGTATCGAATTGGTCGCCATTTTGAAAGTGGAAGTGGAGGTCATCTGATATTCTCAAAGTCACCACTTGTGTATCAAAAGAACATGTTTTATCTTGCATACATACATAACATACCAGTTCGAAAAAACACTGATAGTCCCGACTGGACTACTTCAATGCACTTCCCACACATTCGTCATCCCATGACCTTGCCTGAATGCGGAAGCTATAGTTTTCATCTGATATGCCCAAATTTGGTGTACGCTATGGTATTCCAGGGTACAGCGTTTTGAAAACACCACATTGTTACTGATGGTACCGGCAAGGAATAAAATTTGTTACAAACAGTATCATTCTTCTGTTGCTCATATGTATTGTCTGTGATGAGTAAATATCAGAATGAAAAACAGGCATATTAGAAATATATGTAAAACATCAAGGGAACCATGAGGTAGACTGTATACAGCAGCTCGAATAATAACATACCAAAGTGCTTACACAGACAACACAAGGTAGATTAGCTCTACTGAACAGCATTGGAATTACTGTAAGGCTTATACTATGCACGTTAACTTTGAGTGTATCTACATGGTAGTGTAACACTTAGTTGATAGTTTGGGACAGGTGGGTGTTTGTTCCTAACTATTTTCATGTCCCATGTCAGAAAGATCAGTCTGTAATGCCGGGTCCGATAGATAGACTGTCCCGGGCCTGTGGACCAGAATAGGAATTTGGGGAATTCTGGTAGTTCTTTATTGTAATCGAAATAACTACTGCTGGGAATTTGTGGTTTCACTCTGTACCAAGAATATACCAAGAATAAAACCTAATTGTCCAATTTCAGTTGTCATATTCGTTGTTTTTTATGTTTATTCAAATGGTGAAGCCGTATTAGAAATATATAGCTGCCACAATTGAAATCTCAGTCATTCATTACTAATGATACACTATTAGGAATATTTTGAGTCAAGAAAGATGTGCACTTCATCATGGGGGTATAGTAATATCCAATGTGCATGAATTAGCTCTGTCAACATCACTGATCTGACTCAGGCATGATAAACATTAAGGGTACGGAATAAAACCTATGCAATCATATTGTTCTGTGGTTAAATATTAGATGATGAAGAATGATCAGAACTCATATACATATCGGCCCACAATTATTGTATACATGATAAATACATATGCAGATCTTATCGATATAGTCGAGAAAGATGTAAACCTCACCATAAGGTAAACAAGCATATGTCATAACAAATAGTAATATGCAATATCTATATACCTGCCAAATTAATGCTTTACAGATTGGCCATCCACTAATTCCAGTTGCAGTATACATTCTTTCCATTGTAAAAGACCAATGGTCAGTGCTTTCTATTTATTACACTGTGGCAGCCAACCTTCGTATACCAATTTCCAGCTGAATCAATGACAATAGGGCAATTAGCTATTGCAACATTTGCCTGGTGACATCATGGGGGAAGGGGGGAACCACAGGACCTTCCGTAATACAAACTCAATGTAAAACATGAGCTTTTGAAAACCCTGTAACAAACAACTATAGATGGGATCCGAATAAAAGCTCACAAAATTGTTCATGACAGTTAAACAAAGATCTCATTATTTCTAATTGAATACCTATTTCATATTTCTGTAATCATGATGCAACAGAGCAGCATTTACTGTGGTAGTCTATGGGCAGCCTCTAAGGTGTTACCCTCGTGATGTCATCGATGCTGTCAGATTCCTCACAAGTAAATTGAAATGAATCACAAGGCAACAATGCGAGAACAATGCTATTTGGGGTGTGGGCATTTTGTCATTCCTCTTTTTCTTGTGCTATTGAAGAAAATCTGTTACAAACATGACCATTGTCCTTCCATATATGTAAAACTAGACATGTGTTGTGGGTAAGCCGGCCCACGTGTCTATCCCATGCTTTTGAGCATCATTGGGAATGAGTATCTAACACCCCATAAAGAACCCCATTCTGGTCATAAACCCAGATACACTCACCTACCAAGTTTTTGTTTGTAATCCATGGAAGTTTAATAATATAGGCACATGAATTATGCAAATTTGACCCATGATGGCTCTGAAATGACTTCTATCTTCTAAACTTCGTGAGAGAACAAATGTAATCCCCCCCCCCCCTCCACCAATTTTTGTCAATTGCATGCTTTCGCAAATTTGGACTCGCTATGACTTTGAATGACCTCCACATTTTTCGGGAACAACTATAGTCCCTACCCACCAAGTTTCGTTCAAATCTGACAAAGTTTGGTAAATCGCATGAATTTCGAAAAATTTGACCTTCGATGACCTTGAATGACCTCCACATTTCCTAGAATCACTTCAGTAGTCCTACCCACCAAGTTTCGTTCAAATCCGACTACTCTTAAAATTTCGCAGTAAATATGGCAAATCAGCGGGCTTCCCAGCATTGCAGATGATGCCCCTTTTGAACTCATCCAGATTCCACTAGGGCGAACATGTGTACCAAGTTTCAGATCAATCGGACAAAGCGTTCAAGAGTTAATGCGCTAACCACCTAAGTTTCTGGCAGCGGCGGAGCCTGGGACGGCGGCTACGCACCCACAACCAATAATATCCCCGGATGCTTCCAGTGTCGCAGGGATATAATGATATTAGTTGGCTAACAAGTAGAAGTGTAACAAACACACACACACACACACACACAGAAGTAATTGCTGAGTCTCTTCCTGAACTCCATTCCGACAGGACTGAGAATGTGAGATTGGGAATCACACAGCAGACAGAAAGATGACTTGGGAGTTGAATGCTTGATCTATTTCTTGGTAAATTCGGACAGCCCAAGTACCACACTGGTAAATAATTTCACTATCAAGTATCATGATACTGTACTCTAATCAGACCTTGAAATCCTAAATAACTCAGAATGTACCATTGGTTGATAATAAACATGTATCAGGCTAGCGTCCGAGTCGACAGAGGCAAACATAATTCTGCAATGGTTAGCTGTTGCCCAAGTCTCGCCAAAGGAAGATTCTAGATATGGTGACAATTTGATGGAGTGGGAGGAGGATCACATCAGACGAGGACCAAATATTCTGGGTCCTTGGTTTGAGGGACATAGCCACCAAGCTAGCAGATATCAAACATTCCATATATGAAAGTTGTAATTGTAAGACATCAGCACAGCATCAACTAACATACAACATATTAAAATAGAGAAAATGTTGGTGAGGGTAAACCGCCAGCCGAGTATAATCCCGCATTCTTTCATTCAAGAAATTTGGGTGCACATGAAACGGACATATTCAGTGCGAAAGAAGACATTTATAGATTGTGAAGCGGGACAACGTGTGTACAGGTAAAGGTCATTCCATAATGCACTTGTTAATTGTATGAGGCACCCCTACAGCCCCGGACAAGGTGCGTCCTTAAATAAGCACATTTATATATATATAATGAAATGTATGAAAGGAAGATCGATGATCATAATACAACGTTGGACTAGCTAGAGCTGACAACGGGAAGTATTAGGGAGAGGAGGCTCTGCTCTACGAAAGATTAGGCAGTCAGACTAACCACTATGAGAAGCGAATATAGCTCCCACCAGCAGGAAAAAAAAAAAAAATGTGTCAAATTCAGGTTTATAGGCAGCCCCTCTTCACACGACTAGCCGCTAAATCTCCCCTGAGCATTGGTAACCTGATGGAGACTCTGCCGCACCACCCAGGGTGCACATTCGCTCACGACCTACTACACCCCTGGCAGCCAACGCAGCGGCGCCCACTTCCGTTACCCGCAGGTTACCCACTTTGAATGTTGGGTAGCGTGAGATATTCAAGGTGACATGCCTTGTCTAACAGCACTGCGGAAACGCCCTCGGGCCTTCACTGGAATTCAAACTCGCAATCTATGATCTAAGTCGGAAGCTATACCGAGTGAGCTAATCCGCCTGTAGAGGCTGTCATCTATGTCGACAGTGACAAATAATTAGCAGAGGTTGGCTGTCCCCCAAGAGCAGTTGGTGGCAGAGGGGATTAATGGGAAGGAAAATACAACCCTATATAGAGGAATGGAATTTCTAAATATGGTGATAAGGACAAGGTACCATCTGGCAACTCGCTCAACAGTGTATTTTGGGAGTGAGCCCTGGAGGCTGCACAGAAGCTTCTGAAAAAAGATAGGTCAATCAGATTTGACATTGCTAACCAGAACTAATGAAAGGATCGAAAAAAAAAAAAAATCATCACCAGGGAGGTTCCTCATCAGAGGCTTAAGAAGATAGGTCATCAGATTTGACGCCACTGAGGAAGGTTGACGGTAGGACTACATTTTTTTTTTTTTTTTTGGCATTTGGGTCACCAGAGCTCTAGACGAGATAGGTGATCAGATTTTGACCCCGCTGCTAACAGCACTGATGAATGGATCAAAAGAAGGGTAATCCCAACTTGCAGCTCCTGCAGGCTTTAGGAAAGACAAGTCAATCGATTTGACGTTCACGAGGAAAGGTGACAGTAAGGCAACATTTTTCCTGGCAAGAAAGACAAGATATGTTGATCGATTGACATCGCTGCTAACAAGCACTTTTGAAATGGGATCGAAAAAAAAATAATCCACCGGGAGGGTCTCATCAGAGACTTCAGGAAAAAAAGATAGGTCATCAGATTTGACGCACTGAGGAAGAATGTTGGTATGACTACATTTTTCTGGCCATTTGGGGCACCAGAGCGTTAGGACAGATAGGTTGATCAATTGACACGCTGCTAACAAGCAATTATTGAAAGGGGATAAAAGAAGGGTCATTCACCTCTGCAGGCTCTCGTGCAGTGCTTTAGGAACGTAAGTCAATCAGATTTGACGTCACTGAGGAATGGTGACAGTAATGGCACATTTTTCTGTTCAAGGCAAAAGACAAGATATGTTGATCAGATTTGACAGCTGCTTACAACACTTTTGAAATGGGATCGAAAAAAAAAATCATCCACCTCGAGAGGTTCCATCATAGCTTTTAAGAAAGATAGGTCGAATCAGATTTGATGCACTGAGGAGGTTTGACGGTATGGCAGAAGTGGTGCCACGCTAAATTGAACCTCCATGAATCTTTGCTGAGAACTAATTGCGCTGGATTGTGTTGAGCAGCGATTGGGTCTTGGGCGCAGATCCTGCTTCATTAGGCCTAAAAACTCAAACGGCTGGATCAGCTATCGACGGCTGTGCCGATATTGATGGAACAAAATGCGACCTAACTCTGTTACGTTTATAGCTTGGTAGGCTGTGGTTGCAGGTGTTTGCCTGTTGGGTTTATTACTGTTGGTCGTTTTGTTTAGGTTCTTGTATAGTTTCTGTGAACTCACTGTTTCACAAGTTTTTTGAAGTTGCCAGTAGTAGTCTTTAGGAGAAAGTAAGCAATCAGATGAGTCACCCCCTCAGGGAAGGTTGACAGTAAGGCAACATGTTTCTGTCAAGAAAGACAAGATATGTTTTGTGATCAGATTTGACACCGCTGCTTACAAACACTTTTGAAATTGGGCATCGAAAAAAAATCATCAAACCTCGAGAGGTTCTCATCAGAGCTTTAGGAAGGTAGGTCGATCAGATTTGACGCCACTTGGAGGAAGTTGACTGTAATGGCAGAGTGGTGGCCATGCTAAACGGAACCTCCCATGATCTTTATGCTGAGAACTAACTTGCCTGCTGGATGTGTGTTGAGCACGATTGAGGTCTTGCGAGATCATGCTCATTAGGCCTAAAAACTCACGCTGGATCAGCCTATCGACGAGCTGGTGCTAATTGATGCGGACAAAATGGACCTGAATCTGTTAACGTGATAGCTTGGTAGACTGTGATTGCAGGGTGTTCTGCCTGTTGGGTTATTATATTGGTCGTTGTAGTTAGGTTCCCATTGTATAGTTCGTGTGAAACGCACTGTTCACAATGTTTTTTGAAGTTGCCAAGTTTCTGTGGACTCGTTGTTCAGTCTGTGACTCATTGTTCACGTGTATTTTGGGTTGCCAAGTTTTCTTTGGACTCGTGGTACGGCCCATGAACTCATTGTTCACGTCTGTGAACCCATTGTGCGATAGAATAGGCCACTGCATGTCATCTCAAACTTTGACTGCGCAGACATGCTATCTACACTACACTCCAATCAGATTTGACGCCACGGGTTACCCAATGTGCGGGGGTCCCAATGTTTCTAGGTTTGATGTTCCTGAGGCCGATTTTCCCGGGTTTATTTTTCCGTTTGCATGGAAGTTTAAGGACAACCAAGTTTTGATGTTTCCGCGGTTTGATACTCTGAGGTTTGGTGTCCCTGGATCGATGTTCCCGAATATTAGATTTGTGATATCAACCATTATATTACTCTGTGTATAAAGGCAGAAGTGGTGCCCGCTAAACGGAACCTCATGAATGTTGCGAGAACTAAGCTTGATGCGGGATGTGGGGGTGAGGCCGATTGAGGTCTTGCGAGATCCTGAATCCATTAGGTTGAACACTTCAAACGCTGGATCGGCTCTCACGAGCTGGCCGATATGATTCTGGAACAAAATGGACTGAACTCAGTTAAAGGTTATAGCTTGGTAGCCTGTGATTGCAGGGTTTGTTCTGCATGTTGGGTTTATTACGTGTTGGTCGTTTGTTTAGGTCCTGCATAGTTCTGTGGAACTCACGGTTAACAATGTTTTTCTAGTCCAAGTTCTGTGAACTCATTGTTCACGTTGTAACTCATGTTCACGTCTGTTGAACCATTGTCTGATAGAATGGGCCACAACTGCATGTCATCTCAAACTGTGACCTTCAAAGAATGATGGGAATCAGCACAAACAGGAACCCAGTCAGTTTACAGCCAGGTAATTCTCATCACATTTCAAAGTTTTCAGACTTTGACCTCGACTGATACTACAAACAATAGGGTTTCATGTACTCATATGGGGAACACACATACCAAGTATTGGCTTTGTGCATCCAGGTGGGGTCGAGAGTTATCAAGTTCACAACCAAAAATTGGCTAAAATATAGACTTTTCCAACTTTTTTCATTTCTGATCAAAATTTACCTCCGACCAGAACCAATAAGACAATATGGTTCGTACCCCCAATAAGAAAGTTACAAACCAAATTTCAATCAGACCAACCATTTGGAATTATCGTGTTTACAGATCTTTCAGACCTATGACCTGACACCCCAAAAATTGGTTTCATAGAGCAACAGACAAGAGCATTAGACAGATAGGTTGAGGTTGATCAGATTTGACACCAGTTTAACCAGCACTATGAGATGGATCACAAAAGGGGTTCATCCAACTCTGGAGGGTATCATCAGAAGCTTTGAGAAGATATGTCGATCAGATTTGACGTCACTAAGGAAGGTTGTTTGACAGTTAAGGCAACATTTTCCTGGCAAGAAAGACAAGATATGTTGATCAGATTTGACACCGCGCCTAACAAGCACTATTGAAATGGGATCGAGAAAGAAATCATCCACCTCGGGAGGTTCTCATCAGAGCTTTAAGAGAGATAGGTCGATCAGATTTGACGCCACTGAGGAGGGTTGACAGTATGATACATTTTTATGGCATTTGGGTCACCAGAGCTTTAGACAGGAAGGTCAATTCAGGTTGAGGCCACAGGGTCTACCGGATGTTCCTGGGGTCCAATGTTTCTGGGGTTTGATGTTCCCGAGGCTTGAGTTCCCGGAGGTGGTTTTTGAGTTTTGCCGGTTTGCATTAGAAGTTTTAATGACACCTAAATTCACGAGGTTCGCATTCCGGTGGTTGGTGTCCCTTGCGACCGTTTGTTCCTGAAAATTCAGATTTGTGATCTCAACATTATATCCTCTTGCATAATTGGCAGAAGTGGTGCCACCCTAACAGAACCTCCATGAATCTTTGCCGAGAACTGTCTTGCTGCTGGGATGTGTGTTGAGCATGAGCGAGGACGATCGAGAGACGGGTCTTGCGAGATCCTGCTCCATTAGGTCTGAAACATCAAAACGCTAGATTGGTCTATCCCAGGCTGTGCCTATATTGATGGAACAAAAAGGACCCTGAACTGTTGACCCTGTTGAACGTTTATAGCTTGGTAGGCTGTGATTGCAGGGTGTTCTGCCTGTCGGGTTTATTATCTGTTGGTCGTTTTGTTTAGGTTCCTTGTATAGTTCTGTGAACTCATTGTTCACGTCTGTGAACTCATTGTTCACGTCTGTGAACTCATTGTTCACGTCTGTGAACTTATCGTTCACGTCGTATTTGGAGGGTGCCAAGTTTCTGTGGACTTGTTGTTCACGCCCATGAACTCATTGTTCAAGTCTGCGAACTCATTGTCCGATAGAATGGGCCACTGCATGTCATCTCAACCTATGACTTTGAAGACATGATGGGATCAGCACCAACAGGAACACAGTCAGTTCATAGCCAGGTTATTCTCATCGCATTTCAAGGTTTTAAGACTGCGGACCTTAGATAACTTCTGACCTGACACCACAACCACTAGCGTTCATGTATCATCATGGAGAATTGCATGCACAGATTCCTCGACTTGTCAAGCAATAAAGAAGGAGGCAAAAATGAAGCTGATGGAAAGGAATCAGCAGTAGAGGGTACCGGCTCAAAGATGGATGTATTGATGATATCTAGTTGTACTATGGCAGGCCATTCATGCAAGTTACTAGAGAAACCACCACACCAACAGAGTCCGTGTCTATATCCAAGAAAGCTTAGCGAGATTGAGGAAAGCCTTCTTCGTCTTGTGCTCATAACAGTGTCATGATCTCTGAACTGGCAGCCTCGTCATCAGATTGTCCTGATGGCGAGGACAGTTGGTGTGCCACCAAGTAGGATTTCAACCAGCATTCCCATGAAGTCGTCAACATCTAGAGGA
This sequence comes from Sclerodactyla briareus, assembly GCA_026419785.1. Taxonomy (NCBI): domain Eukaryota; kingdom Metazoa; phylum Echinodermata; class Holothuroidea; order Dendrochirotida; family Sclerodactylidae; genus Sclerodactyla; species Sclerodactyla briareus. Next base: position 435,582 of record JAODTK010002765.1, on the reverse strand, counting down.
GGCAGTCTCAGACTTTCTTTCGCCTGGTTTGAGAGGTGAGGGAGCCCTCTTGCTGCGCAGTTGTCTGCCAGGCTACTCTCAAAACCAAATTGAGAGCCTCAACAGCCTGGTCTGGCTCCGAGCACCGAAGCACGAACTCAGGGGGTGGATCGAGGGCCAACTGAAATTGCAGTGATTCTGGGCATCCTGCAGTTTAACAGTGGTGCGTCTGCCAAACGTTGACTTATAGAGAGGAGGAACATTGCCACAGCAGCATTTTTTCACATGGCGGAAGGCAAGGAAAGGGTCTAGAGGCTAGGGAAGGCTTAGGCCTGAAAGAGGAGGAAAGCATGCAGAGAGGAGCGAAGGCAGGGAAGAGGTCACTGGAGGAGTCATGGCAGATAGCGGAAGGAACTTCCTATAGAGCAATAGACAAAGAGCTCTTTCAGCAGTGCATCTTTCCAATTTGATGTCACTTGAGGAAAATACAATGGATTCCTGTATTGACATGAATATTCCAGTCATGATGAGAAACTGTGGAATGAGGGTACTTTTTTGCTGATACCTTCCCCAATATTAACACCATCCCCTGTGTAGGAGTGACCTCCGGGTTGCGTTTTTTTTTTTTTTTTTTTTTTTTTTAAAAATCAGAAAAAATAGGATGTACTTGATTGATATCAGATTTTTTTAAAATCATTCTTCCTTCTTTGCAATCCCACATTTCACTCGAACACAAACCATTCTGAGTCATCCCGTAGCACCTTACCCACCCAAATCATCTTGATAATGGCGGCTGAAGCCTTCTGTCTATTCAGACTACTTGCAGGCTATGATTTAGCAGAGAGTAGCAAACGAGCGTACTGGACTAGACTACCAGCCTGGCCTATTATGTATACTGCTAGCGGCCTATCAGACCCAAGAACTGACTAATCACCTACTCACAGACTGTGGGGAACTTCTAGACGTGTAATCAGTGGCCTGGTTTGGGTTCCCAATAGTTTATCCAGATTGTTATACAAAGTATAATACATTTCTGGTAAAATAGGCCCACCCAGCCAGGTGATGGGGATTACCCTATTGTATTCTAGGGGGAATGGTTAATAGTAGTGCCAGCACTTGACTTAGGGATAGGCTGAAGGTGAAATAAGCACTAAAACATTTGAAAACAATACAGATCATTACGATCACATGCTTTGCTTCATGACACATGAACAAAATGTGAAATTGCATGGAATGAAGTGCACTGCAATTGAACTGACTGTAGCCTTCCGTTGAAAATACAAGCTTGTTCTGGGATACCATGGTCATATGAGTTTTTGTTGTTATACAGGAGGTAATCGGTGGTCTCATGGCTGGCATAATACAATTTGTGACCTAACTGAGAGCCCGTCCTGGGCGGGGTTTCCAGCCAAATGGCAGTCCATTATGTTTCAGCCGAGTACATTCTTCTTACCACGGGCAAAAGTGTATTAATACACTGATACTTCCCGTCTGGCAGGGTGGTGCGGATGCCCCATCAAACGACGTAGTCTTCAGTTTGTTTGATCACGCGTCTAGGAAAGCTACTCGGTGCCAGGTTAGGTCGCATGAGTATTCCAATTGGCCTGATTAGTAGATGAGTCATCCTATTAAACAGTTTACGTCAGATTTTCAGCTAGAATGGGTTGACAGGGACTGAGGCAAAACCCTCTTCAAATCCGCTGTGTCTGGGTTGGGTATACATTTCACCCCAAGGTCACTGCACACAGTCGGTAGAGCTAACCATGGGCAAAGGAGTAATTTGTCTCTTGCCTTTCTCCACCTAGGGTAGGGGAAAGTGCGAACCTGTGAACAATTGTGCGGCCGAACTGGCAGACATATACTCTCGGGATGACGGAGTGGCCGGAACTGGTTCTAATGAATGGGGTAATATATGTATAGTAGAACTTAGATGGAAAACGCGCTATATGAGGACCGGAATATTATCATTATATTGCGTTGACGTGAGTGACATGTAGTCCCAAACTTGGATGTCGTCGTGTATGAGTCATTAGGTCCGATGCAACCAGTTGCGAGCTCTACTATGATTTGGAATACTTCTCTTGTTTTGACTATGCGATAGCTCACTTTTCAATCCAACTGTGGCTGTTGGCAGGAGAACATGACAAGAGGTTCTTCATGTTGTTTGCCATTCCTTAGAAGCAATAAGGCTAAGGAACATGTTGCAGTTCCACAGTACGGATATCGTGCATGGTGTTGTGTCGTTAACATCGACAACACACATGTGACTTGCACAGCAGCAACAGGATACAGTTTTCTCCGGCATAAAGGTTTCAAAGAGATAATAATAGTCAACACATTTCACTGGCAAAGACTTATACTGGAAGCTGAAGTATACTCAGGAAAATGGATAGTGGGACCAAATTGCCACTAAAAAATTCTGTTGAAGAAGGTCACAAAACTGCAGTTCCTTGCACCTCCACTATAGTGAGTGATGACATGGTGCTATTCTGGAGAGAAGAGATATTTTCAAATTACGATGTTGACCATAGAAAATATCGAGATAACAGCTGAAACAAAAAAATATATAATATGGTATATAATCTAAGACACATAGATTAGTGCAGAGAGATGATAGTCACATTGTGACCTTTTCTCCTCGATCAAGTAGAGGTGGAGAGCAGTTGATTGCTTTTTTAGAGATCTTCGAAGGCTTTCGCAAAGTTTCATGGTGGAACTGGTTAAGATAGCATCTGTTTCACATTGTTTAAATTATTGTGAGCCTGTAGTGACTAGGATGACGTTGGACGCAGTAGGCTTACAAGTAGTTAGTGCAAATTTTACCAAACCCACCTTCACTATTATCCCTGCACAGAGATCTTCTCTGCCAAAACTAACCGTCCCGCTATGGAATTTTTACTAAACACCTTCACTAGATCCATGCACATAAAAAATATTCTCGCAAACTTCTGTCCGGGCTATGGGATTATTGTTATGGACACATTCACTCTTTTCAATTTTATTCTCTCATGTATTCATTTAATCAAAGCAATGTAAGTTCATTGATAGCGTTTAGGAGGGAAGCAGTCATCAAATGGTCGATCGAAACTGCTTCTCATAAATATGAATTTAAACTACTCGGCCAGCAGCATCCTCAATCTTTGGCTGATATTTGTGGTGTTCACAAATTCAAGTTAACCACAATCTTTGGATTAAAATACCTTGGACACCCCGCCCCGTTCAATGTTGTTGTCTGCAGCGGAGAAGTTAACTAAGTGCAAATTGTCAGGGGGAGGGGGGAGGGGGGGGGTGAGGTGGACCAAGTGTTTCCAGGGCAAGTACTCATGCCAGACCATGGACATAGGTTTCTCTGTTCGAAATGCTGCCAAGTGTCCCAACAATTTTTCCAGATTGCAGAAACCCAAAAGCTTTAGTGGATTCCTGACTCTTCTGGCAATCTTAGCCAGACACAGGAAAATTTGGAGATTGTACCAGGTCGTTATGGGAACGTACATCTGTCAAATTTCCCGTTAATCCCAACCAACCAAAGGGTTCCTATACTCTTGATAAGATAGCACCACTAATTCGAGGATTTCAGACTTTGACTCTTGGTGACCTCACAAAACACAGTAGGGTTCATGAACTCATCATCGGGACACGCATACAAGTATGAGCTTCATCCATTCGGGTGGGGTCGAGTTATGGGGTTTTAACAAAACAGCTATAATTGCAAAATATTAACTTTTCACAAATTTTCTATTTGTCCATTGAAATTCACCCCTGACCTTACCAAAACAATTTATGGTTCTGTACTCTCTCTTCATCAATCCAGGTTGGGGTAAAGTTATCGTGTTCACAAAGCACAGGCACATACACACATACATACGTCACCACTCTGTCATGACTGCAATAGATTACTCTGATGTCAAGGATCAAAAAGTCATTGGGTGGTGATTTATTGTCAGGTAAAGATTCACAGGCTCGAGTGATCAGTATGAGCCAATACCTAATTGGTGCTCGTGTGGGACCAGATGAAACAATGTGAATAAGTTTCAAATTAAAAATGAATTGAATGGACTGGTAGTAGGGTAGGCATAGTAGAAATTGTGGTCTGGCACACGCCAATCAGACAACAAGGTATATTCTTCACTCATTATTTTTTTCTTTCATTGGGTCACCAAAGCTCTAAACAAGATAGGTTGATCAGATTTGAAACCGCTGTTAACAAGCACCTAATGAAATGGGGAAAAAAATCATCATCACGGAGTTCTCATCAGAGCGTGGACGGAAAATAGGTCGATCAGATTTGACACGCCACGAGAAGGTGACAGTAAGGGCAACATTTTTTCTGGCATTTGGGTCACCAAAGCTCTAGACCAGATAGGTTGATCAGATTTGACACCGCTGTTAATAAGCACTAATGAAATGGATAGAAAAGAGGGTAATCCACCTCTGGAGGCTCTCATCAGGGCTCTAAGAAAGATAGGTTGATCAGATTTGACAACACTGCTAACCAGCACTAATGAAATGGGGAAAAAATAATCCACCTCAGGAGGTTCTCTTCAGAGCTTTGAGAAAGATACGTTGATCAGATTCGACACCACTGCATGAGGAAGGTTGACAGTAAGGTAACATTTTTTCCTTCATTTGGGTCACCAAAGCTCTAGACAAGATAGGTTGATCAGATTTGACAACACTGCTAACCAGCACTAATGAAATGGGGAAAAAAATCATCTACCTAGGGAGGTTCTCATCAGAGCGTTGAGGAAGATAGGTCGATCAGATTTGACGCCACTGCATGAGGAAGGTTGACAGTAAGACAACATTTTTTTCTTCATTTGGGTCACCAAAGCTCTAGACAAGATAGGTTGATCAGATTTGACACCGCTGTTAACAAGCACTTATGAAATGGGATAGAAAAGAGGGTAATCCACCTCTGGAGGCTCTCATCAGGGCTCTAAGAAAGATAGGTCGATCAGATTTGACGCCACTGCATGAGGAAGGTTGACAGTAGGCAACATTTTTTCCTTCATTTGGGTCACCAAAGCTCTAGACAAGATAGGTCGATCAGATTCGACACCACTGCTAACCAGCACTAATGAATGGGGAGAAAAAAAATCTACCTAGGGAGGTTCTCATCAAGGCGTTAAGGAAAATAGGTCGATTAGATTTGACGCCATGAGGAAGGGTGACAGGTAAGACTACATTTTTTCTTTCTTTGGGTCACCGAAAAGGTGAGACAAGATAGAGTTGATCAGATTTGACACGTTCTAACCAGCCACTATGAAATGGGGAAAACATCATCTACCTAGAGGTTCATCAGAGCGTGAGGAAAAGGAGATCAGTTGCAGATTTGACGCCAGTGAGGAAGGTTGACAGTAAGGCAACATTTTTTCTGGATTTGGGGTCACCAAAGCTTAGACAAGATCGGTGTGATCAGATTTGACACCGCTGCTACAAGCACTAATGAAATGGGATCACAAAAGGGGTGAATCCATCTCTGAAGCGCTCATCCGGAAGCTATGGAAGATAGGTGATCAGATTTGACACCACTGCATGAGGAAGGTTGACAGGAAGGAACATTTTCCTTCATTTGGGTCACCGAAGCTCTAGAGCCAGATAGGTTGATCAGATTCCTCCCACCGCTGCTAACAGCATTATGAAAAGGGAAAAATAATCTAGAGGTTCTCATCAGAGCTTTAGGAAGGTAGGTCGATCAGATTTGATGCCATGCCAATGCATGAGGAAGGTCTGACCGTTGACAGATTAGTTTTCACGATGGCATGGGAATCACAACCGGGGTGAATCCACTCTGGAATCTCTCATCAGAGCTTTAAGGAAGATATAGTTCGCTCAGATTTGACACCACTGCCTGAGGAAGGTTGACAGTAAGGTAACATTTTTTCCTTCATTTGGGTCAAGATCGTTTGATCAGATTTGACATCCGCTGTTCAAACCTAATGAATGGGATAGAAATGGTATAGAAAAAGAGGTTATCCACCTCTGGAGGCTCATCATCGGCTCTAAGAACATAGGTCCATCAGATTTGACACCACTGCATGAGGAAGGATGGTTGACAGTAAGGCACATTTTTTTCCTTCATTTTGGTCACCACACGCTCTAGACAAGATAGGATGATCAGATTTGACACCGCTGTTAACAAGCACTTATGAAATGGGATAGAAAAGAGGGTATCCACCTCTGGAGGCTCTCATCAGGGCTCTAAGAAAGATAGGTCGATCAGATTTGACACCACTGCATGAGGAAGGTGTGGACAGTAAGGAAATTTTTCCTATATTTGGGTGCGCCGCACCAGAGCTCTCGACGGAGGTTGATCAGATCGACACCGCTGAAACAGCATTGATGAAAAGAAAAATCATCTACATCGCGGAGGCTCTCATCAGAGCTTCAAGAAAGATAGTGGTCGCATCAGATTGTGACATGCCACTTGCCACGAGAAGGTTGACATTTGACAGATTAGTTTTCCCTCATGAAATGGGATCACAAAAGGGGTGAATCCATCTCTGAAGTCTCTCATCAGACTTCAGGAAGTAGGATCGATCAATTTGACACCACTGCCTGAGGAAGGTTGACCGTAAGGTAACATTTTTCCCTCCCTTTGGTTCACCAAAGCTCTAGACCAGATAGGTTGATCAGATTTGAAACCGCTGTTAAGCCAGCACTTATGAAATGGATAAGAAAAAGAGGGTACTCCAACTCTGGAGGCTCTCATCAGATGCTCTAGAAAGATGGTTGATCAATTTTGACACCACTGCATGAAGAAGGTTGACAGTTGAGGCAACATTTTTTCCTCCATTTGGGACACCAAAGCTCTAGACAAGATAGGTTGATCAGATTTGACACCGCGTTAACAAGCACTAATGAAATGGGAGACCAAACATCTATCTTGGGAGGTTTCTCATCGTGCTTCAAGAAAGTAGGTCGAATCAAGGATTTGACCGCACTCCATGAGGAAGGTTGGACAGTAGAATACCTTTTTTTTTCTCCATTGGATAACCGAAGCTCTAAAATAGGTTGATCAGATTTGACACCGTGCTAACAAGCAGCAATGAAATGGTGGAAAAAAAAAATCATCTGCTTAAATAGGTTCTCATCAGAGCGTTGAGGAAAATAGGTTGATCAGATTTGACGCCACTGAGGAGGTTGACAGTAAGGGCAACTTTTTTCTGGAAATTTGGGTCACCAAAGCTCTAGACAAGATAGGTGATCAGATTTGACACCGCTGCTAACAAGACTAATGAAATGGGATCACAAAAGGGGTGAATCCATCTCTGAAGTCTCTCACAGAGCTTTAAGGACGATAGGTCGATTAAGATTTGACACCACTGCATGGGAAGGTTGACAGTAAGGTAACATTTTTTTCCTTCATTTGGGTCACCAAAGATCTAGACAAGATGTTGATCAGATTTGACACGCTGTTAATAAGCACTTAAAAAGAAATGGGGATTAAAACAAGGGGTCATCCACCTCTGGATGCTCTCATCAGAGCTTTAAGAAAGATAGGTTGATCAGATTGGACACACTGCAGGGGAAGGTGACAGTAATGCAACATTTTTTTCTCCATTTGGGGTCAACAGGCTCGCAGACGAGATAGGTTGATCAGATTCGACACCGCTGCGAAACAGCATTGAGGAAAAGGGAAAAAAATCATCTAACTCGGATGGTTCTCATCAGAGCGTAAGAAGATAGGTCGATAAGATTGATGCCACTGCACGAGGAAGTTGACAGTGACAGATTAGTTTCACTAATGAAATGGGATCACAAAAGGGGTGAATCCAACTCTGAAAGTTTCTCATCAGAGCTTCAAGGAAGATAGGTCGATCAGGATTTGACACCACTGATGAGGAAGGTTGACAGTAAGGTAACTGTTCCTCCATTTGGGGACACCAAAGTTCGAGCAAGATAGGTTGATAAGATTTGACACCGCTGTTAACAAGCACTTATGAAAGGGATAGAAAAGAGGGTAATCCACCTCTGGAGGCTCTCATCAGAGCGTCTAAGGCAAGATAGGTTGATAGATTTGACACCACTGCATGAGGAAGGTTGACAGTAAGGCAACATTTTTTCCTCCATTTGGGTCACCAAAGCTCTAGACAAGATAGGTTGATCAGATTTGACACCGCTGTTAACAAGCACTAATGAAATGGGAGAACAAACATCTATCTTGGGAGGTTCTCATCAGAGCTTTAAGAAAGATAGGTCGATCAGATTTGACACCACTGCATGAGGAAGGTTGACAGTAAGACTACCTTTTTTTTTTCTTCCATTTGGATCACCGAAGCTCTAGACAAGATAGGTTGATCAGATTTGACACCGCTGCTAACCAGCAGCAATGAAATGGGGAAAAAAAAATCATCTGCTTAAATAGGTTCTCATCAGAGCGTTGAGGAAAATAGGTTGATCAGATTTGACACCACTGCATGAGGAAGGTTGACAGTAAGGCAACATTTTTTCTGGCATTTGGGTCACCAAAGCTCTAGACAAGATAGGTTGATCGATTTGACACCGCTGTTAACAAGCACTAATGAAATGGGATCACCAAAGGGGTGAATCCAACTCTGAAGTTCTCATCAGAGCGTTGAGGAAAATAGGTCGATCAGATTTGACACCACTGCATGAGGAAGGTTGACAGTAAGGTAACATTTTTTCCTTCATTTGGGTCACCAAAGCTCTAGACAAGATAGGTTGATCAGATTTGACACCGCTGCTAACCAGCAGCAATGAAATGGGGAAAAAACAAGGGGTCATCCACCTCTGGAGGCTCTCATCAGAGCTTTAAGAAAGATAGGTTGATCAGATTTGACACCACTGCATGAGGAAGGTTGACAGTAAGACACACACCAAAGCTCTAGACAAGATAGGTTGATTAGATTTGATACTGCTGTTAACAATCACTAATGAAATGGATCACTTATGTCTTTGATGCCCATCATGCAGGATCCTACATCAGAGATCAATGCAGCTGGCACAGAGTGTTCCATCTCCTTGCCTTTTTAACTTATTTTAACTTGATAACCATTTAACCGGAGTCAGTGAGAAGTATATGGGCAAGAAATGGTTGCCAATCGTATTTGAAAGCAAATGCTGCCCAGCCAACTTTACTACCAAATTGTCAACCAAAATGATTAGGAATTCCAGGCAAATCGACTGAGGCCATGACTGTTCACTATAGAGCACAGTGTCTACTGGATAAAATCGCTCTCTTCCACAACAAGGGTAGGCATAGCTTTATCAATGTCAGAAAGGTCTTGAGTATCTGCCAAGATGGTTTCATGAGGATGTACGGGATTAGCCGTTCAACATTTTACCAAGCAAAGGAAGAGTTCGCAAATGGGTCTTGACTCACACTTCCGCCAACGAATGAATGATGACAGTCATAAGGAACCATTCACGCTCAGCTCTGCATAGTGCAAATCTCACTTTCATGTGTGGGGATTGAACAAGGGAATGACTTGCCAACGGGGAGTGTTCTTCCCAAGATATCACCTGCTGGGAGAACACATGCCTAATGTCTTTGATGCCCATCATGCAGGATCCTACATCAGAGATCAATGCAGCTGGCACAGAGTGTTCCATCTCCTTGCCTTTTTAACTTATTTTAACTTGATAACCATTTAACCGGAGTCAGTGAGAAGTATATGGGCAAGAAAGGTGCCCAATCGTATTTGAAAGCAAATGCTGCCCAGCCAACTTTACTACCAAATTGTCAACCAAAATGATTAGGAATTCCAGGCAAATCTCTGGGCCATGACTGTCACTATAGAGCACAGTGTCTACTGGATAAAATCGCTCTCTTCCACAACAAGGGTAGGCATAGCTTTATCAATGTCAGAAAGGTCTTGAGTATCTGCCAAGATGGTTTCATGAGGATGTACGGGATTAGCCGTTCAACATTTTACCAAGCAAAGGAAGAGTTCGCAAATGGTCTTGACTCACACTTCCGCCAACGAATGAATGATGACAGTCATAAGGAACCATTCACGCTCAGCTCTGCATAGTGCAAATCTCACTTTCATTGTGTGGGGATTGAACAAGGGAATGACTTGCCAACGGGGAGTGTTCTTCCCAAGATATCACCTGCTGGAGGATAACACATGCCTAATGTCTTTGATGCCCATCATGCAGGATCCTACATCAGAGCATCGATGCAGTCGGCACAGCCACCCCGGGACCAGTCAGAGGATGCATTCGTTTCCATGAGCCTTATGAAAGAGGTTGGCATGTCACCGAGGAGCAGCACCGAGCATTGGCAGCTATGTCCGACCTGGAAAAGTGGCCAGACTCCTTTCTACTGCCCCCATCAATTCGCCATGCTGCCCTGGAGATGTCTCTGTCAGTGTATTCGCTGCAAAACTGAGAAACCCACCCTCGAGTACATACGGACCTAATATGCAACATCAGAGCTGGCCCCATTAATAGTGTTTCAGCAAGACAAACGGGGGAAACTCTTTCTGCTCTACAAGCAAGACTAGACAGAGGAAGTCCTTGGGGGGGGGTGATTTATGGTTTTGACAGCCATCTTCGTAGGAATGGCCTGAGAGCTAAGACCCACTTTGGGCCCCAAAGCAATGCTGGAGGACTCCTGGAAGTTATTGACCCATCAAGCTATCAGGTGCAATTGCAGTGGGCTGCGATCACAGCAACCCACCTCACATGGAATTGTCCAGAGCTTTGAGAAGACCTACCAGTGTTCCAGGAGAATGCCTCCTAGAAATGAGGCCACCCAAATTGTCTGTCATGTCTTGCCCATACTCTGCAACTAGTTGTGCATGATGAGTTAAGAGATACAGCAGGGCAACAGAAAGCCATGGCAAAAGTCTCAAAACTTCCAGCGAGCCTGCACAGTATAGTACCTCATTCAAAGAGGATTCGAGTAGACGATATACCCTGCTGCGAACGCCACAAAATGGAACTTGACATTAGGATAAGTAATCGCTGTGAACACACTGGATACTACTAAACTGAACAGGCTTGCTAGAAGAGGCATGGCTCGAGCATCTCAAATCTCACCGCAGGGAAATTAGTGCATGGAAGAGTTGGCAGGTGCTAAAACGTTTCTTAGAACTCACAAAGAATTATGCAAGAGCCCACACAATGTGTTGTTTTTCACGTCTGGAGAAGTGAGAATCATGCAAGAACACACAATGTGGCATTCTTGCCTACTTCTACAATAGATGGGGTTGAAGGAATTGGAGAATTATACAAGATATTTTTTAGGAGAATTTTAATCTTCCTCCATCCTCACATTCTATGGGGCCGTAGAGACCTATGCAAGAACACACAAAATTCAGTCTCAACACACATTTCCGCCGACGAATGAACGACGACAGTCACCAGCAACCGTTCAACGTTCAGCTCTGCATGGTGCGAATCTCATTTCTCATTGTTTAGGAATCGAATGCCGCACAAAGACCAGATTCTGCTACCATTTAGGACCACTAAAGCAGAGTTTACCCAGACTATGAGAATGTTGGATCCAACAGGGAAGCTGTGATCTCAAAGAGCCACTTCCTGAACATAGGATGGTGCCACTTCCCGGAGGTCAAAGTCAATAGAGGAGTAAGTTGAGTTAGGTTCAAACATAGGCCTACCGTGTAACATTCTCAAATTTTGACCCTAACTTTTATCCATAGTAACAACGAAAGGTTTGATATTCACAATAGTTAAATCAGTCTGTTAATCATAATAGAAAAGGGGTCCGTTATTAACATTTACACACAATGTGCAATTTTGCATGATTCTTACATTTCAGGGCTAAAAATTTATGTAAGCGATGTGCGGGATAAGCCATTCAACATTTTACCGAGCAAATGGGCCTGGACACATACTTCCACCGACAAATGAACGACGACAGTCATCAGGAACCATTCACGTTCAGCTCTACATGGTGCGATTCTTATTTCTTGTTGTGTGGGGATTGAAAAAGGAAATCATCAGTGCCACCGGACAGTTCGTTCTCAAGCGAGTCTGTGTGTGGCATAGGCATGGCTTTGGAATTGGTATGAGAATCGACTGTCGAACTCGAAAACAAGTCCTCCGAGGTGGTAAGAACAAATCTACGTAGATCTACCACAGGAGAACACAAAACGTTTAAAACCAATGGAGTCGGTGAGAAGTATGTGGGCAAAGAAACACGCCAATCATATTGACAGGTATTTGGGAGCAAATGCTGGCCAGCCAATTGTACTACCAAATTGTCCACCAAAATGATTAGGAATTCCAGGCGAATCTATTGGGGCCACGACTGTCACTCGAAGGCACAGTGACTTACTGGATAAACCGCGCTCTCTTTCACAGCAAGAGTAGGCGTAGCTGCATTAATGTCAGTGGGACATTGAGTATCTGTCAAGAGAAATTCATGAGAGTATTGGGTAAGCAGTCAACATTTCGCCAAGCAAAGGAGTTTGCAAATGGGTTTGACAACACTTCCGCTGACGAATGAACAACGACAGTCTTGGGGAACTGTTCACTTTCAGCTCTACATGGTAGGAATCTCATTTCTCATTGTTTGGGGATCGAATGACGCACAGGACCAATTCTGCTACCATTCGGGACAACTAAAAGCAGGGGTTACCACAAAATATGGATAAGAAGGTGAATCCTACAGAAAAGCTGTGATCTCGAAGAGCCACTTCCAGGACATATGGCAGTGCCAACCCCCGAAGGTAAAAAACATCAACCACGAGGAGAGAGTTGAGTTCAACATGGCCTACCGTGTAACATTCTCAAAATATGACCTTAATTTTGATCCATAGTAACAACAAAGTTCGATATTCACAACAGTAAAAACAGTACGTTAATCATAATAGTCAAAAGCGTCCATTAATCATAATAGAAAAGGGGTCTGTTATTAACATTTACACACAATGTGCAATCTTGCATGATTCTCACATTTTCGGGATGAAAATTATGCAAGCGATGTGCAGGATAAGCCATTCAACATTTCACTGAGTGAAGGAGGAGTTTGCGCCCAAATGGAGTTCTCGACACACACTTCTGCCGAGAAAAGAACAACGACAGTAATCAGGAACTGTTCACGTTCAGGTCTGCAGGGTGCAAATATAATTTCTGTTCGTGGGGGGTGAACAAGGGCTGACTTGCACCGATTCCTCTGCATACGAGCACCCCTTTGATACCCCTTGGTGCAACACACCAAACAGTCATCAGTGTCACCGACAGCTCGTTCTCAAGCGAGTCTTTGTGTGGCTAGGCATAGCTTTGGAATTGGTATGAGAATTTCCTGTCGAACAAGGTTTTAAGAACAAAACCTATGCAGACCTACAACTGTCGAACACAAACGTTTAAAACCAATGGAGTCGGTGAGAAGTATGTGGGCAAGAAAACACGCCAATCATATTGACAGGTATTTGGGAGCAAATGCTGGCCAGCCAATTGTACTACCAAGTGTCCAACCAAAATGATGAGGAATTCCAGGCAAATCTACTTGGGAGACGGCTCAAGGGCACAGTTTTTACTGGATAAAATCACTCTCTTTCACAACAAGAGGCATAGCTACATCATGTCAGTGGATTTTGAGTATCCGTCAAGAGAAATTCATGAGGATGTGCGAGATGAGCCATTCAACATTTTGCCGAGCAAAGAAGGAGTTCGCAAATTGACAGGTATTCAAAAGACAGCCATTTGATAATCCTGGCCAGTGTACTTATTTGAGAATGTGGCAGAAAAGAAAACACAGGTGGTGGGTAATTTGTGCACTGAACAACTAAGGCCCCAGAAACACAAAACGTTCAGATACATGCCGATTAAGGAACGCTTAGCAAGGATTTATGGTAGAGCAAACCATGCACATATTGTACAGGCACAACACTTGGTACGTCGCGAGACAATATTAACAGATATACATGCACTGATGATTGGAACGACTGGTTCAGTGCAAAGGGAATATTTGCTGGGGATAACAGAGGGCTCGTGCTAGGCTTCGGCACTATTTGCCTATCACAACTCCGAACCTATTCCATGTGGCCCATAATGTTGTGCGCGTGCCTGTACAATCTCCTGAAAGAAATCCGTACCACCCCTGCATTCCCCTTTCTATGGGGTATTGTCCGCCTGAGGTGCAATTAAAGAGATTCGAAAGTAACATATATCTGGGACTACTCATATCTGAACTTATTCAATTCACTGAATTACCCTCTCTATGATTCATACCAGGGCACTTCATTCACGCTGAACCTCTTTACGACCGAAAAGTTAGGTGCTAAGATTCATACTAGATTTCCAGGCTTCAGTAATGTGTTCAAAATGGTTGGCAACAACGGGTTCAGAGCTTGACACTGGTGCTCCTTGAAAGGCTGTCGATCCCGAGAACACAACAAAACCATTTACTTAGGTAACCGGGCATATTCAAGCCTGCGTCACCTCTCCAACACCAAACAACATACCAACATGCTGATTCTAGACAGCCGCAGCGAATACAGTTAGCCAATGCATCATCATGTCGTAGAAAGTATGGGCAAGCCAAAGCAACAGCGGGATGCGATGGCAAAGGAGAGTGGCCTTGAAGGGTCTCTACCCCAGGTGGATGTTGCGATATCATGATATACATCGACGAAGTGACACCAGACCCAATGCACACAATCTAGTGTGTGAAAAAAACAACATTCTGGGATGTTGAGTGTACTGACCTACTCTCCAGAAAGGACATCCAAGCTGCAGATCGGAGAGCTGCGTAAATAGCCTTTCCATCCGGTTTCGGACTACACCCAGGCCTGATGTTTTCATCCACTGGAAAATACGTCCCAGATTCCCATGCTCATCAACAGGTCGGTTTTATGCATTTTACCAAAGGCTGATGGAGGTTATGCAGTTACGCTTGGGTATGATGATTTGTTGTTGTTTTTTTCTTCACGTGGAGAGGACCATTTACAACATTTACAACACAAAATAACCATAATTGGACATTTTAGGTGACATATTTTGGATGAGATTAAAGAGGAAATTGGAGAGTGTAATACTTTGCAGTCCTTGTTGATGAGACAAAGGATCTGTCCAAACAGGAACAGATGAGTTTTTTTTCACATGGTACCTTTTTGATAGCGGAGTCCATGAGGAGTTCATGGGGTTAAGATCCACAGAGGGCCTCGATTCTCTGCTCACTCTCAAGAGAGCATTTTAGACGAGTTGGTTAAAATCCATTGGCAATGACATTAACCTCATTGGGCAAGCGTCATGAGTGGAAAGTTGTCTGGTGTTCAAGGGAGGATCTGCCGTAAGATTCCACAGGCGTTGTATGTTCACTGCTTCGCCCATCGTTAAAATTTAGTTATTGTAGGGACAGATAAGTCCATAGTGCCAGTTGCCAACTTCTTTGCTGTTCTCCAAACCTCCAGGCCGAGGTTAGTAGAGTTTTTCCATGCTGCATCCAGCACATTTGTGGGTGGTGCTTATGGTTCTGTTTGCCGTTCCAGGGCAGAGAACGAGTATCATTTTCTGGTCCCCAGCGTTTTTCACCAGCGTTTCCCACCCGCCCTTCCAAGATTTGGGCTTTAGCGGATGGCATGGGTGGCTGGGTTGGGAAGTGGTGTTTCAGGTTCAGACATTGGGGTTGGTCACATTGGTGAACCATACACGCTTGGTTATACACTCGCTAGCTTCTCGATCCTAACCGATTATATTACTAAATTACTGAGAGGTGGCCTTTGGCACTGGCTCAATGAAAACAAACAAACTGGCAGCCCTTCCTCCGTGTTCGGAAATCTGAATTCAAACATGAGACAACACGAACTCTCCTGACAAAAACCCAATAAACTGCATTCTCTGGATCATGATGACATTTTAATGACTGTGTAATTTAAGCCCTGCAGCGGTGATCATCGAGGATATGACCTTGGGTGTTTTGTTAGTGAACTGGTCGAAGGAGGAAATTTGACGAACAAAACAGCCACGTGGGACATTTAATGGCGATTTGTCTAGCCCAACTCCCACGTGGTCCATGCCTGACGTTGCCAGTATCCAGTTTACATGGGACAACGGGGAATATCCTAAAACTCAAAAATAATATTAAATAATATATATTATTAATAGAAATAATTTTGTTTCCAAATGAACACAATTTCTGTCATACGGATGAAGAAATACTGCCCCAATTGTGGAATGTTCGTCACCAACCTGGAGCGTCACTTGCGAACCTTCCATCATTCTCCAATGGGCGCGGCCAGGGTGGAGGAAAGCGCCTTAGAGGTCTGTCCGGGCGCCGCTTCGGGAGCTAATTATGAGGCCGCTTTTCATGGTAAGTTCATTTTTAACTGCCTGCTGCTTTTAAAGCCTGCCTTGGTAATCCCAGGGGGCTGGGGTTAACATTTTTAACTGGGGGCCACAGGAATTTTGTTTCCAGTGGCCCTGCAGTAATCATGGTGTGGGGGCCATGCATTATCATGGCGTGGGGCCAAGCGGTATCATGGCAGGAGCCATGTGGTATGGCGTGGGGGCCATGTGGTTCATGTCAAGGGGCCATGCGGTATCATGGTTATTGGGACCACAGTGGTGGTGTTGTTTGGGGAATTTGTGTGTTGAGGCGTTCATGGCTTTCGGACCAGGAGGGGGGCCTGGCTTTGTGTGGCTGCAGATTGTGATATTTCTTCCCATAGTCGGCTGATTAAAGCATTGTGACATTCCACATATCTGTCTTCGTGTCCTTTCTGGGGAGTGACGACATAAATATCCTGAAGAAGTCAGGAAAAAACAATGGAGGCAGCTCATTAGTTCAATGCAGAGTTAGATGAACTTGCTGACGAAGGTGAGTGGGATCCACAAAGCCACAGAGCAGTAAGCGTGATGAGCAACTTTCAGACTAGTCAAACTTGGACAAGGTAAGCAGTTGGCTGTGTTCATCGCTATTGTCAGGTGCACTGAAAGGAAACCTTTTTTTCGAAGAAGCTGAGAAGGAATCAGATTAGCGGTCACACACAAGTTGAAGCTGAATTGGTGGCGTTATGTACTCGAGGCAATTATCTTGCAGCGTCTGGAAAACGAGGAGCAGCTCATGAGCTCAATGCAGTGCTAGATGAACTTGCTGACAGAGCTGATGTGGGATCCATGAGCCCCCGGTAGAAAATAGGGGAGAAATGGAGAAAATAAAAGGCTAATCAAGCACAAGCAGGCAGAAACCAAACGTAGGGCTGGCAAGAAGCAAGGAGCTTGAAAGGTAAACACCCGACATATTAATCAATGGTCTGTGGCATAAGGAGGATGAGATTGAAGAACATCTGAAGAGCTACTCCACGCTCAAAGAGAAAGTGTGTGTGCTCAAGGCACAACTCAGCTTCAGGCAGCATGTCCTTGGTCAGAAGGTATAGGTAAGACGTTTATAGTGTCGCAGAGACGTTGGAGATGGAGCAAACGTCGACTCCAGCTCCCATACCAAAGCTTGCAATCCTGTGAAGATGTCTTTACGGGCTGGCCTTCACAATCATTGCACCTGAGGGGAACTATTGCACAATGACATGCCGTCCTCCTTGGCAATAGCATAAAAAGAATAATCCAATTAACACTTTCAGTTTCTTCACTTCCATCATGTCTTTCTGGGGGGGTCCATTAGTGACTCCCGATTGTTCGGAATTACGGAATAGGTACAGATTCATGACAAAGCAGAGCTTTTAATAGAAGGCATGAAACATACTGTTTAAGTTTCAGTCTCAGTTGTGATATCGCATTCAACAATCAAGAAATACATTCATGGGATTTCACAAATTTCGATGAATAGTTTCCTGGATCTCCTTATAGCGTCTTATCAGGTTTGAGAAGAATCTGGAGTGTAAAATCACTTTAGGCTGTAGCACAGATTCTCTCACATGAGAATTGTGAACATACCAGTCTGGCCACAGACAATAGCTGTAGCATAGATTACTCTCAAAGGGAATTGAACATACAAGTCCAGTAAAACAATAAATCACTGCCTAAAAAAAACAATATGTATCCAAGAGGATACACGTTCAATAATCCTCTTAGATTTAGCGGGGCTATTTTACGAAGAAGCGTGCCTACCTTCTACTAGCCCTTCTAGCGAAACATACTTATGCCCAACAGGGTGGCAACCTTCATGCCCTATGGCATAGTCCAACGCCTAACGCCGTGAAACAGGGGCTTCCGTTCAATGCCCACTGAGTGTCCCATCGGCGCCCCCCCGGACTAAGCAACCCCCTACGACCGTTACCGCAGACGCGGACACGGCAGGGGTGGATCGAAGCAATCCGCATTGTCCGGGGGAGACTGTGAACGTATACCCCCCGCTCTGCGATGGGACGTCTCGATCATCCCATCCCCCCCCCGTTCCGTGACACGGATGGGTGCGCCGCCGCTCGCGTTCCTCGCACCAGTCTACTTCCCGCAGTCGCGGTGACAGTCGGTTCCTATTGGTGCAGCGACGCACTCTCATCCTCACGACAGCAGGTCGCGCTCCGCCCACAGCGACAAGCAGAAACCGTAGCCGGTCACGCAGCCACTACAGGATCCTAGAGACGCCAGCTCCAGGGACCGGCTTTAACTATCGAGCCGCGTTGCCGCTCCGGGCTCGGCTCCAAGCAGAAATGGCGTCTATGCGAGCTCTGATGGACCTTTTGCGCAGTCGTCCAACCACTGAGTGACCTCCTTACCAGGGAAATCCCCCGACGGAAGGGATACCCTGGAGGTTCACGCTTCCGACAACCTTTTTTGGAAGACACTCGATATGCGATGACGAGCAGGTAGTTCAGACGGCTTCCCCCTCTCTCTCTTTCGTGCGCTCTCAGGCCATGCCCTGTCAGGTACGCCCCGACAGAACGGGCCCGGGGGGGACCTGGCCCCCTCCGTGCCCCTCGGTAGGCATCATCCAGAAATTGTTATTCGGAACTTAAATAAAAAGGGTGCTTTCGATGTGACAACAAGCATGGACTACAGCGAAATCGGGAAGAGAATTTACAGTGTTAGTTGTAGGCAATTTTTGATTGATGTTGAACGATACATTTGGTCAACAGCTTACTCAATACGATGGCGTAACCCATATCTTATCGAAAAGATAGTTCCTAGTCGCCCCCACATTACTGTAGGACAGGAACAAGACATCAACGCACTCCAACTGAGAACCCAGGTTTTAACACAAGAAGCGTATGTCAAAATACTGCATGGTAGCAATATGCACCACGTCAAGGCAGGTGGGAAGAGATGCTGGAATCAAAGAGACCTCCAACATGTCAAAACTGGACATTATTAGAGCAGACGAATCACTGATAATCAATGATTCTAAGTTTGAGGAAGTTGTCACCGGTTTTGAATGCTCGTCAGTGGTTAGGGGCTACGGTTTTTGTCCACCTTGAATCGTTCACACTGTGGAATTTCCGCGGGATCGAGAGTCCACAGACTTTGTAGACTGTCAGTCAAGGAAACACCTCCCAAACATTGCTATTATTGATATGCCTCACAGGTTGCGCTCACGGCAGTTTTTTGGTATTGTATATTTACACCTCAACTCTGAATTAGCAACCCCTGTTTCACAACACGTTCACAAAAGAAGCAGAGTCAGCATGCCAGCATGAAGCAGGATCAAAGAAATAATTCTGGCCAAAAAGACAAGCGTCAGTATCCTGGAACCACAGAGGCAAGACTCAGAGTAGGGCACTTAAGGAGAAAGAACTCCTTGGAGGAGTGTGATCAATCAGCCAGTAATATCTCCTCTGAAGAAGGTTGACGGCCTGGCTCGGAGATCTGACCACATCTTCACCATATCGGAGGTACATCAGTTTGGCCGGTTGACGGTATGCCGCACAACAATGCGAGGATCCGCCATAGCTCCTCGAAGAAGCGGTCCTGACAAGCGGATTTTCATTCCCTTGAATGGGATTGAGATGCATTCAGATTGCTGAAGTTGAACCCTCGTGCAAATCAAGAAATCCAGGCAATCTTTAAGTTCTTTGCACCTGATGTACCTACACTGTAAAGAGTGCTGCCAGTTGTCCATTTCTTGATAACGACTAGCATGGGGATCATTAAGGAATCGGTCCTTTCTATAGATACCTTCCAACGTAAGCCCAGCCAAGAAGTTTACAATTGAAATTGTAGTATTTCCCACTAGTTAGTAAGTTACAAGGCTCGTCAGGTGGCCGAAGGCTCTGTGTGTGTCCACATGGAATCAGTCACGCGGTGAAATTTCTGGCTGCCAACTGAGAGTCCCACATGACTTTGTAGCCTTGCTGGCGTGTCATGAAACACTTCCAAAACTGCTATTACTGATCTGCCTCACATGTTGCCGCTCACACAATTTTGATATTGTATCTTTGGCAACCTCCTACTGATAGTCAACCACCTGTTTCATCAACCGTTCACAAAGAATCAGATCACATGCCATCGTAAAGCGGATCAGAAGAAAGAAATTCTGGCCTAACAATCGCATTACCCCCCCCCCGCAGAGAGCAGACGCCAAGAGTACTTGAAGAGAAGAACCTCCTTGGAGGAGTTTGATCATCAGCCATAATATCTCCTTGAAGAAGGTGGACAAACCTGGCTCTGTATATCTGACCACATCTTCACCATATCGGAGGTACATCAGTTTGGCCGGTTGACGGTATGCCGCACAACAATTGTTGGATCCGCCCCTAGTTCCTCCAAGAAGCAGTTTGATGCAGCGATTCAATTCCCATGATGAGGTATAATTGCATCAGATTGCTTGCCAGTTGAAACCTTACTGCGAATCAGAATCCGGGGCAATCCTGGAGAAGGTCCTTGTGAAATGAGGGTACCTACCAGTAGAGAGCTGCCAGGTGGTCCGTTTCTTGATACGACCGACGGCGGATCATTAGAGGAGATCGGTCTTTCTATAGAGATAACCTTCGCGGAGCATGCCAAGAAGATTACGATTGATATGTGAGGATTCCCACTAATAATTAACCTTGTGATCAGCTGAATAAGGAGAATGCATCACTGCATAGGATTCCTTACCATACCTACTTTTCAGTCACTCCTTTGCTTGACAAAGTGATTTTACACTCATCCTAGTCACATTGATGACGTCCCCTTCTACATAACCCCCTAACCCCCCCCCCCCCCCCCTCAGGCAAGAAACAAAGGACATCACACTATTGAGCTGGTGCAGGAAAGAAAAAAGGTTGGTCCTGTTTTGTGAATGTAAAAGTGGCATAGCATTGGTGGATAGGGTCAAAGGTTACCACTGTGCCAAGTGGTTCAGGGACAACTGTTTTCCAGAAGTACCAGTTCACTCATTAGAGGAGAAATTTAAAGTAGTAGGTGCTGGAGATAAGACGTCCCTGTCTGGGATATGTGATCTAGATATCAGCTTTCCCACAATGGGGGGGGTAAAATGCCACCAAAGGGTGCGGTCCGGGTGGGCATTGCTTGTTCAATGATACAACATTAAATTCAGGAGATACCCCAACAATAGCAACAAGGCTGCTGGGCATGTCAAAGAGAATGCAGGGGAATACATGGGCACAGTACCTGTAATGGCAACAATTTCGGACCCCCTGGTATTTGGCATACATTCTAAGTGAGAGGAGAAAGAAGAAAGTGAACAGACGTGGAGGGAGATTGGGTCCCGTCAGAAATTGTTTAAAGCCACCACTCGTGGTTTACCCCAACCAAACTGTGGTGCTAAGGGGGCGAAACCCAAATGAGTCAACGGGGCATACCTTTCAAGTGTGTATGAATACCCAACACAACCAACTCTGCCAGAAGGCTCTGCGTAACCCTGTTTCACAGCATGAATGGTCCAAAATCAATCGGATCTGCCAATAAGCCTCTTTAATGGATCAAACCAACCCAACAGTCAAAGCCCAAAGAAGTTGTTGCAGATATATTGATGCACACTAGTAACAGAAACTGATAGCCAAACATGCAGTTCAAACCTGACTAATGTAGTCAAAATCCAAATGATGAAGCTAACAAAGTGACACAAGACCAACAAAGTTATCAATGAGCTAAATTTGGAAGTTGCTCGGCAACCAGGAAAATTAAAGGAGGTCCTCAGGAATAATATAGAGGCATGTGCTGACAATGACTTAGGACTTACCTCTGCAGTGGAATATGAAATTCCACTCAGAGATGACACCCCATTCAAGGAGAGATATGAAGACCTCCTGTCAATATTATGAGGTAAAACAATGTCTCAAGGATATGCTAGCTCGTGGGAGGTATTAGGGAATCCCAGGAGTCCCTATGCATCACCAATAGTGATAGTTATAAGAAGCCAGGTATGCGTAAACTAAGAATCTGTAGGATATGCAGAAACTAAACAATAAAACGATAAAAAGCATAGTTATGCCCTACCTTTAGGATCGAAGAGTCTGGGATGCCCTGACCGGGGCAACGGTTTTCCTCCCGAGATCTACAGAAGCAGAGTCAGCATGCCAGCGTAAAGCAGGATCGAAGAAGAAATTCTGCAAAAGGACAAGCGAAGTACCACCAGCAGAGGGCAGACACAAGAGTAGCGGCACTTGAAGAGAAAGAAAGAACTGCTGGGAGGAGTTTTATCCCAATCAGCCAGGAATATCTCCTCTGAAGAAGGTTGACAACCTGGCTCTGATATCTGACCACATCTTCACCATATCGGAGGTACATCAGTTTGGCCGGTTGACGGTATGCCAAAGTGATTTACACATTACAACCTAGTCACATATGAACTGCCCTTCTTACCTAACCCCGAACCCCCCCCCCCCCCCCCTCCTCAGGCAAAGAATTAAGACATCACACTTATTGAGTATGGCTACTGGCAGATTCCATAAACGAGGAGGATAGGGCAAAGACTGCATTCACCACCTCCTTAGGATTTTATGACTGAAACAGATGGCCTTGGGATTGACGATTGCCCAGGAACCGTTCCAGAGACTGATGGGAAACTGTTAGGGATATGGTCATGAAAAAGCTGGATTTATTTCAGACGATATATACATTCTCTTCAACTTTGAGGAACACGTGCGAGGGCTAGAGATGATTTTGAAAAGGTTGAGGGAGTTTGGTCTCAAATGTCTGGAAGCCGGCCAGTGTGACTTTTGAGCAAAACGAGTCAAAATTTCTAGGTCATGTTGTGTTGAAGAGGGAATTGAAACTGACCCTGATAAGATTGCAGTCATTAAAACTTGGCCCACCCATGTAATGTGAAGGAACTTAGGACATTTCTAGGATTTCAGGTACTACAGAGGGCTACTATAGATACTATATATAGGCTATTCCAAAATTGCTAAACCCTTCATGAGTTGACAGAGTAAAGGAACAAGTCACTGGATTAAATGGGAGTGGACCCCCTGAGTCAGTGTCATTTGAGGCCTGGTCAAAGGGTATTCTAGCCCACCCATTCTGCATACATGACTACAGCCTCCCCTTTAAGGTACATCAGATGCTAGTACAGATGGCTCAGGTGCAGTCCTATATGAAAAGCAAGAGGGAAAGGACCAGGTAATTGCGTTTGCCAGTAGAGGACTTCAGAGAGGAGAAACGCAATTACCCTGACTCATATTGGAATTTCTTGCTTTAAAGTGGGCAATTCACAGAGAAATTCAAGATTACTCGTACGGAAGGGAATTTGAGGTCATGACCCAGGAGTACAATCCCCTCACATATGTGGTAACACTGCAAAAAACTTGATGCTACCGGCACAGATGGTTGGCAGCATTAGGAGCATTCAATTTCACAATTCACTACAGGCCAGGGATATAGGGAGTATTTGCTGGAGAGGTGGAGCAGTGACAGAATTAGAGAAGAACTAATCCTGATTCGTGTACCGCCCTAGATCTTCCACCGCCTACCCCACCTCCAGTACAGAGGGAGGAGCAAGTGGAAATGTGGAGGAGGAGGATGCGGCCCGGCAGACCAATTGGGTTAGGAGGTCAGCAAGGTTGCAGAGGAATAGAGAAACATTAGTCCTGTTTATATAAACAGGCCAATGTAATTAGGTTGGATGGAGGTGTTAAAACTGATTGGGAGAAGAAATTAGATATTCTTCAAAATATCACGTCAGACAGTGTAATTGGGAAACTGTCAAACGAGAATTTAGAGAGCATTTTAACTATTATTCAATAGTATGCTTGATGTGTTCTGGGTCCTAGAATATTTTATGGACTATTGTGATATTGCTGTAGGTACAGAATGATTAGGTTGAGGAGTAGTGAACAGATGTGTCATCCGGGACATGTTTAAAAGCATGTTTAAATGTGTTCAAGTGTTTCATTACGTTGATACTGGTACTGTCGGTTTCAGAATGTTCGCGAATGAACATTTACTTTCATGTTACATGTCACTATGTTATTAATTTTTAGTAGTGAACCATGGAGGTGTTATGGTTACTGTGGTGTAACACTGGGACAGTGTTTATTTTGAGAGGAGAACGATGTAGCCCGATGGCTAAATGTATACTGTTGTATGTCCAATATTAATTAATTAACCAACTAATTAGTTAGCTGGATCATGATCACCCTTGTCCAGTCCCAGCATAGGGAAGAGTTGAGACCTTGTCAGTTCGTTTTTTCTCTCTTGCTGAGGTCGATGGCCCTAGCCCACTTGTTACCGGATGTGTCTGGTTGCATATTCCACGACCAGTTAACAGTTCCTCTTTTATTTAATTATACCTAAAATACTTCTTTGATCATATTTCTGTGATTGGAGGATGCTATATTTTTATTGAATGTATTTTGTCTGAAAGGAAGTCAGGAAGGTCGTGCAGTCAATATGTTGATAATTCCAAAAAACAGCTGCACCTAGACAAGGACAATGATGATTTCAGCCCTATGGTGCAATAACGATTGTTCAGCATCCTGCACTTGACAATTGACCAATCCATGGAGAGGGGTGTGACTTATCATTTTTATTAGCCAATCAGGAAAGTTCTTGAGTTAGGAAAACTTTTGACCATCCCTATTGGAATTACTGTATGATGGCCTGTTGTGGGTATTACATGTACTAGTCCCTTATAATGGATGTATTTGTATCGGAATTCACTCTCAAACCAACCACCCCGTTCAGAGCATACAATCTAGCGTATTGCTATATCACTTGGAAGCAAGACAAAGTTAGACCTAGTAACTGCTAAGTCTAAAGAGAGGCACTCTGTCATTTTTGCTGTTTCCAAGAAGCAACTCGAGCAACTTGTATCAGGAAATGTTTTTCTTCATTGGGTACTTGTGATCGTGAGATCAAAGTTCCCTTACTCATCAGATATGCTTGTAGTCGTGAGACTGGAGTATGAAGTTGCATCACTGGATCCAGGAACGCTCCAGCTTTATGTTTATTTTTGTGGATATCGAAACTACAAATTCAGAGCCGTCAGCGAAGCCTGTCATACTGTGAGTAAACTACTTTATCTTTACCTCACCACTTTGATGTCCTTCTGGACGAGGCACGTCACTTTTGAAGCCCTTCCTACCACCAACTCCACCCGTAAGTGGTCTCCTATCCTGCCGCCCCGCCGTCCATCCCGCTACCAAGTCGTTTCCAGAAGACGTTCAGCCCATCCTAATTAGCTACTTCAGATGTCCATGTTCCGTGCCAGGTTCTGCGTGTGCACATTAGTTCCATCTGAGTAAAATTGGCGCCGTAAGTTTAATTGATATTTTAAAGAATTATTCCCCATCTTGTTATTCATGTATTTTGCTTTAATGTGAATATGGAGAAACTAGAGTCAGAGGACTAGTTTAGACTTAAATTAATGGTTCATTGTTCCATATCAATCCTTGTTTTGTGTTCATTTGCCTTCTCTCGAGTCATATTTCTCTGTTTGCAATTCAAGTAGGCTATTTAAAGTTTCGGTTACATTGTCCCACCCTCTACAGACTTGGATTCCCAGTCCTGTCTTGAAATCTAGACCTGTTCCCCCTCAGTTTAAATTTGTTGGAAGCTGTTATTTTTAACAGATTGCTAACTAAGGCTACATACACTATGTAAGGCAGGTGGCAAAGAGACCTCCAACATGTCAAACTTTGGCATTATGAAGATAATATGGGATGCACTGATATAATCAATCAATGATTCTATACGTTTGAGAAAGTTTTCACCAAGTTACAAGGCTCATTAGGTGGTTGGGGCTCTGTTGTGTGCCCACATGGAATCATTCACACTGTGAAATTTCTGCTGCAAGCTGGGAGTCCATGGAACTTTGTAGACTTGCTGTGGCCAATGAAACACCTTTCAAAACATTGCTATTATTGATATGCCTCACATGGTGTAGCTCACAGCAATTTTGGTATTGTATATTTACACCTCACTCCTGATTAGCAACCACATGTTTCACAACACATAACATGAAGCAGGATCAGGAGAAAGAAATTTGGCCAAAAGACAAGCGCAGTACTACTGGCAGAGGGCAGACGCCAGAGAAAGGGCACGAGAAGAAGAAAAGGAAACGTTTACAGGAGCTTTAAGATGAATTGGCAGCTGAGGAGTGGGAAATAAAAGAAAGAACAACCAGCTGCCACAAGAGGATTAACTGGATCTCCGAACACAGAATGCCGAGGCAAAGGCACTAGAGAGAGTGCAGAGATCATTGCCAAGAAAGGAATCACACTGCATCAGCACCTCAACTGACTTGATTGAGAAGGCGACACTAACCAAAGCTGCTGCCTACAAGAGAGCCAGGGTTAGACGCACACAATCGCAAGCATAATATATCGCCAGATGTGGAGTTCAGCACTGCATGCATACATTGGCATGTTAAAACAAGTCAAGAGAGGGGAGGGGGACTGGATATGAGTCAACCGAAGACACCAATTTCTGAAGGTGACCTTCATGCCATGTTCCAGAGTGGAGTGATCTCGATGGATACCCACTCCTCTCTTCTCAACATGGTGTGGTTTATATCGAATACCATTTCTGTCAGAGAGGGAGAAGGCCTCCGTCAGTTGAAGCGTTCTTCGTTCGCTTTCACTTTCTACTTCGGAGATGGGAACCAAAAATATCTGTACATGAAGATCAATGAAAGCACCAAGAACCAAGGAGACCTTGAAAACGACTTTCAGTCTGCTAAACGCATGTATGGCACAAGTAATGAATTACGTCCACTGGAAGCCGTGAGGAAATACTTATCCAAGCTGAATCCTAAATTGTGATCACTTTTTTCAGCCGCTAATGCATTCTGCACTGTCAAGAGCAACAAGAAAGGATGAAAGCTTTACAGAAGATTAATAACAAATATTTCTGCTACAGGTCAAAGTGATGTACCAAGAGAATGAGGAGTTACAGAAAAACACCTTCCAGCAGGTCTATGACAAGACAGGCATTACTGTGCACAAGAACTAGGTAAAAATTTTACTTTTATTGATTCCTTGCCGTAGGCTCAAGGTTACGCATGTCGGGTAGGTGTGTGGGTGTTGTTTACGCCTGGGGTTGTAAACATGTTAGGTGGAAGACGAAGGATGTACGGCTCTCATTACCAAGTGGTTAGCCCAGGTTCAAACCTTAACAAATTTTTCTATCCAAAAGCAAAAAAAATCAAAAAGTGAGCCACCAAGTTTGGGCTGAACCGTACCACCTCTGATCTACAATATTAACACATGTTAATAGTGACTGTGCTCTGGCTATGGGACTTTCCTGCGGTATCATGCCAACAGCTGATCCAGGCCTCTGTCCAATCTTGTGTGCTACAAAGATGTATGTATGTGGTAATCAATTGATTCATTTAAACATTCTACCCCTACCTCACCCCCGCTTTTCTCCCGCCCCGTTTCCCACTCAATGTCCGTTCGCCAGGGCTATGGGACCTTCCTGCGGTATCATGCCCACGGCTGATCCAGGATCAATTGGACCCATTGCAGAATACTGCCGCAACTTCCAACAATCATACCACTACTGCTATTCCATTCATAATTTCTTTGATATTTTTTATGCATGTTTACTTTTTCTCAATTGCAGCCTCCACTGGCCTCCACTGGCTGCTGGTGCTCCCCGACGGCGTGGCCGTCCCTGGCAACCACCACCACCAGCAGCACCACCATCTCGCCGTGGACGCCCTCAGCCAGCACAGCCTGCCCCTGCCCAGCCCAAGCGGCCACGGGTCGCCCATTAGCCCCCCGTCAGCCAGCGGTTCCACCCCACCACGCAGAGGCCAGCGACCCCTCCGCCAGATACAACACCTGGGGCCATGAGAAACTTCCGGGCCAGGTCTGCTGGCCAGGCCGATCAGGCCAAGAGGCTGAGGAGGCCGAGAGGGAGGCTGTACTCGTGGAGGAGGAAAGAGACCGCGCTGCCCACACCCGAGAATGGACCTGGGACGGACTGTCCAGAAAACAAGGTAAGATATTGGTTATTGTTTGGGACCTGGTAGCCTCACGGTATGTCTCCAAAGTTTTTTTTTTTTTTTTAGTCCCAGTACAGTGTATGTGAGAATTCGCTTGGTTGCAATCTGCCCTGTAGCCGCGACCACGACATGCCACTACTCGTTGACTTGGCCCAACAATTGCACCATTCCCAGTAACCCGGAACAGCCAGGGCCAATTTATTTTCTCTGTCCGCACAAGGTGGGAATCTTCGGTGTCGCCTGCGAGGCAGTACCATCACAGGTTAACTACATCATTGATGAGGGCATGGCAATTTCAAAAGGATCCAACACCGTAATTAGCTACCTGCATGATTTCTTCGAAACCTATGGACTTGGAGAGAACAGGTACATCTCCATTTTGACAAATTGTTCAGGGCAGAACAAAAATAAGTATGTCATGTGGTACCTTTCCTGGAGGACCTTGCATGGAATGCACACAGATATAACACTCAACTTTCTGGAACGGTCACACAAAATTAGGCCAGGGGGAAGGGGGGGCGAGCACTGGATTCGGTCTCATCAAGAAGTGGTTCCGAAGATCTATGTTTAGTAGTCTCCAAGACGTTGCCTGCTGTCCTTACCGAGAGTAACTACCGTGGGAATGGTGAATATTCCAGATCCGTTGGAACCAAAGGAGGGGAGACCCTGGTCCCAGTGTTCAATTGGCAATCCTTCCTGTCACCCGACTTCATAAGTCCAATGAAAGGCATCAAGTCGATTCATCACATGAGGTACAGTACCTATTTTTCACGTGTTTTTATACAACTTCAATTTCAAGACCCATTAATCCATGTCCACATGAGGCCTCGTTGAGTCCGAGTCTGTATCTTCTATCTGTTCAGAGGAAGTCTGTTGTAACATGTTCTCAGTAGTGAATAGTGATGATACTACTCCATGCACATGAGCTTCAGCACAGAACCAGGCTGCCGCAGTGTGTGACTAGAGCCCAATATCGGTGTCAAATTTTCATTTTCAAAACTTCTAAACTTCTTTGATCCTTTCAACCGTGACGAAGCTTGTCATGTTGAATGCTTTGTTCGTGTGTAAAGTGCAGTGCTATTGCATGTCAGTGAATTGGCGTGTTGGCTAGGCTTTACTGTGTGTTTACTGGCCTTCCTTTCAATATTCACAAAACTGTTGTTCAAAAAATTTAAATGCCTATGTGTCAAAGGAATCTCTTGGCTTTCTGGTTTTATAAAGTATTTTGTTGCAAAATTTGAAGTATACTTGCCTGTTTGGCTCGGCCGAGGCATTGGCTTCCAATGCTGAGGCCGATACCAGAAACGTGGCCTCGAGTCCTCTGGCACTGGATCAACCCAGAAATCAGTCAACCTATTTCAGATTTAATGAACAAAGTGGCAAGGTAAAGACAGAAATCCTCAAGCACTACAGTGAATATCCTTTGTCCATGACGACAGTATACTGCAGATGCTATCGCTAATGGCGTAAGCACAGAATGGCAACAAGAAAGGATGAAAGTTTTACAGAAGTTTGATAACAAATATTTCTTACGGTCTCAAAGTGATGTACCAAGAAAATGAGGAGCTACAGATGGACACCTTCCAGCAGGTCTATGACAAGACCAGGCATACTGTGCACAAGAACTAGGTAAATTTTTTTTACTTTTATTGATTCTGGCCGTAGGCTCAGGTCATGCATGCGCATATCCGTGTGTGTGTGTGATGCCTCGGGTTTTAACACGATAAGTGGAAGACGGACGGATGTATGGCTCTCATTACCAAGTGGTTCGCCCAGTGGTTCAAACCTTATTTAATTATCCAAATAAACTTCCACCATGTAGTCATATGTAGGATACCTCTAACCACTTTTTGACCACTTCGTAGGTCACTATGACCACCATGTATTCAAATGACCACCATGTAATACAATACCGCCACCATGTAGAACATTTTGATTACCATGTATGACAAGAAAATACCACTATGTAAGTGGGGGAAGGTAGGGCTATCACATGATTACATCGCAAAGCCAGAATCAACAAGTGCGCCACCAAGTTTGGGCCGAATCGGACCACCTCTGATCTACAATATTTACTGAGCGAAGTTTTCCGTAACACATGCACCGTGCGTTGACAAATGATGATACAATAAAAAACAGATGATACCGATTACGAGGTACCAATGAGGTGTGGTCGAAATTCTCAAGTGGTGCCCAACCAATTTGTTGAAACCCACCAATTTGTAACCCCCCCCCCCCCCCCCCCCGCTGCTGGAAATATTGATGGAGCTCAAGTCAGCCGGGAGTCTGTCAGTCTGATTCTGGAACATTTCCAGACTAAAAAATGACTGAAATTGCAGACTCCAGGCTGACTTGATCGAATCTGATTGAAATGAGTTTGGAGAGAAGGAATTCACACTGGAGTCAGAAATTTGCTGACTATAGCTGAAACAGCCACACAAGTCTGAAATTCGCTGACTCAAATGAGCAGCAAAACATACACCCAGTAAGCCTGCAATTGTCTGACTCCAGACTGAGGCCCAATTTAAGTATGGAATTTACTGACTCGACAAGCCTGCAATTTGCTGACCCAAGTACAAGCCCAATTTAAGTATGGAATTTACTGACTCGACAAGCCTGCAATTTGCTGACTCCAGTACAAGTCATATTTAAGTCTTGAATTGTTCCAAAATCAGACTATGCAGACTAGAGATGCCATTTAGTCTGGAAATTACTGACTAAGTTTGCCAATAATCATACACCCAGTTAGCTTGCAATTGAGCAGATGGAGCCAGCACCAAGCTCTCTAACGGATTCATCCAACCACAGAATAGTGGTGAAAGGACTCTCCAGGAGGACCTCCCATTGTCGCTTTAAAAGGGAATTAGGGAGGTATGGTGATGGTCCAGACATCACATGCCTCATCATCTGCCTGGACTAAATTGTTGTAATTGATCTACAGCATTCAATGGCTATACTCTGAATGAGATCTGGGAGGAAGATCCCAGTCTTATGAATGAGGATCTCCTTAGAGTACTGTTAATGTTGGAACAACACCCAAAAGCAATTTCAAGGTGGCAGAGCCCAGAGGTACCGCCGAATCCACTTCCCTGAAATGGACCCATGCATTCTCCATTCTTTTTGAGGCTGGAGAAACCAGATGCCTATGTGAAGCTGGTGGTGACCTTTAGTGACCTTTGGCTATGGAACTGACCACGTTGAGGAAACTGCTGCTGAAGGTGCAGAACAATATCCAAGTCCTTGCAGAAGTCTAGCCAGGAGTCTAGCCTAAAGCCTAGGCCTAATGCTGAGCCTACATACAGCCAGAGCTCAAACATCAGGCTACTTTGCCTAGTCTACAAATAGTCGTCTGGTAGCATTGTCAGTAGTGGATCTGGGATGACTATGGATAGATTTGAGCCAGGGGAACAACAGGACAACAGAGGGGTATGCAATTTGCCGGTTGCCCTCTGCATGCGATTATCACACCCCCACATTGAGGCTATGCCCTATTCCGTGTACCTGGTGGAGGATTTTCACAACTGAAATGTGTAGTACGAAGGTCTGCACCCTTGCTGGGATAAGTTTGACCCCCGCTAGACAAATATATCATACAAGTTTCCTAAAAATCTGACAAACTTCAGATTCTCCTGTACCTACGTCCCAAACCAAATCACCATAGCACTTACGGTTCATCTGTATCTTGCTAACGATCTTCACAGTAACACGCAAATATTCCCTACTTAGCTTCTTATCATGACTTTTTGTGCCCAAGATCCAATCAAATTATGTTCACCCCAAACCGATACTACATACAAATATTATCAAAATCGGTCATACTGTTTCGGAAAATCCTGCTAACAAGAAAGCGGGACACACAAACACACACATATAATATATACACACACACAACAAAGTGATCGCTAAGTCTCTTCCTGAATTTTGTTCAAGCGAGACAAAAATGTTGTGAGCGGCGAACTCAAACCATATCAGCTTGTCATGTGAGCTAATGCAAGCATGTTTGTATGTGAGTTGCCTTTGTGGGGCGGATGTACATCTATTGTTTCAGCATGGTGGTGAACAACAGTCTAACTTTAGTCAAAATTGTTCCTGATTCTTGTAAATGTATCATAGTGCATTGTTCATCACTCATATATGAGGCATGGAGTGTTTGGAGACCTGGCCCTATCATTTTGTGACAGTCGAGGTATTCATAGACCAAACGGGTGGGGGGAAGGCTAGATTACTCAAAACGTCCTTGACAACACAATTCAGTCATATTGGTGTGCCAGACGGAATCTATCTACCTGTCCACATGAAATATCATAAGAAGTCTTAGTTTGTTACAGATGTTCAGGCTAATAGTCAAAGAATGAGGCAAGGGACCCTTACGTAAAATTGTGCTCTTGCACCACTAAACACCCACTATCTGTGGTTGGAATGGTTTAATGCTGCCAATTCAATAACAATACCTCTGTGCAGCGGTTAGCAGAATAATGTACCATGCATTTACAGGTTCCTGCATAAACGATTGTCAACGGTGAACAGATTCACCTTCCACCACCTTTCTTTTCCACGTTCTCTTACATGGCTTCCTCTCCCTTTCCTTTGCCTCACGCTGTGCTGAATACTATTGATTTCTTACCAATTTCCATTATCGGACAAGGAGTAGCAGTTGAATTTCTCTTTTCCTGAATATGGGACGATATGGAGTCTCACAGTTTGGATGAAGGTATGACGTAAGCCGTTCTTTGTTGATGTGGTAGGTCTCTTTGACGGAACCATGCTGCATATTCCACTCTTCTGCAATCCTCAGACGAAGCTGCCAGGGCCTCCGGGCGTCCAACCTCGGGGACGTTCCACGCTCAGCTTTGAAATGCTGATATCAGTATACCAGCCTGAAACTGGAACGGGGTGATTAAGAAATATGAGGTGGGGAGCATGCTGAGGGGGGGCTGGTCTGACATCTACCTTCAAGAACTGCAGTTTGATAAAAGAGAGGAAATTGCCAGTCAGGTGGACAGATGAGCCATGTTGAAATTGCGCCAGACACTCGTGAAGCAATTCAGAGAGGAATCGTAGAAAACCTGCTAGCAGGCTTCAGTTTTGTGTACAAAAACTGAAGTTAGGCACTTACAAAAAGTGTGTAGCAATCTCGCTCATCTGAGGAGCATTTCGCCAATGCACACCAGAACGCTGCAGTTGTAGTGAGGGAAAATTACTTTGGAAATAGGGTATTGTTCAAATGATCAAATTTGTGGGTGGAATAACTTCGGACCAGGGGAAGTGTCCAATCACAGGTTAATGAGAGCTGAATCAGATATGTGATGAAGGGATAATGAGCAAAGAATTTGACACACACACTTTCCCTCCAATCTGGAGGCTGCAAAACATAGAAACATTCCCATTAAAATTACTCCAGGTGCTCTCAGATGACCTTGGCCACAGGGGTCGCGTTTTTGCGTTTTTTTCCTCGCCCGTGCACCAAGTCTTCTGCTCGGACGCAAAAATTTTATGTCGATTTTTTACAATTAAGTTTGCTGCCATAGTTAATTCCAACTTTTACCTGTAGTGCAATTAAAAAGTGTCTAAAAAACAAGGCCAAAAACGGATAGGAACAAGTGCTACTGCTAGGCTTAGTGAGTGCTAGACTGTTTAGTTTTCATCCGTACGATAGGCTAGATTATTCTTTTGCTTTGCTAACTTTAACGAGGGGAGTGATGATCAATTCCTCTAACTATTTTATGGTACAGCCAGATTCTCAAACTAATAATAGTTGGAAGTCTTAGCCAAATTCTGTCACCATGTTTGGGGATGGTTAGGCTATAGCTTTTGTGTACTAAAGGTACATAGGCTAGCATTGGTCTCTCCAGCTCAAGCTTTCGCCTGAGAGGCAGGGCTACTCTATAGTTACAGTTTATACAGCTACTCCACAGTACCTGCAAGTGCCAAAATTTTGGCAGATTTTAGGCTATTTCACACCAACTCAAGATGCTTATGTAGATGTTCTGTCTGTGGGCAGAGGCCTAGGAAGTACCACAGGCCCTGGGACTAAGCTTTATTCAGGGTGTTCAACATAAACATTGAGATTAGCTCACTCTAAGTTTGTGTTTGGTGAAGCGTAGCCATGAGGCATTAGGAAAGGGTTGAGGCCATGGAGGGCATAACTAAGCCTAAGTAAAGATTCATAATGATGGTTAGTCTGTAAAGAAAACTCATCTGACTCTGTCAGTTGTTATTAAACAGAACATCACATATCATGAGCAAGTTCAGTGGCACCTAATGTAGCTAATGTTACAAGGGCTCAATATCCACCAATGTGAGCACGCACACAATGGCTGACCTTTTTTCAAAATTATAGATTGATGGAACAGATATGGGTGTCTTTCCTGCACTTACTGCTGTGCTATACTATAGAAGCATCTTGAACTCATTTGTGGGATGGAGGACTTGGATTGTCGATACACTTCTGCGAAATACAATTGGGATGGATAAGTCCCATCTGTGGAAAGTGGGCGGCTTATCTGGGTAAGAAATGAATCGGCCTAGGCTAGGATATGACAAGCAACATCAGTTCCCTGGTGCACAAATAAGGAATTCGGGAAATGATTTGACTTATGATTGGAACCCCCTTGAGAATAGAGTGGACAACATAAATTCAGAGATTTGGGTTTTTAAGGGGTCCAAAAACCTAGGTGAGCACCATTAATTTGGGGCTTGGTGCTCCCCTGCTTGGCCATTGTTCTACAAGAGATTAAGGGCTGCCAGAATAATATACAGTATAGGACACAAATCAGTGAGATGAAGGTAGTATCATATAAACAAGCCTAAGATAAATTTTCACTATTTCACCCGAAAATGACCCCTGTTTACCTCAGAAGCAATGATGTACTCCCCGTCCCCAAAAAGTAAAAAGGTCAAGGTATGGTGTTAACAAGCTAGGGCCATCACACACATGATGTCGTCAATGACATAGGGACTCTTGGAATTCATACAAGAATTACTACTGACTGCTTTATGCAGTAAAAATTCTTAAACTGGGAGTATGTGCCTCAAACATTTTCCCAAATGAACGATGGGTTCATATACCCCCTGCTGATTGTGCTACAAGATGAACAATTTGTCGTCGATGACTGCAGTCATTGTGCCAAAAAGTGCATGGGATTGGTAATCACTCTTATAGATACTACCTTTTTTAAGGTAACTCATAGACGGGAATGGACTCGTAATAAGACAAGCCCCACTGAGCAAATACCCCGGCACGCGAGCGCATCATAGCTATCTGTCAAAAAAGAAAAAAAAAAAAGCTTTCCAATCTCATAAACATGCGAGACCACATTTAGATCCGTTTCATACTGTTAGTGATGACACTACCAGCTGATCTCAGAGTTCACTCCAATCATGATCCTACATCGCCGAAGCGAAGCAATTGTCTTGATTGGCATGTCGGGGCTTAGGCGTCAAGGGTTTCACACATAAATGGAGGTCTTCAGCACAGTCTCAGAGTATGAGTAATAGCGTTTTATCCGGGGCCAGAAGCGGGGTTTGTAAGGAGTGGGAGCAGGGCTGTGATTACAGCATTTCGCATGATCCATACAGAACAAAACGATAGATGAGGTTATTTACCAAGTGGGTTCACTATGCTCTCCGTTGACCCATTACACATCAATTGGCTGAGTCAGGGTAGGATACCATCGCTGTTGGAAATGCCCGAGAGGCAAGCAATGGGCACTAAGGCAGATTTGCATTGATGCTGGATGGCTCGCAAAACCTCCACCCTGGCTCACGCACGCCTTCCCACCAAATATAGCTTACTCGGTTGTTGTAAGCCAGATTCCAATTGCTAGCAGGGAGCTCGGATCGATCCGGTACCAGCTGGTACAGCGTGGTCCCGATTCTGATCTGAAGGCCTGATTAACGAAGGTACTCGGCTCAAATTCTGGGGTTACGGATGAATGTGCCGGTTGATCTGGTTTGAACGGCCTTGAGTCCAACTATGGTGGCTCCTCAGGGTATCGTTACTGACTGACGAAATAGCAAAACTCCCAAGTCCTGGCAGGGAAGGTTTTGATAGGCGTAGCAGGGAACCCAGAACCGGCGGAGTAGCGCTGCTCCCAGGTCCAGCAACGCAGAACGGAATAGCCTTGCCAATTTTTGGCTTCAATAAACTTGCTCCTTTGGCAGGGTTATTATATAGCCAGCTACCCCAACAGTCATGAATTAAAACCCCTAAGTGAACCAATGGATTCTACAGCCTTCTACTGTCTCTATTATGAGGGCAAAGTAGGTTAAAGGTCTACCCTGGTTATTGTCGAGCCAACATGGTCTAGTGGTCCGGTGATAATGCTTGGAACCCAATGGTTTTGGGTTCGAATCGCAGAGGAGGCATGTTGGTATCTTCTCTAGGCAAATCGGCTGCCAGGTAGCCCAAGTAATCTGGAAAGTTTTGTTGGGTTGGGGTTCATCGCGCCAGTTAATGCTGGCTGCTGGTGCGTCCCTGCCCACGCAGCTGGTTATGAGTACCTGGTGTTCGCACTGGGATAGGGACCTGCTGTCCAGACAGCACTTGCCCCGTCATCTGGAACAATGGACATTATAGGCAGGTAGGCTAGGGCTGAGGTTTCGGGATCATAATCCCCGCAGCTGGGCGCTGTTCACAGAGTGATCCCCAAACTTTCGTTCCTTCCCTCTCCTGGTTATACGGGTTACCTTAACTTATACTAGACTGCATGCAACACGGGAGTGAACTCTAGTGCGTGCAGGCTAACAAAAGCACTCCCCACTCACACTGCATTAGGCTGAGTGTAGGCTACCAATCTTACCGTAAGCCCAAGTTCTTTGACCAGATTTCATCTCGAAACACAGGACTTTTAACTAGTCAAACCGCCAAGAATTTAGGGATCTCACAAGAAACCATTAGAAATACCCAGGGTATTATTATTATTAATATACAATTCATACAGGGTTGAAAGACGCGGTTAGCTAATAAGCTAATCTTACCCGAGACCCTGGTATCAAAATTAGGTGGAGATAAGACAGGGAAAAAATCTCCAACTATTTCATGCCAAAATGAGGCACCATTGTGAGCTAGAGTAGGATTGCAGATCTCACCGCCTCTGTGCTCCAAAAATGTGCCGAATTGGGGGCACAATAGGTTAGGACACTGCAAGTGTAGTCATAAAAGTTAGCTCTATTGATCGGCTGGACAGTGCAGAATCCTGGTGGCTAATTTGAAATTACCCTCCCTCAGGTCTGGTAAGGGTTCCGTGCCGATGAAACTGCAAAACTGGTTCCGGTAGATGTTCTTCTTCATGGCGATATCCAACATGCTCTGTGAGCCATCATGGGCATCTATGTCGTGTTAAGCCTTGTTCCTTAAATGTCTCAAAAAATAATTTAGCAATGTAATGGCAATGAACTCAATGGCAATAAATTTATTCAATTCCCAAAACATGCAACTTCTCTACTATAAAGTTAAATGCACAAAACTAAAGTGGTTGGTGAATTTGCGACAACGAATAACTTATCCCTTATTGACTCTGCACCCCATTATGCTCTATAACAAGCATTTAGCTATTCCACAGAGTAACCGGCTGGCAACCCAATTGCCTTCTAATTTTTAGCCAGGACATCGCGTACTAGTTGAAGGAACAATATTGCTGGAATCCGAGCGATGAAGAGACTCGGAGAAGATGATATTCGAGTAGAAATGGATAGCCAAATATCCAAAGAACGGCCCTTTGACTGGCAAAATGAGAAAGACAATTGGGTTTGCCAGCCAGTACTCTGTGAAATAGCCAGATGCTTGTTATGTGGCATAATTGGGGTTCGGTTGTCAATAAGGGGTAGTAGAAGTTGTGAAATAATTCATCTTTTCTCTACGCTGAAAGGCTGGGTAGAGCTCTACACAGGGGCTTCTTTCTCTTCCTTCTCATGATGAATCAGGACTGCTGCCAGTGACGAGCGTCGTGTGAATTAGAAAGGACTGCGTGAGTGTATCTTCTGATATTACGGTCATGCGATTGACCCACTTGAGGCTGTCAGAGTGCTCAACACGTACTCCAGTTAGATCTAGCCTTCTCAGAAATAGCTCAGAGCTGAAAGCGGTCGATAACATTCTTCTTGTTCAAATCTGAGCTTTACACACTGTCAGCCAGTTCAATACCTGGCTAAGATCCCGGCTACCACTGCACAGTGTCTCATGACATTAGCAGAGGGCTAGCACTAATGAAATGTGTAGGAATATAGCACGAATTTACCCGGTAAAATATATCAGGCACTGTGGTAGTGGAAAGAGAATAAAGTGTACGTTATGCCCACCCTTACAAAACCCCAGGCCTGACACAGACCAGCA
The DNA here is from genome assembly GCA_026419785.1 of Sclerodactyla briareus. NCBI lineage: Eukaryota > Metazoa > Echinodermata > Holothuroidea > Dendrochirotida > Sclerodactylidae > Sclerodactyla > Sclerodactyla briareus. The sequence goes on along the minus strand of JAODTK010002765.1, from coordinate 397,045 downwards.
ACTGGTCAAAAAATAGGTTAGACCACTTAATGAATGAAATGATACATAACAGGGCAGAAGAATGCAAGTGGTCAGTTATGCTTGCAAGCAAAAATTCCCGGTTTGAAATCCAGCAGTCCACCGGACTTCTTTCCCTAGGGTGACTGTATTGCAGTTGCGTTGGTGCAAGGTTGTGCGGTCTTCACTACATGGATCCGCTGTAATCGCAGTGGATTTTTGGAGTTATTAGGGTTTTCGAGAGTACATGTGCAATAAGTCCGTCTAATGGCTGTTAGCAGTCATTTAAACTCTGCTTCCCCTAGGCTCCGAGACAGTCGTCGGTCTTGAGTTCATGTCGTCTTTTAGGATTGGGACTTAGGATGGCGGATTGCGGCCCCAGGAGCAGGTCAGTATTGGTTACATGAATCCCTGTCTCGAATCATCCAGGCACTATTCTAAAAGAGAAGGCAAATTATCATCGTTTCATATTCCGCGATCATTAAGGCCAGGGTTCCTTGGACTTCCTGGACATGTAGATTCAAAAAAATGAAACTGAATTACTTATTTACCTATTGTTTAGAGCTACCCACCATTTCATCACCGATAGTCCCTGTCCCAGCTCCAACATTCCTGATGACACACTCTTATCTGTGACATACTCTAGAGTGGCCTCAACGGTCGTCTGTGGACGGTGAAACCAGCAGAGTTAAATTCCTGTCAAGGGAGAACAGATGATGGGAAATTAAACGTGGATAACATCGTCACACCTCGTAAAAATTCAATCTGAAGCTGCGATCCATCTGTTGAGTGATTGTCGTTCCTATTACATCATTAAAGAGGTAAAACACCATAAAGTTATTAATGCTGTGGTTTTAACATCTCTCAACTAATTTAGGCACACCAAAATTTAGTTAGGGCCCGCATATATATTTTTTTTCAATTTTTTTTTAAATACTTGTTCAGGCTTGTGAGTGCGCATGCTCACCACTAAACAGCACTGAGGTTTAGAGAGAGTCTCCTCATAGTCTATCCTTATGTACAGCTATTTTTAAAACTGTAATCGCTCTTTGAAAATGCATCCAACCCATCTTCTAAGATGTCAGTGTTGATAATTATGAGGGGGGGGGGGACTTCGGGGGGGGACTTGTAAAGTGCTCTGCCAGTAGGATGGTAATTCTTTTAAACCTCTGAAACATGTCAAGTCATTGCATTGTTATTGCAAATTGTCAGCTGGTATTTACAAGGCAATGTTAATAAGAGGTGACATGTGGCATGTTTTTTTAATACCAACCAACTGGATGGATATCTGTACGAAGTGAGGCAGGTAGCCTCTAGTAAGATTATATGCTGCACACATATTTGCAGCGCAAGGGAGTGAGTAGTTCCTGTACATATAAGTACTTGGTAATGACGATGACATTGACATAGGCGTCCGCTGTAGTGAATCAGAGTTAGCACGTTGGAGTGAAGCTGAATCATTGACACAGCAATAAGCATAGGAATGAATCGGTTTTGAGCAGATAGGATTCTTAACACATGGGCTAGCGGGAGCCCAACGTGTCAGCAAAATATGGTTCCAATAACTTATGGATGCTGCACGAATGAAGTACGAACAACCATACTAAAGAGGAAGAAAAATTGGAAACTGATCCAATTGCATTTTTATGCATTTCAATTGCAGAACTTTGATTGAAGTATTAAAATTCTATGTCTATTAGCAAAATGGGGACATAAGGCTTTGTGCAAACCGATTTGGATTGCTACTGAAATGTAAGTTGCATCTAAATGAAAAAACAAGCACTGAGCCTAATGCATTTGTGCATCGTCCCAGATAAAATCATTTCTGAGAGTGCGCTGACAATAGATAGACAGGGTATTGCTAAACTACAGAACATGGAATTGATGAACTCATTTTGAAGTGGGTGGAAGAATGGCTTAAAGACGGAAGCGGCGGGTAGTTGCTGAACGGAAAGGAATCTGAATTGGATGAGTCACCAGTTCCGTTGGCAGGGCTCAGTATTGGGCCAGTTTGTTTAAAATTTTATAAAAAGGATTTGGACTTGAGTGCAATCAGAAGTCAGTAAGCTTGCTGGGTGGGATGCCACCGAAGGAAATTGCCCAGTGAGAGACAATAGAGATCGGCAGACATTGCAAGCAGGACTTAGACATGTTGGTGAATTGGTCCAATAAGTTGGGCAAATGCAATTCAATGTTGGAAAATGTGCGTCATGCATTTGGATACAACAATCCCAAAGCACCAGTATGAAATGATGGACAGAACTAAGAAAATACCAAGGAGAAAGATTTAGGGGATTATGTGATCTACTATGAAATTAACAGACAAGTGCAGAAGCAGTAGTAAAGAAACCAACTAAAGTAATGGGGATGTAAGAGAACTTCAGAACCCCTGACAGAAAATTTCTAAACTTGTAAAAGTCACTGATACGGCCACATGTCTTTGATACGGCATTCAGCTTGGAAAACATATTGAAAAGACATTGCTTGCTAGGAAGGTTGTACAGCGAAGAAATGACGAAACTGATACCTGGAATAAAACATGAAATAGTACGAAGCGTGGGCAACGAAAAAATGGGTGAAGAGCAATTAAAGTAAGGGATGTTATTAAAGAAATTTCACGAACGTGACAGAAAGATGTCTAAAAATTGGACAGTCACTGATACGGCCACATCGATACGGCATAGCTTTGGGAACCATGATTTGAAGAAGGACATTGCTTTGCTAGAAGGTGTACAGCGAAGACTGACAAGCTTTCCTTGAAATAAAAATAAATCGTAACGAAGAGGTCTCAAAGTTCATGAATCTGCTGACTTATAGAGCAACGTCACAGGCCGCCAAAAGGACCTCATAACATGTATAATATCAAACAAGCAGAGTTCAATGGATCTAAACAATTTTTTGTTTTGTCACTGATAGTAAAACTCGAAGAAATTCCAGGAAGATAATACCACAAAGAGTACGTTGGAAGTAGGCGAAATTCATATTTCAATAAAATTCGAAAACTTGAACCGTGCTTCCAGAGGAAGTAGTTACAGCGCCAACATCACATCTTCAAGGCAAACTGGAGAAGGGTGGATCTTTAGGGTCAGTAGACATCCTATCCCTACAAGCCATTCTCTCTGGGGGACTCGCAGAGCCCAAGAAGGAGAGGGTGCCATCCAGGTAAAACTCCAGGTACCCAGATTACAAATCATTCCAAGAGTGCTCTGGCAATGACAGCACTTCATTCATTGTTCATTGAGGTCAGAGCCAATCGGAATTTCAATTAATCCAGTCATAGTGTTTCAACTCTGAATGCATCAGTTGAGATTAGAAGGGTTGAAATTTAGTAAACGAGGTGTTCTGAACATTTTGCCGAAGAAAGTGAGTAACAGTGGTGACCAATCCAGATTCTCTAAGTTTATCTATCCTGAAGAACCAGTTTAAGCCAGGTACACTCATAGGTGAAGCGGTGCTATTCATTCCTGTGACGAAACTTCGGTCCAAGTTTGGGCTGGAGCAATTTCATGTTCTTACACAATAAAATAATAATAGGATAATAAGGCATGTTTCAAGCGTGGTTTAGCACATAGGTCATACTCATAAATTATTGTGAAACAGGGCCATTGGAGTCAGTGTGCCTCCCCTCCATAAGATCCTTACTACAGGACCCTTGCAAAATTAAATAGGTTGACAAGTTACCAACGAGGGTGGATCCAAATAGAGCAACAAAGAATCCTACCTGGTCTCCTATTCAGGTCAGTAAAGATCAGAACAAGTATCGTGAGTATTTTCGAGCTGGTATGGGGAGATGACAATATAAAATATCCTTACACGATCGTAGAGATCAGAGCAGTTGTTGTAACATGTAGGACTCGTCCAACGACTCTGTTGCCATGTGTCATGCAGTCTTTCTCTCCTCCAGGATTTGTCAGGTTCGGCCATTGTGCCAGGATGGGGAACCAGGAAGACTGTTAAATAAACAGTGGGTGACCATGAAACGATAGTCTACCCTTTTACGATCAGGGTGGTTTCACTATGCCATTTGCATTCAGACGTTTAAACCAACTGTCCTAGAGGGTCATAGAGTGCCAATCTGTAGCAAATAATATCAGCAAATGAAAGATAAATAGCAGGGGATTAGAGTTTCAATCCCTTAAGTGAACTACCTAGAAATGGTACTAATCAGTGACAATTTAAAATTCATTAGGACTGATTGTGACCATCCACCATAGGGTATGAGCTACACATGTTAAATTTGCTTATTAGATATGTGGAGTGTTTTTGTGGCTAATTATTGTTTACTTGAAAAGAGCTCTCGAAAACTCAAAAGTAGCAATCAAAATGAAATTGACGGGGGCGATTTTTTTTTGGAAAATAGCACCCGAAACTAAGAAAAGGATGTGACACTGTGGGACACACATACATATACAGACAAGGCCCTGGTTTTGCCTCTGCTAGAGCCTGTTATGCCGTCGGTTCCGATTGAAATTTGATGTCTATCTCAAAATGGGGCACTGTTTTCCCGAATCTAAGCCTCCTGGATTGCATTATGGGCCCAAAATAATGAGTGAGAAAAATCGGATTGTAATCAGAATCTGCATTTCAAGTGAAGTAGAGACAAGAACAAAATATAAGAATTGTTTGGTGGATTACAAACACAAATGAGTGAAATATCGTGATTATTTTTATGCTAACACAAGTGCGGCCTATAAAATGAGTTTCGCACGTTGCCATAAGCTAGTTCGTTAGATAGTCTGTGTGCGTCATGTCTTCTCTCAAGGGCTCGGGATAAATCCCTGTACTGGGAGGTTAGTGGCCACAGTAATCATGAGAGGCATTGATCTGTGAGAAACTTGGTGTACTCCTTCGTTGTCAACACAAGGTAATTTTCAAATTTACCTTCACATGGCGAGAACAGGTTGTATATAAAATCTGTGATTATATATGGCCAAATTAGACAGAAATTCCAAGAAAATCACATGTTTCCACTCGCACTGCACACGTAATCTGTCTGACTTCAGGATTCCTGCAGCAGTGATGTAGCTACAGTGGCGGCCACTGGGGGGCCCACCGGCACTGTGTGGTGCGCCCGGCACTTCGAGTAGAAAAAAAAAAAAAATAGGCACTGCTGGCAAGACACTATAGAAAAAAAAAAGTGCTTTTTTTTAGTAATGGATATACAGTATAATGCACATAATCCACACGTGAAAACCATATTACATATTATATGTCACAATAGCAATGGCCCTCCATTGGGACCTGGGTCACAGGTCGGGACCCACTGGGCATCGCCACGCTCACTATCTGCCACTATCTTCAAGGAGTTCGGATGACGATACACGAGCCCTAGGGAATTCTCCAGCTACCCAACCTGCCCTGCGTAACCGCAGTATAATGGAATAGTCCGCCCATTGGTAGTGCATCGGGTTGTAATACTTGACGTGATTGGCGCATAGTCGGCAGTGATCGGTCAGCTTTCGACATCCTTGTTGTGGGTATTTTGAATAATTGCGGTTTATTTGGGGGCGGCCTGATGTGTTCTAGTAAATTATGAGTGTGCATGTATTATTAGATTTCTTTGTGCTGGTTGTTAATTCAGGGTTTTAACGCCATTTGAGACTTTTGCTGTTTAATTCAACCGAAAATGCGAGAGGTCCCACAGTAAATCCTATTGGCGGAGTCTTCCAGTTGACGAAGTTTTCCCGGACGAGGATAAATTACATAATGCCCTGGTTTGATCTCGAAACTAGCTAGATGCGTAAGGGCGGATTTGGCAGCACGTAAAGTCAGTTGCCTAATTGCCGCTGGAGTAAGCTATGCTCATCGCACACAAGTATTATGATCGGTGTTTCATCGAGAACAACTGGGCTAGGCCTGATATTTCCTCCAAGTCCCATGCCATGTCAGGGTAGGGTACCCTACAGCGTTAGGGCTTAGGGACGGCCTAACATTTTCAATCAAGACCCGATCAAGTAAAAGATAACAAAATAAAAATAATGATACAATCAACGGAACATTAGTACAGTACAGTCGATTTGAAACAAAACAGTAGATCTCATTCAATTCAAGAAAGTCTACGTCTGCCGTATGCCTTGCGGACTTACAGACTCCTTCCGTTCGCACAAGGCGTGCCTTCTGTATATAGCCCCAGCATTGTTTTTACAATGGTGCGCTTCTTTCGAACTGGTATATACAGTATATACGAGCTAAAACGCGTTCTTCGGTACAAAAGTGGTGACTTAGTGGTGATTTTTGGGAATTATTGAGAACTCCACTTCCACGGCGTGCCTATCAAAATGGCGACGGTTCGATACTCTCAATTCAGAAAATCGATAGTCATCTCCGAAATATTCCATCAAGAATAGGTAATTCATGTGAAGAACTTTATGAGATGGAAGGTTAGGACATGAATTCATGCAATTAATTGGAAAATATCGCACGTTATGGAGCAATTCAGTCAAATTAGTGCAGCATCGAACGGCGGAAAAGCGAGGACTTTTCGCGTAACCACTCTGTGCATTGCCAGACACGGTGAGTCCGATATGGCGCTGAACAGCCAGACCGATTGGAAAAAGTGTTGGGCCGTCCGAAAGAAAGAATTTCACCAGTTAGGAACTGTATGTACGGTATAGACGGTTCGAAAGAACGTAGCACAATTCCCAGGCTTATTTTTAGGTATGTCGCCCCATTCAACCAGAATAAGACTGCCTTGGCATTTCCGACGGCCAGGAATCCAAATCACAAGCCCCTGTTGGAATTATAAATATTAGAATCATTGTTGCGAATAAATTAATTATTGCTACCGCTTCGCAATGCAGTATTCAGTCTTTAAACGATTTTACGCAGAACTCCGGTTGGTTTTGTCCAAGGATATTAAATTTGGCAAGCCTTCAGAATGAGAACGATCAAAATCCACAAAAAGCAAACATCATATCTGCTGGAGTTCGTCGCACTCGCAGACCGGTCACCGTCAGACTCAGACTCAGTCAGACTCAGAGATTTCACTTCTGTAACATTCCAGATTCACAGCAGAAAATAAGCTACAACGTAACACTAGACGGAGGGTGTCGTACCAATATATATATATATAATATATATATATATAGGTTTCATTACGTAGTAAGCACGGGGCTCTATCGTTGCCTAACTTGGGCCTAGGCTAGGTAGTAATAGAGTTTGGCTGGTACCATAAGCCGAACACTTAGGCTGGGTCTGTAAATATTTGCCGCTCTAGAATTGTAAACTGAAGCACACCATCCGACCAAAACTCAGAAGTCAGTAGAAATGACTATTTTATATGTTCTATGTATTTTTGTTAGAATAGCAGCCTCTGGAATGAAAAACTTGAGAATTCCTGCAGTTTAGGCCTAAGCCATTTTTGTACGCTTAGTTAACAGTGGTATCTGAGTCGAACACTTTTCAGATTTTCAAGGCCACGCACGACACAGTTAAGAAATTAGGCAGAACCAATCACATTTGTAAACTTTATGTCTGGGTACAAACCCCCAGTGATTGACAGATAATAAAATGGTTCCTTTGTAAAATTTTACAGACTTTTCGAGCAGCAGTTAATAGTCTTATGGAAAAACACAATTTCACTGACTCAAACCATTTAAGGTTAATTTATCAGTTTTTAGCAAATTGTGTTGCATGTTTTCTCCTTTATCTTATGGCCGGATAGTAATGGGATAATTTTAAAGTTTAAGAGATTCAACCAAATTTGAAACATCCCCATGGTGTTACTATGTTTTTCAGGGAGTTGTCTAAGATACCGTTGGGTCATGATACCCCTAATATATACATTTACTTTTAGGCCTAGGCTGATGGGGCCTATGTGAAGTGAATAACAAAACCCAAAATATCAGGATTTGCTGGCGATTGAGATCAATTGCAGATACCGCAACTTTCCAACACGCAATCGTTCTCAATGGAGTGTCCTGCTTGAGTGTGAATTAACGGGATCCGGCTGAACGTACTTTACCAAAACGTCCCAGTACCATGAACGTCCTCGGGTATGGTCCAAAATGTCCCAGTGGGTATGCGTATTATAATATTCGAGTCAAAAACCACCCCGGGTTCGATTTTAAAAACAGTCAAAACGTACCCGGGTTCGATTAAAACAGAACTGTTTTAAGTGAAACGTCACGGGAGGGCTGGAATTCAAATAAGTTAATTCGGACTTTCTTATTAGGCTTGGTTCGGCAACAGGTGAACTGAAGGAGCAGATAAGTTTAGGGCTATGAAGAAGTGATTGAAACTGGTAGTTCGGCAATAGCCAAAGGGGAGTATGGGCAGAAAGAGGTTTTTATTTTTTTATTGTAGGAAGGCATAATTAAAATGACAAGGGTAGCGCTGTTTGCTTTGGTTTGGTAATGGGTGGTGTTTTTAATTGTAGGAATAATTAAATTGAAAGGTTAGTTACGCTTGGTTGACAAGGGGGTGTTAAGTGGTTGGGGTCGCAGAGAAGAAGAAGCTGGTGTTTGGTAGAATGGGACTCGAGTAGTATGCAAAGAAGTCGCCTAATATAGGAATAATTAATTTGACGAGGGTGCGGCGCTTGGGTTGGCAATTGGTGTGTTTTTTAATTGTAGAATAATAAATGAAAAGGTTAGACGAAGTTGTTTGGCAATGGGTGTGTTTAATGGAGTGTGGTTGGCGGTCATAGAATGAAGCTGAGCTGTAGTTTTGGTAGATATGGGAAGGTACTGCAAGAGTCGACTATGTAGGAATGAATAATTTGACGATGGTAGCGGTGCGTGGTTTGGCAATTGGTGTGTGTTGAAAGGGAGTTGTGGTTGGAGGTCGCAGAACGAAAAGCTGGATTTTTGGTAGAGAATGGGAGTACGGCAAGAAAGAAGTCGCCTATTATAGGAATAATTAATTTGACGAGGTTGGTGCGGCGATTGGCTGGCAATGGATGATGGGTGTGTATGTAGTCTCCCCTGCGATGGTGCATTCGAGTGGTCTGTAGTTGGTCTGGTTGTAGCGTCTTTCGAGGAGGATCGGGGACGATCGATGTACGGCAAAGCGGAGATCCATCGGCTCCTCGTATCCGGAACTCCTCGCCTCAGAAAAAGACGAGTGCTCTCCGATCTGGCGCTTCAGCGTGGGCAGTCAGCGCACCTCAAGTCGAGTGGCTGTATCCTACCGCCACGACCTCGGGTAAGTGTCACGGTGGAGTCCCGTCCCGCACCAGCGATGTTGCCCACGATCACAGCGTCGCATTGGAGCCCTCGTCGTACCCGGACATCCAATCCTCACCAAGCTGCAGGATAGCTGGCCATGATATGTTTACGAAAGTGGATGTAGTAGTAAGTAGGGTAGAGTGAGTAGTGGAGTAGTTTTGAACAACTGATAAACGTGTGCGAGTTCACAGGGTTATTAAGGAGTAAAGCTTGCCGGCGCTGTCCTACGGCCTCATCTGCAGGTCTATAGCAGTCATTAGCAGATTACAGAGTCTTGTCCTAACGGGTAATCAAAGAATGAACCACCTGGTAAAATTAAGTTATTTAACTGGCGCGCCTTAGATCGGACGATTGTGTTCAGTTCAAGGCTATCAGTAATCACTTTGGGATTAACTGCGCGCGCGCATGGATTTTTTTCCAGTGATTTCTTATACTTTATTCCCCCTTCATCTCGGTTTAGCCATATAATGGCAACATACCTGTTTCATTTGCCTATAGTGAATACTTTCTGTGTACCCTTTCTCAGTGATTGTATACTTGCTAATTCTGCAACTGTTTATGACACTATAGCTCATTACATGAAAAATCTTATTCAACCATTCTTCTTTTTTGCCAATTTTCGACTTCGAATTTCTTCTCCACTCGTTGCATATCCAATTTGTACAGTGTTGTATTTAGCTGCATGGTTGGTACGCAAGTCAGTCACCTAAGAAATAGGTTTCCCATAACTTCCTAAAATCTGCGAAACGTATGTGAGTTAAGTTTTTATGTCAGAAATTCTTGACAAAATTGTTTGCCTTGCCCGAATTTTACATGGTTAAAATGAAATCATTCCCCAAAAACAGCGCTGGGTGTTCGATAGTGTAATCCTGTGATTTTGCACACAGTAGCTTCATTGTTCCTTACAAACATACACCTAACGTTTACTTCACTTTCATGAGTCCACGGGGACGTTTTTGACTTACCCAATTTTACCCATACACACACACGGACGTTTTGGTATCTGAAAAGCGGGGACGTTTTGGTGAAGGTACGTTTTGACTGGTAAGGCACTTCATGTGTTTGTGCTTTTGAACTAAAATAAGGCCGTAGTTGCCGGGTATTCTGCAATTGCTCCGGCGATTCACCCACTTTGTGGGGCACTAGTGTTAGCAGGTCGATGGAGCACGCAGAAAAATTATGATATTTCACTCAATGTGAGTGTATCGCCACGAGCCACCAAAATCCTGATATTTTGTTTTTGCCCCTCTATTTGTATCTACTTAACATGAATAAATTGCAGGAAATTCCAATTGAATTGAATTTTCCCGAATCGAATTTATCTCATAATGGACCGTTTTTTCGATAGTCGAAACAAGCCTACCAGTGTGGCCAGGTGAACGTGGAGCAAGTGTGACCCATTAGATAGGGGCCAAAATGCTTCATGAAGGTTCCAGTCGAAGGCATCAAAGGGGAATAGGCCTAGGCCTAATAGGCTTATGGCCCAGGGCTAGGCTAGGGCTATGTCCTTTTAAAATTGCCTCTTATGCTATGGAAAGCATGGGATGTTTTAAAATGTGCATTTCTCGGGCCACATTGCTCTAGTCTTTATGTTTTGCAATTTACATGCAATGTTATTTGAGGCAATATACCTTGGTTAATTTTTTGCTGAATTGAAATTTTCAATGATTCTTGATATTCTCCAACATTTTGTTGTAAGTTGAGAGAAGCAAATTCCACCCCTGGTGTGGTACTGTGGCTATGTCAATGGATTTTATTGTCTACAGGCTTCCATGCTCTGTTGACCACAAAACTTCTCAATCAGCATGCTGATTGATTTAGTTTTATACTGGGGTGTAGATGTGGCTGTGTGACCCATGGGTGAATTGTGCGTGTTTTACCATTCAAATGTAGGTATCCTGATTGGCTTACAGAGGAAATGAGGGAAAATATCCCCTGGGACAGTTGATATCAAGATTGGAGTAATTGAGGGGAAAGACTCCATGTTTAAGAACACTAGAATTATGCCTTGAAGTTGAATGGTGTGCCAATAGGCAGGGGTTTGAGCGGATATCCTGATCATTTGCAGGGACCTTAGTTGGGGAAGACACATTCAGGATGTTTTGGAACAAGGGACAATAGAATCTGGGAGTCCTCTATAGAACCGTTTTTGTCCTAGGGATGCAAACTCATCATGTGCTGGAGTAGCTAGTACGTGTGGGATCCTCGGCTAGTCTACCTTATAGATATATCGAGGATATGTTAGAGGAGAGCAGCAGAGTTTGTTGCCTTCAATTAAATTTTATTTTTTTTTTTTTTTTTTCTTGGAGAGCCGGCACTGGTACTTCATGCTTAATGTTCTTTATCTTGTTCCTTAAGCAGAACGCTCGTAAGCAAATCTTTTGATTCCCTGTGACGAAGAGTGTTTTGGTCAGGCAGCTCAGGCTCAGGTTCATGTTGATCATTATTGGCATCCAATTTGTAGAATTCAAAATATACATACAGATATGCATGCTGCAGTTGTACGCAAGGACCAACTGTATAAGAACAGTTTTCTACCTAGGACTATCGGGAATGCATTGTTTATCTGCTTCCCTTATATCTATATTGTTCTCCTAGATCCAGGGACATCGCAAAAATGTTAAGGGGCTGAGACGCTTCACCTGACACGTGTGTATAGGAGCTAGTATCATATTCTGGATGTGCACCGTCTCAAGAAAAGAAGAATCTGAGATAAGAATGGGCCATCAGAAAATAAACAATGACTTCTCTATGAAAGCCTATAAAAAGTCACTTTGTCCATTGGGAGTAGTGATCTTTCAGCATGTTCACAGGATTTGGATTGCAAAGGCCTCATATACTGCCATTGTGAAAAAGAAGTGCCCTCAGGGTCCCAAACAGTAATTTTACAAATGGTGTCAACCCAGAACTGGGACACGATGTTATTGACCACCTGGAAACATCTCTGACTTGGCAAGGTCAGGTCATTACAGGGGTCATTGGGACATTGTATGAATTGACTTTTTATTCCCAGTTGTTGATCGTTGTTTGAATGGAGTGTGTTAAAGTTACAATTACAATGTCATTGAAAGCCAGTACATCTTTGTCCATGGTACGTGAGGTCAAAGTTCGTTTTTTACAGATGCACCATCAGCCATTGTGTGAGATTGCTTTTTTGGCCCGATGGTCATATGTGATGGATGTTAGCCAACAACGTTGAACAAGGTTAATGACTGCTGGGGAAAGCCTCGATTTTGTGAGGTTGAGGTCACAGGTAGTGAAGGGGCACAATAGGCCATTGTGGGAAAATTGTCTTTTCACCACCAGTGAAGTATTCTTCGAGTGATGTTACGTTACCAATGGTATATTGACTGCCAGACCACGATATAAGGCCAAGGTGTTGAAGGGCGCACCCTCAACCACTGGGTGTTGATTGAAATTTCTATTTGGCCAATGATGTAGTATTTGTTGATGGTGTTGGCCAAAAAGTTGACTGATTAGGCATCCCTTGACTTGTGGAACTCAGGCGAAACACTAAACAACAAATGCCCAGCTAACCATCCTTATAACCCCCACATGATCTCTACCATTATCCTACCCACCTGGACACTTGACATATTTTCCAAACAACATTTATTCACTTCAAGTTCAAACGATCAGTTCCCAAGCATTTGAGGAACATCATCTTCACAGACAGAGGGACAGGCAAAGCACAGTGTAGTCTCCTGCGAATGCCACTCTGTGAAGTGTGTTGTCTCTTGACAGGATCTTGCCCATGAAGGATGGACACACTGAAGCCATCCTGGCAGACTTCTGCATGGAATGAGGGAGAGGCAGTCATCGGAGCTGCCTTCATTTCCAAGGTCGATAAGGAGATGCCCAGCGGAGGCAGAGAGGAGGAAAGGGGGGAGCAGAGATTTGAAGCATGAGGCGGCGAGCCGAATTTAGATACCGACAAAGAAACTGCAAGAGATGGAACAAGACAGGGTCTCTCATTAATGAATGAACTAAAGGACAACTGCAGAGAATTGAGAGGCTAATATAATAGCGGGATAAAAACTAAGTGTCATTCCAAGCCCGGAGCGTGATAGGAACTTTATATTACAAAGTCACAGTCCCTTGACGTTTGTGCATGTGAATTGCACGAGATCAAAAAGCATCCCATCATTGCAAAATAAATATTCATTCTTGCACAACCTTGGTAAAAAAAATCACCTTGAATTATATTTACATAGAAGAAAAACCAGATATTATTTTGACTTTGAAAGCATTTAGTATATGGGAGAGGATGCTGTAGTGTGTTGGTAGGTATTGATGGTTACTTTTGTGAGGCAGAAAGACAACAGAACTTCTGCTAAATGTTGGACTTATTCAACAAAAATAAGAAAATAATATATAATGTAGGGCTTTGTCCAGGCATGAGGACATGCTTACGCGTTAACGCACCACATGACTCAGAGGTAAGTAGGCCTCTACACTAAGAAACTTATGAAGATATGGAGTTAAAACACAACACACTCACTGTTGCACTGTGGCACCAGAGAAACAATAGTCTAACAAACAAAAATGCAGATGTAATCGAGTAAAAAAAAAAATTTTTTTAAAAAAGTGGACATGAAAAATGCAGATGGGTGTTAGTAATTAAAAACAAAAGCAGATAAAGTCTTCAAAAAACTAACGTAATTGGGGATTAGTAAGCTACACAATACATTATACATCAACAGCGGAGTAAGCTAAGAGGTATTCAACCTCCTAATGGAGGGGTCCCAGATCTCCAATTCATAGTATTAGTCCAGTCACCGCTCCAGATTACACCTGCCTACGGTCCGCGACGATCCAGGTACGTCACCGACATCCGACCAACGCCTCAACCGACACCTGCATGTTGGCACATAGTTGCCCAACCATGCAGAAGGGGGAGCGTAGACCTACCACAGTCCACCAACCATCACGGAGCATTCAAGGAACTCCCAAAGGCACGATGGACCCATCTTAGATAATGAGTCTAGGAAGTAGCATTGATCACTAGCCGCCATAGTTAAGAGAGTAGAAACCTCCCCAGTTTCCGGATTTCAGGTGACAGTATTGGAAATTAGGAATAATTTCTATGTCTCGTCTCCCTCCATGTCCATGAATAAAACAAATGGTCTCGAATAGCTGAGGTTTTGTCTAGCGAATGGTACAATTTGATTAATTGTCACAGATAGGAAGGGGCATTTGAGTGTAAAGTAGGGTAAAAAGAGATCCCAATCACAACAGCATGCAGTGACTGTATCCAAAAGTTATCACAGAAAACAAGACAGCAAGTCTGGGATACTCGGCAAGCGCAAAAATACAGGAGCAACTATTACATTGGCAACAGCCAGATACTGTAGCAACATAATTAGGGGTGGATCCCTATTCTACACAGCACAAACAATGCCAATGCATAGCACAAATAAACTAAATACCCTTTACAATCACCAAGCCCAAGCTATACAGCCACGACCCCTTAATATGCTAGATCCTCGGTTGCCATGGCAACAAACTTCTAGCCAACTGGGGAATACTCAAGGTCATTCCTCTACACAATATCCAACATAGGGTATGACAAACCCTTACAAATCAAATATGGGGGGGCTCAAACCCACACAGCAAGAGGGGGAGGGTCATGTTGCTACACGGGACTAGAGGGGGGGGGGTGGTTAAGTTAGGTTCAAGTTATTCTAACACAACTTCACATAGTCAGCAAATGAAAAGTAGAGCCAGGGGGCAAACAGAATAAACAAATGCGACACGAATATACACTAGACAGTGTAAGCGGGTAAACGCCCATATGTATATCCCCCCTTTTTGACAATCGTGGGGAAAAGCAGTATCTAAACCCCAATAAAGACCGCAATTTGGTCGGAAACCAAGATAAACTCATCCATCAAGTTTTGTTTTTAATCCATGGAAAGTTAATAGGCCATGAAATTATGCCAAAGTGACACGATGGCTTTGAAATGACTTCTAACTTTGGGAGAAAAAATGGTAGCTCCCATTCAAGTTTCGATCAAATTCTGACAAAGTTGGAAAATCCTATTATTAAATTTCGCAAATTTGACCCCGAATGACCTTGAAAGGACCTCCACATTCTCTTCTTTGGGATCAACTATAGTCCCTAACCACAAGTTTCGTTCTGTCATTCTGACGAGTTGAAAAAGGGCATAAATGTCGCATTTGACATTCGATTACCTTGAAATGAACTTCACATTTTTCGGGATAACTATAATCCCTACCAACCAAGTTTGTTCAAACTGAATGGCAATTGCATAAATTATGCAAATTGGAAACCCCCAGCATTGCAGTGATGACCCACTTTCGATCACTGAGATGCCACTAGGGCGGACATGTGTGTTACCACGTTTCAGATCAACGGAACAAAGCGTTCAGAGTTATGCGCTAACGCCTAAAGTGTCCGGCGGCGGCGGCGCCTGGACGGCGGCTACGCACCCAAAACATAATATCCCCGGAGATTCCAGTGGTCGCCGGGGATTATAATGGATATAGTGGCTAACAAGTAAGAAGTGTACAAACACACACACACACACAGAAGTAAGTGCTGAGTCTCTTCCTGAACTCCATTCAGACAGGGACTGAGATGTGAGATTGGGAATCACACAGCAGACAGAAAGATGACTTGGGAGTTGAATGCTTGATCTATTTCTTGGTAAATTCTGAACATCCCAAAAGTACCACACTGGTAAATAATTCACTATCAAGTCGTATGATACTGTACTCGAATCAGCCTGAAATCCTAACAATCAAGAATGTACCATTGGTTGATAATAAACAGATAAGCTAGCGTCAGAGTCGACAGGGCAAACATAATTCTGCAAATGGTTAGCTTTGCCCGAGGTTCGCCAAGAAGTCTTCTAGATATGGTGACCATTTGCTTAGAGTGGGAGGAGGATCACATCAGACGAGGACCAAATATTCTGGGTCCTTGGTGTGTTGAGGGACATAGCCACCAAGCTAGCAGATATCAAACATGCCTATATGAAAGTGAAGACATCAGACACCAGCATCAACTAAATAAAGTATTGCAAATTAGCAACCCCAGCATTGCAGTGCGAGTGATGACCACTTTCGAACTCATCTGAGCTTCACTGGGCGGACATGGTGTACCCAAGTTTCAAATCACTCGGATAAGTGTTGAAAAGATTATGCGCTAACGATTAAAGTTTCCGCCGGTGACAGCAGAGCCCTGGGACGCGGCGGCTAACCACCCAAAACCATAATAATATCCCGGGACACTTCCAGTGTCGAGGGGGATATAATGAATACATAAAATGAATTCTCATCTGTGGTGCTCCATGGCCATCACAGTTTGTGTGATCTAGGCCATCACAAATAAGCTTAAACATATATTACAAGGTATGCAAATAGAATGTAATGTAAAAGGTAACACGATGAGATTACCATAATTGGAAAATTAGAAAAATTTCTATGTCACATTCCCTCCATGTCCGATAGAATAAAAAACAAATGTGTCCGAATAGCTGGGGTGTCTGAGCGAATGGTACAGGTGTTCGATGAGCAGGCTATGTATATAGGCCGAGAACGAAGGAACTCCCTCTAAACTCCCAAGTTGACTACCAAAGTAATGATCATACAACACCAGGGTTGACCACCCACTGATGGGCTATAAAACAGAGGCACTATTTCAGGAAGACTCCAGTCATTAAAACCAGTAACCTCCCTGGGGGTCAAAATAGAGACAAGAGTAAAAAATCTAACAGGGGGAGACAATCACTCCATAATTACCTCAAGGGCCAACAACTAGCCATCAGCTGTCAACAGCTCCATCAGAACAGGGAGAATTAACATACATGCTGGAGATACCAACACACACCTGCTACCAGTGACGGAGGTCAGTGGCATGACCTCTGTTGAACTGAAGTGTGGGATACCAGGAAAATTAGTAGGCCAGCATGGGAGGAAAAGAAGTAAAAAAAAATTAACTACTAATTAGGCGAAAAAATTAGGGGTGCCACAATAACCTAACTTCTTGGGTGCCCATGTGTGATGTAGCATTATTCCACAACGGTGAGTAATGGCCAATTACTCAATTGTATTGAAATGGGGCTTGGACCTATAGATACAGTTTTACATTCGCAATAATAAAACCTTGTTGTATCCGAGCCGGCAGTGTCCTTCAATGGAAGCGAAATGCACGATTGCTAATAATTTGGCATACACACGTATTAGAATATATTTGCCAAACTATCACAGTTTGTATGCATCATGTTCGAAAGCATAGTGTACCACGAATGAATCATAGGAAAAATCTTACATGTGAACGAACCTAATGAAAAAGCAAACACCCCAATCATTCCACTGCCTCGTACTTATCCCTTATCACCCGGCACCCCAATTATGCCATTATTGAGTTATCTGGCAAGCACAGCTACCGGTCTGCAACCGGCATCGTCCTCTCATTTGCCATACAAAGTGTCTAGTTCGCAAGCATTTTGGCTAAACAAAATCTTCGATCTTTCTTCGAAAATTGAGCAAATCCAATCCAATTCAAGCTTCATTGCTGCATGTTTGCAGTTCCGAAGTGTAGTCTTCATGATGGTGAATTTGGTGAAGTATTTCTCTCTCTCTACGGTCTCTGTTTCGCTGTCCCATTCCATGTAATCAGGGCTTGATTGTCTAGTAGTCTAATCTCAGAGATGACCAAATCTACACACAAATATTTGTTTTAGACTCAAGCTGAATTTCACTGTATGTTATTAGGACACAAACATCACAAAATTGATGTGAAAGAAAAGGACCTGTGCATTTTATAGGGCATGAGCTCCCATTTGGGCAGGTGTATTATCATGCAGTAGCCCCATTCTCAGTTGTTGACTAGGTTCATTTCACAGAGCAACCCCCCCCCCCCCCTCCCCCCAAACGTGAAAAGGAAGAGAAGAAGAAACAGACAGTTTAAATGGCAAAAGTAAAAAGCAAATCTTGAGAAATATATCCTAAAGTTATAATGTATGTTTCTACTACAATACTAGGTTTCAGAGTGATCATGACATTGCCTATCTTATATGATATTCCCAGCTTGGTTGGACCATAAGGTCACTGATTCATGTGCATTGTGCCCGTCTTCCCAATTTCATCATATATATCAACAATACATCGTCTTCTCAATTCAGCGACCCACAAAGGTTGATGCACAGGATCTTCCAGTGTTGAAGCCCTTCAATGGCGGCATATTCTGGCTCAGTCTTGTTGGCCTTCCAAGAAGTACGTTACCACTGCTAAATCTCAGGACCAAGTTGATATAGGTGAAGTGCCTTGTGACCAGCTGTCGCACGGGTATGCTGCGTACATGAATATTCATAGCTATCAGTGCTGAGTGGGTATTCATGAAGCACTTGTATTGGTTTTGGTATTGTCAACAGCTCGTACACCTACTTGGCATATCGTGAGTGTCTCAGATCTGAATATGGTTCAAGACCTTCGATTTGGGGTGAAATACTCTAGCATTTTCCACAGGCACAGGAGGGAAAAAAAAAACACAAGGCGCACACTCACTGAAGACCCTCATCTGATGGGCTCAAAAAACATTCCTATCACTGCTAATCCAGCTGTTTTGCATGTTGGGATTCGCCACCAAGTCCTAGAAGAATATATCCCCTGAAATTTCTCATTGTTTTTTTTAATTTTTGGACATAAATATATTCTGAGTGATGTGACTTGTGCCAGAGATTTATATATTTGCTACATAATTGCGATTTCGAGGCTCCGTTCACATTTCGGATTCCTTACTCCGAGGTCATCAATTCGAGCCCGTGGGCCTTAGTGTAGTGATTCTCTCATAGCTTGAGATATTTAGAGATAGCTGCCACTTTACATCTTTTTTTTTAATGCTAGTAGTTATTAAGGTTATGGTCAAGACCTCGTGTTAGGTGTGAAATACTGTACCAGTTTCTACAGCTTTTTCCCATTTGGAGGAGAAAAAAAAAACCCACCAGGGGTGCACAACACTGAAAGACTCCACCTGATTGCCTCAGAAAACATTCTCTGCACGCTATTCTCAGCTTGTTTGCGTGGATAGATTCTCCACCAAGCCTAACAGGGCCTGTAGAGAATATCCCCTGATTTTGCCAATGTTCCAAAATCTCGGCAGTATATATTCTCGAGGGGGCATGTGTGATCCTGTCTTTCCTGTCTTATCAAGTTTTAATCTGGGTATGTCCTCAAAACGGGGGTGGGCCACTGGCAAAGCTACACCCACTCTTGCAGAAATCACTCTACACCCTCCATTGTCTCATTCCATTGGGGCGTACTCCTCAAAGCTTCATTTCAGCCTTTGATGTTGGACAAATAAAAACATCAAATGAATTGAAAATGAATGCCATTATGTGATACCTCATCTACTAGAAGAAATTCAGTCAAATTACAAGCAATTATTATTAAAATCATTTCTTTATCGGAGAGAAAATAGTGATCAGTCAGCAAATTTTCAAAGTTTTCGGTTTTTGCGGGACCCCATTGTCCACTAATCCCCGGATTTATTGAAGCTGGGCTTCTGACAAAAGGCTCTACTTCGGTGGAATTCCTTTTCAACTCCTCCAGTGAAGTAGAGTTATTGTATGGATTCGCTTGGTGCGATAGCACACGATCAAAGATGGATATAGCTCAGGGTCTTCGAACGCTGTGGCCAATGTCTCCACTATCTCGCCTGAACGAAGCTCAGAAAGAGACTAGTGTGTGTGTGTGTGTCTGTGGGTGTCACTCTTCTGCATAGAGATCAAATCCCACGGCAAATATATCTCCAGATCCCAATCAGTTTCTCCCCTTTTTTTCTGGTAGGTGAAGACACATCTCATGGGACGATTGGGTATGGGTCAGTGTCATGTCCAGTATCTTTGGTGTCTGTGGATCGACCCGTCTGCTGCCTGAGTCGGCCTGAGCAGCTTTGACTCTGGTTTCAGGTGGTCAAAGGCAATCCCTTGGTGTCATATGTCTCTCTATGTACTTGGGTGTTGAATTAGATTCGATTCCTAACTATAGGTTCCGGTGGTAGCCAAATGAGGATCTTCAAGATGTCGATGACTTGTCTCCATTCTGGACACGTGCTCAAATAAGCACGGCAGGGGTTAACCGATCTGCTCCCAGATCTGCCATTTCATGTCCGTCCAAAAGGACGTCAGTAAAATCTGGATCCAACCCTTAAACTGTAGGAGTGGACGTTCAACGTGACGGCCTCCACAGCCGCTGACAAGAACTATTGCAAATATTCTGTGATAAAACACAAGAGCAGAAGTCCTCTGCATTAATGCAGAACCATGAAAGTGAAAACCAAGATCCACCTAGGGAAGACGCAAGAGGTGAATGCCTGGATTTTCACCGGAATGTTTGCGTCCATCATCACTGACACCCTCTGCCATTATTGCCCCATTTTTAGAATGGTCCTCCAGCATTTTCTTCTGTACCAATGGGCCACAGGACCGGCAAAGGTTTAAACCTATGATGAGGCAAGGCTTATATTAAGCGGGCGCCGGGCGATTTTACCTCGGTACCCCCAGTTTCGCGCCCGGCTCCAAAGAAATGGTACCGCCGGGCGCTAGTGATATTCAGCACTCAGAGCCGGCCGCGGGCGCTGCCTTGGTACTGGTATTCACGTATGTCTAGAAAACATCCAGGGATCGTTTATTGTACTTGTTGATTAAGTACAACACAGTGCACACAGCCGTGTATCACTCAGTTTAATTCAACTTCAAGCTCTCAGGCTCTTTGCACGATATAGACAATATTCTATGCTGCAAAATCACTTTTCTCAGTGTTCAAATGGTCTTCATTTTACAGTGTTCACAGAGCAGGGGAATAATAATTATACTTGTTTACGCTACAGCCCGCGACCACCATCTCACATACGCAATGCAATTGCCACGTCTTGACAGAGTCTGATTGAAAAGCCTCTATTTCGCGGAACTGGTATATAGTTGTTGGTAACCACTGTGATGCTAGAACATTTGACCGCCAACTAATCAGAGCCCTGTAAATTCATCACAGGTTTAAACTAACCAATGGACACCTAACGCTACACTGCCGAACATCGATCGCATCGATTTCGCCTAACGTTGAGCAGATTGCAGAAAATTCCCATGTGAGAATAGAAATACAGTTTAGGTTTAGTTTGCCGCAAATTCGGAAAATATTTACGGCAATTTGAATTGATTTTGATTTGGCGATATTCTCAGGATGGTGAGGGGAATTCCCACGCAAAGCTTTTTGTTCTCATCAATTTTCCAGTGTTTAATGTAAGAGATTTTTTTTTTTTATCTGAAAATGGAATATCGGTAATGAAAACAACACGGAACTAACGTTGGTCAGTTAGTCCCACAAGACTTGAATTAATGGGAATGATTCACGTCACGCGGAGGAAACGGTTTTGTGCAATGTGTTACAATGTTCTCAACAACGGGGGCAGACCGGCCACAATAGACCGGCTGTCCTATACCGTCGTTCATGTAATCAAAACTTTTTCGACACTTTTTTTAATTTATGTATTAGATACTGATACATGATACAAAGATTGTAAACAATATGTTTCGAAAGTTAAACTTTTCCTCTCGTGAAATATGTCATTTTGCGCACATGAAAATCTTTGGGCGCTAGTTACGGCGGCGTCCAAACGTTTTGCATTTTTTGACAGGAGAGAAATTTGGCAAGACCGTGTATAGTACTTGACTAGTATTAGCAACGTGCGATAGTAGTACACGGCCTGATGTGGACCGCACCTGGGTTTGACAGTATTTTTGGCTGAAAAAAGAAACGGACAATGGTTATTTACTATATTTTCAGTTCATATGATGATGAAGTGATTAACGCGTTTTGAGGGCCTATATCGTCACAATTTTTTGCAGAGACAGGATAATTGTTACTAAATAAGAAGGAGAACATTCCCGAATTTGATAAAGAACGGATCATGAAATTCAGTGAGGTTATAGCCATCACGATAAAACCAGCGCGTCGTTCCTTCCTTTTTTTGAAAAATTGACAGCCGGCACAGCCAATGGCAAGTAAACCTATCAAATAACAGATTTTACTTGCTCGTGATTTGCTGGGGGTGGGTGATGATTGAATTGGATTATCGGAACCTACGTTTCTTAATTGCATGATGTAAGACGTTGTTGAGGTATCAGGTCAACATTCAAGAGCAGATGATGTCATGTGGGAGCCTTAAGGGTCATTCGACCTCCTATCCCAACTTGGCCATTCTCGTCTCAACTTCATGATTCTTGTTGAGGCGAGTGGCAATACAGGGTATCCAGGTATGTATTTATATTTCGGTAGTGCTCCCGGGGGTGTTGGAAAAATAGCTCCGGTCTCCCAGAAAACCATATACCCGGAGCTACTTTACTCACTTTGCAGCTCGCGGTCTTCGCCTGCTTAATATAAGGCTGGATAGGCCCGCTTGAGGAAGAAGATCGAAAGGCTATGAAAGAGTAGTGAGAGACCGCTTGTTTGGTGATCATAGACCTGAAAAGCTGAAGGTTGTAGGAAGAGAGAAGTAGGCCAGATTGGTAGTGGCATTCAAAGGTTGGAGGTCGGCGGGTGCAGGAAGCAAACAGTAATCGATCGGTGCATGGTGCTTGTCAGCCGAGTTAACCGAGATGGGATGAAGGGCGGGGGCCTAATAGAGCACCTTGGAGAAGCAAGCCCAAAGATGTGGCGATAGAGAAAAGGTAGAGAGGGCGAACATCTACGGTGCGCAAGACTTTGCAGAGAAGGAAGTCGAAAGTCATTCCCATAAGGGTGATGCCTTGAACTGCATATCTAACAGTATGAAGGTAATATGAATTATATTCAACATATTTTCCAGAACCTATTGAGACAATCCCAAAAGTGGCCCACCAATGTCAGCTGACCACAGGATATAATATAATATCTATAGAAGGCGTGTTTGCAGCCATTCATGTGCAGGACAGGATGTCCTCAGCCTTCCATTAAGCCCTGGATTTAGGTGGGTAAAAAGGAGTAAAGGTCATTCATTTGATCAGGTTTTCTCAGGTTTCATGGAAAATCCTGGACTTCTGTACGTCCCTTATGCAGGTTCATTTGTTGGAGTGATTCAGGAAAAAGGGGGAAAAGGCAAAATCTGTAACATTCTTCCTAGGAAGAAAAAAAAGGATTGCTCAGCCAAAGAGCGTTAGGCTTGTGGGTTGAGGAGCTCAAGCCTTCTAAGGACCTGAGTCACTTTCCTGTTTGTGTCTTTTGAAAGGACTGGCCTGTCCCTGGTTATTTTTTAAGCGGAGTTATATAGGATTTTGAGGCGCAGAGCTTAGAGGACTTGGGTAAATAAAGCCAAAAGTTTAGGCATGGCGAGGACAGTTAGCAGAAGTAGCCTGTCCCTCGGTTTCTTGAGCGATGGCAAAGCTTCTCTGAACTCCCTACCCCCCTGATGGTAACCAGGGAATTGAGTTATAAACACGACCAGTATAATGTGTTGTATAAATCTGGCTAGCAAACTTTTCAGACTTTGGATCGAAACAATCTCTGAAGTTGAGCACAGCAAGGACAGTTTGGCTTTCTCTCTGTGTGTCATTGGGTGAGGTGATGCTCACTGAACGCCCTACCCACCAGGTTCGAACGAGGAATGTTGTAAGTTGGAGCTACGCCAGATCATTTAGAATAACATTCTTCATTACTCCTGAAGTGGATTTGCATTCAAATTTGGTGTGTGACCTTCACTGAAATAAATTCGGGGCGCACTCTTATTATGCTAATCAGATAGGATGATTTTGCATTAAGAATTAGGACAAGTCCTCATTAATGGATTAGCATAAAAGATTTGAATTCGTTAGACATGCAAAATATGTTTGCAAATAATTATGTGGTGTTCAAGGATTCTCATCTGGCTAATTCGCAAAATTCTAGCTGAATTTGCAACCTTAATGAATTTGCATTAAAATTGAAATATATGGTAAACCGTAGCTGGCAAACATGATGCATTCCATTGAAGAAGTTCAGAGTTTCATTTTCATGCAAAAATTTACGACCATTGTGGATTTCCATGGGAATTACAATATCAAAGGTAATCATAACATGGCAATTAAAATGCAAGGATTCACAAAGTCACCAGAGGTCATTATCAGCCGAATTTGCATATTGATGCAAATGTTAAAACATTGATGGTACTACATGATTATTGCGACATATGGTGTGAAACATTGAGTGGACGGTTAGAGTCAATTATAAGTTATTATTTATAATATATTTTTAATCATAATTAAAGTAATGTATCTTCCAGAAGAGTATTCGCCTGCAGCCGGCACCACACTGGACCTGTTATGATATAAGTGTTACTCTGCTCCCACGGATATTGCAGAGCTGCTACAGGAAATCGAGAGGGCGCCACCACTGCCCAATCTCAGCACGCTTATAGCAGACTTGCTATTAGTGTTTTGATGCAAGTTATATTCCTTATGCAGGTAAGCAAAGAAAAGTCAATTTTTTTGTAGGGATATGTATTTTCTAAATGATTCACAATTGAATGAAATTATTAAAAAGGGAAAGAAAAAAGTTTGTGACACCTAGTGAATAGGTTCATACCTAATCCATTGCATTTCATAGCGCTAGAAGTTTGTTTTGATGTGATCTGTGAAGTTAAAAAGTGAAATAAGACTCTCTGTGTTTCTTGCATTGTATTTCACAAAAACAAACGGATTTCTGTGGTTTCAGTTAAGGAAAAATAAACTGCAATTGGAACAAATATTTCATGGCTAATAAACGTCAAGACTATAAATTTGGTAAATAATGGACGAGGAGCAGCAAAAGTCCTACTATAAGAGCAATACAAAACACGCATGCCGAACCGGTGGTTATGAGCATTTGAACATGGCGCTCACTGATGCAATGAGCAAAAGGTAATTTCGCCCGTTGGTATTACGCTAGGGCCAGTTACGCCCTCTGAAGTGCGAGTATACTGAGAGTGATCTGCGCGTGTGAAGCCCATAAAATCCCAAAGGCTCACGCAGCCTTTTATTGACAAAAAATTATGAACGGCTACAAGATGGATTAGCCAAATCAGCAATTTAGTGGTTTATTTCATCATCATAGGGGGCTTCCCAAGCACTGCTCATTCAAACACAAACCACTTTTGAAAACTTGATTTTCCTTGATGATTTTTTGCAGAGAAGACGCATTCTATCACAAAACATTAAGAGTATAAAGGATTTGTTCAGAATTGAATGCCCGTCGAGGGTACTGAGCAGGTAGCCTTAATAATCTTGCCCTGCGGGACAACGGACTGCCTTTCTCTCCAATCCTTATACACAGAATGGGTTGCGTTGCCACTTTTCACAACTTCTAATCTGAATTTTCAAATATAACCCTGTTCATGTTTATACTGTTGAAAAGACGCTTTCGCAACCTCTCAACTGTAGAGGATCGTAATAGAGGGGGGGTGCGCTTCAACAAACGGAATTTCCATACCTGCCAAAAAGTGGCGCGGTGCAGAGGCATGTGCGATGTCGATTAAAGTCGCCGATGGAATTGAAAGGCTTTAAAGAATTAGCAGAGTGGGTAAAGTGACTGGCTCGATTTCCAAGGTTCGATACCTGCCTAATCCACGACAGCGCTGTCTTCAATATCACTCTACAGGATGAGTGATTTAGTGTGTTAAGTCTTCAACTCCAGCTGTCAACTGATTATGCCCAAATTTTACCCCCCCCCCAATCCTACCCTCCCCCCCTACTCCTGGAATTTGGTATTTGAATATATTGTGGGACTCAAACACTTAGACCAAATGTCACTGACTGGAGTGTTAATTGTGGACAGATAAGAAAATCTCATCGAATGTCATGGGGGAGGGGGATACCTCTGGATAAAAAAACGAATGCAAATCAAGATGATTCGACTGATGGATAGCGAAATATTATTATTTTTAAATCTGTGGTCAGCCAAAAGTTGCCAGAAAGGTATCTCCAAGTTTTTACATAAATTATGCCAAGTTAACCTTAATGACCCCAACATCACCTCCATTTCAGTCAGGGCCAAAGGTAATGCAAAATAACGGCCCCATTCACATAGCAAAGCCCCCTTTTCAAAATTGTCAGGATTTCTCAGCGGCTGATGTGAGTGCATATTATAGGATCAATTGGATGATGCGTTCAAGAGCATGGTTGTGTGGAAACAGTTTCAGACGGACATGATGGCAGCCAGACCATAACACCTATACCACTGTATTCTATACATGTGTCAGATAGCTAGGGAATAAATTATTCAGTTTCCAACACGGCCGGAGACTTACCATCTCGGCATGATATTTCCTTCTAACTACGATTGAGATTGGATTTGCTCGGTCGGTGGAGCTTAGAACTTGTGATTGGAAGGTTCGAGTTCGAAACCCACCATTTAGCCTTCTCGGTGCGTCCTTGGGCAAGGCTCTTCATCTCCGCTGCCTCGTCCTACCCAGGCGCTATTGGGAACCTCTGAGAGGGTACTTGTTACACAAATGCGCGGATTACAGCAGCCTTGTAATGAAATGTCCCCTGGGACATGTTGTGGGGGGCACCATTGGCGGTTGCCAAGTTGAGTGTATATTTGAGTGTCTAGCTCATATTGCACTATGGTGGCGGGCCGAACAAGTTACCATTGACCTGGGGGTCATGGCCTTCAGCGCTTTGAGACCTTTTAACGGTATAAAGCGCTATATGGTACATTATATTAATATTATTATTATTATTATTAATTCTTTACAGAGTATGCTTGTTTGTCTTATACCAATTGTAGACGTGGGCCCAGCTGCTCTCTCTTCTCCACCTGTGTCTGCTCTACAGGCCTCTATCCTTTGATACAAGTGTTCAACCAGGGGGAGTTGCCATCACAATCATCAACATCATCATAAACAGTTTTTACGTCAGAAGTCCATTCTAGCACGTTTAGATGGGAGCACTCTAATGGCAAGCTCTCTTCCACTCCCTCCATCTATCCCTGGGCTACAGCACAGTCTATACCTTTGACAGCGGGTCACTAGGAACAACCTCGACCCAAGTCCTCCGAGCCACCCCTCCAACGACTACCAGTAACCGGATCTCTCAGACCTCTTTAAACCCAGTTAGCATCCTCCACCTTTCACACATGACCGACCTTGTTTATTGAAACCATGAATCAACTGTCCCAGGTTTGTTCCCTTCAAATGCAAAACATAACGAAGAGCATTGGAACAGGGTTTTAGAGATGGGACGGACCTCTTGGGAAGGACCAGGGTATTGGGCACTTGCTGTGAACAATGCCTAGCTCCAGGGGCTTCTGAACCCGCCCCTTAGCCTGGCCCACCTGTTGTAATGTCCATACTACAAGGCTAGCTGCCTGGACGGCAGCAGTTTCCTTCACCTGTGATTTCCATTTCAGGTACTCATATCAGAGCGGATTAGCAAGGACCAGCAGTACCAGCCAGAATTAAATGGCACGATGATTGGTAGTGAGAGTTCATGCTCACCCGAAATTACGGATACTATGGCTAACAGGCTGGGGAATTATTCAGACAGAAGCAGCCCAATGAAGTTCAAAGGAGGCTGTTCTGGTGGGCTGCAAACACTCTGCAGGTAGAATGATTCTGAATGATGAGCGGGTTAGAATGCCAGAGCAGCCAAGATTAAAGACTCTAGTCAGATTTCTGAAACGGGTGGATATGGTCTACCTTTAGTCCTGAAAATGTCCAACGAAGATTTGGGGTCAGTGGAGTCATCAGGTGTGTAATTTTGCCTAATTTGCCATTTTCGATCAGTCACATTTCACGAAACGGATTTTGAATTGGTCACTGATTATAGTGCTACTCATAGGGGTCACATTAGGGGCTTGACAAACTCATAAACCTGTGTTTGATTTTTAGATTTTGCCGTTATTATCTCAAACTGGCAATTCCCTCTCTTCCGACCTCTAAGATCAGGTTAGTGAAACACACTGTATGCCTCAAATAAAACAACCAATGTGCAAAGAAGGCAAGACATGTGGTTCATGGACCGCTTGTATTCGATCCCACCAGTTTTGTATGTTACAGACGTTTCAAAGTTCTGTTGCACATTGACTTTGTATAATGTTCCCCAGGAGTGACGTCATTAAGGCAAATTTTGAATAGCGGAGTTACCTTGTGGTTACACTTGGAGTGACTGAAACTTGGGCTTGGGTTGTCTATCCTAATGTATGCATAGAAAAGTAGCAAAAGTAAAGTCATATTAACATGCTATCAGCCTTAACAAGAAGACCGAGATGACAAACAACCTTGTTTCTCTCCCCTCTACCACAATAGTCCATAGCAAGTTGTACTGGTGAACTACATGCTCCATGAGCACTCCATTGTTACAGTTTGATGCCCATCTCCATGCCCCTCTCCACCAGGTGCCCCAATGGAGCCTGGTGAGAAGTTGAGTACAGCACGCGCTGTATTAGCTGCTGACGCCTACTGGGAACATTGTCAAGGTGGGTAACCAGTTCCTATATCAGGGTAATATCTGTGAAGCGCTTCAAGCACTATATAGAAAGGCATTGATAGAATACCCAGATATTATATTATCTATCTTATTTCAGATATTTCAACATACCCATATTGGACCATATTGGCAAATCAAATCAGGAGAGAGAATAACTTCTTTTCAAACAACATACTCCCCCAAGGATACTAATTGGAATGGGTTGTAAATCAACTGGTAGACAGCTCGATCCATTGTAGAACGATGATTGAGTCGTTAAGACTAAAAAGTGCAATTCCTGGCAAATTTCTAAGGCAAGATGGCCCACCCGGACTTTTGTGTTACTGCCAGATGTTCAATGGCGCGGGGATGGGTGCATGTCTAATATGGTAGTATTCATACTTCACAGATCAAAACCAGTGAAGTTTTGTTAATTTTATGTAAATAATATTTTTTTGGGTGACTCCCTCCTCCTCACAGTTGGAGGTCCACCAGAGAGTCCGGTACATGGAGAACAACTGGCCGTACTTTGCCGGTTGGCCTCCCCCTGGCAGTCCTGACTAACCTCCGTCGTCCTTTTTCCTCGTCCGTGGCTCGTGTTCGCGTCCCTCTTCCCAGTATTCATCATCAGCGGCAACGAGGCCAGCCCGCCTGTCCGACCATAGTGAGTTTGTTGAGAATTTCTATTAATTTGGAACATTCCCCGAGGAAAAACTGCTGTTTTCAGACATATGTTGATCCATTTTGTTAGATTTCAACTTTTTATTTGATATTTCATGAAGCTCGATGGGTAGGTCTTAACCTTTTTGGTCCCCATAATTATTTCAACTTGACTCGAGTCACTGGGGGTTTCTGCGTGGTGTATAACCATTGGTCCTGAGCTAACTTTTGAAGTGAAAATATTGGTCAATGGAAGTTGAATATTGTGCTTGTTGCATAATTTATGCCTGGCATTTCGTCATTTCCACCCCTCTCACTATACTCCCTAGGGTAGACAATGGTCATGGTTCCTTATATTTGAATGGCCCACTGATTAGTAATTTTTCTCTGTTAAATGCTAATACAAAATCTGAAAGCGACACTGGAATGCCTTGCATTGTTTGCACGGGGGGGGTGACCGACAGAAGAAACCTTTGATCGCGCACCCCAGGCCGAGAACTGTGGTTGATCGCTTGTGTCCGTTTCGTAATTGGAGAATTTTTGGAGGTAGAAAACGCTTGATGCTCCACATTTATTGGGATTCGGATGAGATCCCTATGATACTTCCGGGATTGCCCCTCTTTGTTAAATCGTCACCCGCTCGTTGAAACACGAGACCACTTCACCCATGTATCACTAGTCATTGCTGATGCAGTGTGGGGTAAATCTATTTCATATTCAACTTACCCATATGGAGACCCTGCACCCCCCCCCGCGCCATTGGAACATCTGGCAATAACACAAAAGTCCGGGTTTGCCACCCCATCGCCCTTCTTTTTTTCCAATTTCTCTACACTGAGCCGCTTGGCTTAGAAATTCGTTAAGAATTTCACCCTTTATATTTAAATATGGGGTGAATTTGTAGTCTCGTAGTCTTGTGCTGGTACACTGCAACCGTGGACTGGCTTATTAGCTGCCACTTTAACGTCCGACAAGTGACATCCTCTTGTCTGTCAGGTGGTCTCGAGTGAGACAATCACACTACTACATTACAATTCCAATTTTAGCAGTCCCATGCCCTAGTGTGTGTATGTGAGTATACAGTATAATTTAATAACAATGGTTGGACGGATAAACTTGAACGCGTGATATCCCAATGTTAGTGATGAAGAAATTGGCTTTGGCTTGCTGAAAGTTGAAGGTCTTTGCATACTGTTATTTAATGAAGATACCCAGAATTCCTAGACTTCATTAGTCTTCTGCACAATAAAAGGGTGATACATTTGTACCAATATTGACCGATCAATTACAATCTTTCTATCTTTTTGCAGTGAGTCCCACTCCACTTCTTCTATATCATTCCGCATCGCCAACCAGGTGTTCCATATGCCGTGAGTCGGCCAAAACTCGGCTGTGGGGAGGAAGGAGGCCCCGTCCCAGGAAGGAGGGACGCGTTCTGATTGGTGCAATTAAAGTCTGTGAGCAGCAGTCGCAACTGCCATGCAGTCTTACAAGGGTGATTTTCTTTTAGCACATTTAGGAGGTGGATCTGTGTTGAAGAGAGGCTCGGGCCAGTAGATTCGGTGCCAAATTGTTGTTATAATAGTCTAAAACCTTGAACCACATTTATTGGAAGATGGTTTAATGCATATCTCCCAATGGTCCTGCGGTGTTATCTTTCAGGCAAAGGTGCTAAAAATGATAGGCTGCTTGTTGTCCATGACATGTGTGACGGCTATATGGTGCGTTTGTTTGGGTGAAACTTGCCCAACTCAAATGGAATCCACCCTACCTACATGCACGGTGTGAGTGACAATTATAAAGGCTGTGTGCTGTCTTAGGACATGAGGGCTCTGGTGCGTTTGTTCCTTAAACCTCTTGCTGAAGTCAAGTAGAGTTAACCCCCTCCACATACATGCAATGTGGGCGAAGTGAATAAGGCGGTGTGCTGTCTTTAGGGACATGAGGGCTATTGTGCGTTGTTCGGTTTGAAGTTAGCCCTTTTAACTCAACTAGAGTTACCCCTACACCTACTATGTAAACTGGGGGAGTGAAATTGAAGGGGTGTGCTGTCTTAGGACATGGGGCTAGTAGTGTGTTCGTTCAGTCAATATCTGCTTAACTCAACTAGGAGTTACCCCCCACCTACATGAAACATGGGGAGAGTGAAAGTTAAAGTGTGTGCGGTCTAGGACATGAAGGATAAGTGGTGCGTTGTTCGGTTAAAACCCTCTAACCTACATGTAGTTACCCTCCCACATAACAGTACACATGGTGAGTGAATGAAGGCTGGTGTGGCTGTCTTAAGACATGAGGGCTATTGGGTTGAGTGGTTCGGTTAAAACTTGTCATTCAAAATAGAATCCCCCCCACTACATGACACATGGTGAATGAAATTGACGGCTGCGTGCTGTCTCAGTGAAGAAGGCTATTGGTGGTTATTCAGGTTAAACTCTGCCATGCTAAACTGTCTTGGGGAATTAAAGACTGATGAGGGCTAATTGTTCGTGTTCTAGTTTTTAAACCCTTTCTTAACTCAACTAGGATCACCCCCCACCTACATGTACACTGGTGGAATAAATTGAGGCCTGCGTGCTGTCTCAATGAAGAGGGCTTGGTTGCGTTCATTCAGGTAAACTCTGCCCAGCTAAACTGTGTTGAGTGAAAGAAAGGCAATAAGGTTTTGGGGTTCGTTCGGTAAACCCTTCTTAACGCAAACAGAGGTACCCCTCCACTACATGTACCAAGGTGGAAATGAAATTGACGGCTCTGTGCCGGTCGCAGTGAAAGAAGAAAGGGCGATGGTTGCGTCAGTCACGGTATAACTCTGCATTAAAGAGACCGGAACAGGGTGGAACGAGGTTGAGCATTTGGAAATTATTTGGGTGCTGTTATTTGGACTGAGGCTCTCCTTGCAGATGGGGATGGATGATGGGCATTCATTTCCATATCATGTATGCTTAATTTTCTCGATTTTCAAGGTGAATGGAACTGAAAGCTGAAAGGCACAGGTTGTTAGTGTACATGGTGTGAAGGTTAATTGCAATTGACACAGTGCTATAGTATCCCCCCTAACCTCTTGCCGAGCCTTCAACGCCAATGGTCCAGCTGTAACAGAACAGGTGAAAAGAGGATGCATCAAACCAATTTGGAGGCTTCAGCATGTTGCCTTGTTGAGACATTTAAATTCACTCTTGAGAAATTAGAGGAATCTAAAATAGTAGGGGGGGGGGGGGGGGAATGACGAAAAGGCGGACAGGACCCTACGCATAAATGCTGCTGCATTATTGTGCCATGATAACAGAAATACAAAAAAAGGTATTCACTGAGAATCAATGACATTTTCAAATAAGTGAACGATTCAGTTGGGTGTCATTCGGATCCCATCTATAATACTGGTACAAGATTTCAAAAGTACCGGTTTTTCCACTGCTTGTATTATAGGGGATACGTGGTCCCCTCATGATGCAACAAGGAAAATTTGCATAGCTGATTGTGGTCCTGAGTGTTCAAGTGGAATCGGCCCGGAATTCGTCTAGAGTTTTAGCTGTCTAAATGTAATGGATAGAAAGTACCAACCCAAAGTCATCATATCCACATGACCAGTGACTGAATTAGAATAGTATCAGGGATAGCTGAGATTAGCCCAACATCATCTGGTGCTGTCCAGCTTAAAGGCACAACTGGAGAAGAAATAGGAAGAGTATTATTGGACTGGCGAAAAACTGAAGGGTCATTCCAACCTAAAGTTCATACGACTTTCCGTTACAGAGTACAGTCATCTGAAGTTGGCATGGGTATGCGACAAGACGAAAGCATCACATAAGGCAATAATATTTGATGTCATACTTGCACAAACCTGAACAACCATTGTTGCTATGAAATTCACACAAATATATCCTTTGAAAGCATTAAGTCTATGGGTGAGGATTGGGTAGTGGGTTGGTAGTGTTGATGGTTACTCAGAGAGAGAAAGCCAACAGAACTTCTGCTAAATATTGACTTATCAGCCAAAATGAAACATTGAAAGACATGACATAATTTCCTGTGTTGGCCCTTTGTGACGCCGCAGTATTGAACAATGGTTTCTCCCAATTCTCTGCATGAGGACCAAACTTGAAGGCAATAGTCAACATAAGAAACATGTATTGAAATGGGGTTTGACTCATAGGTACAGTTTTTCTAGTCTCTGTGTATAAACCTGTTGTATCTGAGCCTGCAGTTGGTTGCTTCCATAAACACTTGAGGTAATTTAATTTGATTATAATTTATCCCAGATTGATTAATTCCTGGGATGACCAGTGTTGTGAAAATCATTCAGAACTTTTTTGGCCCCCCAATCGTCATCATGATTTATATAAACTGCCCCTAGTTAGCCAAAGTTTGATTCGCTATTGATTAGACGATCGAGTTTAGTTAGTTTCGAGTGTATAGGACTTAATGAGTATGGACCAATGGGCATTTGATGTCATTTTTTTTTTCCTAGGGATGGGACGCCCTGCCTACATTAGGTAAGAAGAAACTTCAGTTGAGTTATTTTCGCTGTTAACATTTCCATTAGTATTCGTATAAAGTATGCAAATAAGAAATGGTGCTATGCAAAATTACGGGAAACTGCATTCGTGTTTAGACTATGGTGTGGGGCTGAGGGTGGGGAAGGGGGAGGGAATCGGGCGAGGACAGTGGGACCTGCAAATATGTTTCCTCATATTGTGAAACCCGGGATGAGTCTAATGAATCCCTCTAGAACAGTTCCCTGTAACTGGTACCATAGGTGTGTTGTAACATAAAGTCTGGTATGTATGGTGTAACAATGTCCATAAAGCCCAATATGTAGGTTGTACCATAAAGTTTCAGTAAGATGTGTACATGTCCCATAAAAAGTTGGGTTTGTTATGTTAACGTTGTGCCATAAAGGTCCAATATGTAAGTGTACCATTGTAACATGAAGCAATATGTAGTGTTGTGATCACGTAAACATAGAGCGTCCATATGCAGATGTAACAGTGTACTATAGAAGTCCAATATGTATGTGCCTCCCTGTTGTCAACAGGAAGGGGGGAGCCTAACGATTATTTTCCAGTGCGTACAAGGAAAGGAAAACAATGATTGTTTGAGGACAGGTTGTTCTGATTTGCAAAGGGACCGATCCAACTTTCTTTTGAAGTTCATCTCTGAAGCAGTCCACATCTGTCAGCAAGCCAGGTCATGGTAACATGCCATAATGTTACAGCCAGGCACATACATTAGAAATTGTCATGAGGTCGTTTGTGCTGGGGGGGGGGGGCGAGGGGGTTAAGCTGTGAAGGAGAGTGGTACCCCCCTTGAAATAATGCATTTCAAAGGCCTCCAGATGCCGCGTGGTGCAATAATGCATTAAAAGCATGAAATAGCAGTGAAATGACTTGTCCCAAAATTTGGAAAAGTGTTTTAAAACTACAAAACCTTGTTAGCCATCGCTCACTGGACAGCCAGCATGTATAAAAATGATGGGCCCACATGGGCAAATCTTGTGACTCCGCAAATAACAGTTGGTTTACCACTGTGTTGTGGAACAAACTGTTTGTCCTTCCATAGTTTTGAGTATACAGGGAATATTCGTAGTGTTTGCCATGGCGAGATAAGTTATTAGTACCTTCAGAGCAGATGTTGAAGATAGTCATGGAACGGTTTTGTCTCGTCAAAGTGCATCACATGTGTAAACATGTGACCCTCGACACCATTTAGTGTTATAATATGTGGTGTGAACCATGAACTTGCCTGCTATTGCCGTGGCAACCACTGGGCATGGAAGCTTCTGATGCTGCATACTGTATGTGTTACTTTGTTCCGAAGGTCATGTGACTTTACTGGACTTTGTTATTGTCCAAACTCATATATGAAACGCCCTAATAATGCATGAATGGCTATTCTGTTATCCCCATGATGACCAAGTACCCTGTTAACACAAAACCGTCATGGAATCCCTCAAACTCTATAGTCACAATTGAAATAACTCATCATACCAGAGCTTGCCCAGGAGGGGGGGGGGGGGGGGGGGAAGGAGCGGGAAGGGGAGAAGAAAATTCGGGGGGGGGGGGGAAGCGGAAGGCCCCACTGGTGCTCCCACCCTCCTCCTAGTACAAGCCTTTTTTTGCATTGTGCAAGAGTTCATCACTGGCAGGAACCCGTCAGAGCCATACGTGTGAATCTGGCTTTTGGACAACGCGCCCCTCATAATGTCAAAGTATTTGTATAAATGCAGGATTTCAATAAATGCTTTTGGAAAATAGATACCGGCGTATCACACATACTGAATCTGACGTTTAGTGGGAGAAAAAAAGGCTCAAGGTAGAATGTGATGTGACAACATCTTTTTATTGTAATATTCTCAAGTGTATTTATACAATTCAAATCTGCACATAATACACAAGAAGCTATTGTAATATATGGTTTTGTGTGTAAAATCCCTATACAAGCAGATCTAGGGAAAACAATTGCAAAAAGTAAACAAGTCATTGGTATTCAATACATTGGTTGCAATATATTTTACATAAAACTATGGTATGCTCTCTTTTTTGGCACTTGCCCTGGGGGTTTTTTGGTGCTATCTAACAAAACGGGTAAGTAAATAAAATTACATACATAAACTGACAGGGCTGATGTTTCTGAAACTTGACCCAGCAGGACAGCTCAGCATTTACCGAACAACTGCACTCTCCGTTGATTCTTTTTAAGGTCAGCATAACCATAAGTTTGATAGCAAATTACTAAGAAAAGGCTACTCAAGAAATGAAAGTAAATCGATGCGTGGTGAGGAGTGCATTGCTCTAGCATCTTGTTGGGTGACCTCCTTCACGGGTGGCGCAAGCAGGAGAAGTATGCTCCCATTTGTTTGTGGGGGGGGGGGGGGAGGGAATTTCCCCCACTCCCTC
This sequence comes from Sclerodactyla briareus, assembly GCA_026419785.1. NCBI lineage: Eukaryota > Metazoa > Echinodermata > Holothuroidea > Dendrochirotida > Sclerodactylidae > Sclerodactyla > Sclerodactyla briareus. The sequence continues at coordinate 360,907 of JAODTK010002765.1, read as the reverse complement.
TGGGCCTACCTTCTCCCATTGGAAGAGTCTCTCTCGTTAGCTACTTCAAAGTTGGCACCCCCATATCCAAACTCGATTTCATAGTGCCAGCGCACCGCCTCACAAATCTGGCACGGTCAATTTTCTGCCATGTGTACCTTGCACCCCTCTCTCAGTTGGGACAATCCTGGCGCCCCCCATACGTTTACATGAGTTCTGTATGGAAAACGAAAAAGGTACGATAGCGGTTGCTCTTAACAGGCAATAGTAAGGACAGTTTCACCACACAGGAATGAAGTGTTTATACGTGGATAGCCGCGTAGCTCTGCCTGCAGTGCAGTTGCTCCATTTGAAAGATTCTTGCATGGAATAACTTATAAGAATTAGAAATTGGGAACACAAAAGTGAACACTGACTCATTCTTTACTACATAACGTCCATGGATTTGCTCAATGTGAAACATGATAATATCACCAGAATTGCATTACTCACGCAGTGTATGCGGGAATGTCATATCACTGAACGCGCTTAAAGGAGAAGTAAATTTGGAAATATCTCTGATATATGAAACAGCAGAGGTACTTGAACAGTCTACAAAAAAAAAAAATCATTGAAAAAGTGTTCCATCCCAAGTATATGCGCTTATAAAACAAAGAGAGAGAAGGTCGCTGCCATTTCCTCCTTCAAGTTGAATGGCAAGGGACTTGAACCAAGTCCGATTATGATGTCACACAAAACCCATACCAGCTGGCCATTTAAGGTTCCTTGTTTTTCCCACCTACCGTATATGATTGTGCACAGCATTGTACCATTTTAATGAATCATGGGAGGATATAATGAAGGAAAATATTTAAGGACTAAATGGGGTGCGAATCTGATGCACATATTTGGATTATTTGATCATTAATTATAATAAAGAAACAAAAAGCCGCTCGAGTTAAAGTGGTTTGGTGATGTCGGTTCATTCAAAGTGACATATCTCGAAAAAGTATGCATATTTTCGAATGAATTTTTGGGGGAGATGTTTAGACATGTATCTCATCTGACATCATAGTTCACTTTCCACAGTTCAGACTTTTTCTCTTTATTCCTTCGTATTGCTTTGATGTGCAACGAACATTTGCATTTTTATTTATATTTATATATATATTATATACAACTCAATATGTGCAACTTCAATTTACAGATTCTTGCAACTTCATGGGGTTGCCCAAGATGCCTACGTTAATTCAGCCTGTCCAGAGGCGCCGTAAGGGAGATCACTGGACCATGGTTAGTTCGAATTCGGTCGGCCCCCCCCCCGATGCCAAAGACTTGTACCAAATTTGTAACTGTTGCCTTCTTTGCTGCACTCAGCACAAGGGATCGGAACGGATACAAACGTGGGTGGCAAGTGCCATCTGTGGTGAATTCCCCCCCCCCTCATACCCCCCCCCCCCGCCCACACCCCACATTAGGTATGCTATAAAGAGACATTGCCCATGCCGTGAACTGGTTGAAGGGGATTCGTAGGACGAAAAGGGCATATCCGAATACAGGACTGCACCATTATCGGGCCTTGAGTAGGTTCGTCTTATGCTCCCCGGCAAGTACAGCTTGAGAATGACGATTATGGCACCTCAAAATGACCTCAATATCTCGGCAGTTCTAAGCTAAAATTGCGTACTTGGACCACAAATTTCAGGGCCAGCGCTACCTGACGGAACCATCTTCAAATATAGCACTATTACAATATGGAAGTAGTGTTCAATCAATTAACTTTTTCTGGTAAGCCTACTCTCAGAAGGGCATTCAGCATCCCGCTGGGCATTGTTACCGTAAAATGTCTGATGGCCCAGGGGAGATCTCTGTCTGGGACTAGTAAAAAACTAAATTTGAAAATGAAGCTCTCAGAATCACTTTTTAGGCTGGATTCCCTAGAGGGTTGCGTACCGGGTGGTGTGAAAAAAAACTATTTACGAAAACGAACGTTTATTAGTAGAGAAAACATATAAGTGTATGCGGGGAAAAGACCATACAAATGCAGCCGTACATGCATATTTTCGTTGATTGGTTTTTAAGGAAGATTCTTTTATAGAAATTAGTCGCGGTGGTACGCATCGTATACGCATGGGTACATAGGCTATTCGCCTATGCGGTGTTGGTTTGCTTCAGGTATAATTGTTGCCCGATGGAAACCAAATATTATCTTTCCAAAATAATAGGGGACAGTTCAGGCTTGGCCCCCGCTCGGTTGACGAAATTGGCTATTTTCCACATAGCATACGATCTAGGAATCCAGCCATAGGACGATTGCTAGCAAATGGCCATCGCAAATGGCGGGTTAGTAGTAGCTATCGTAGGTGCTTTGTCGTCGACGGAGACGTTTGCATGACCGTCCGATGGAAAAAAAAAAAAAACTCGTTCCAATTGCAATTCGATATTTATTGATAAAGTTTATATCGCGACAACACTATGTCAATGTAAGATTAGTCTCGATATTCCGGGGACAGATTTTCCGGGAAGTAATTGTAACGGTACCGTCATTATTCGACTGGTTTGTACGAGACCGAGAAGCCTCTAACAAAATGTAAATAGTCTGTTTAATATCCCTTGGGACTTCTCTGAGGACTGTCAATATTGGAGTCCCTAACGGGCCCCCATGGTCCAACCCTTGGGAAATTGCAACTCGCAATATTATTAATATTATACATAAACCTTCTCAGTCTTGGCGTTTATCCTCTTGCTGACGTTATACAATCACTATTGTCACAGAGCTACTTGTCATGATATGGTCTGAGATGTGGTTAGAGCTGATGGAATGTGAGAGAGTTTGTTCGGCTTGCTATCAACAAGCTTTTACTGAACGGAATAAAAAAATCTGAAAAATGTTTTTCCTGAAGGTTTTCAGGACAAAATGCAGATTAGAATTGTAAAGAGGGAATTAGAAGCTGGAGGAAAATGAATGCGTTCAGTCCAAAAATTAAACGAAGTTTGTACCCAACTCGGATACGGAGTTACAGTTTTTGTAAGGGGTGCATGTGTCGTGGCAGATCGAAAAACATTCCCATCATGCATCATAATGATGTCATACTTACACAACCCCCCTTGCAAACAATCTTTGTTTTCTATTGAAATTCACACATTATTCCACTCTTCGAAAAACATTTGTATATGAGGAGGATGCTATAGTGGGTTGGTAGTGTTAATGGTTATTGGGGAGAGGAAAGACAAAGAATTCTGATAAATGTTGAACTTAGTCAACAAAATGAAACAATGAATACATGACAAAAACTTCCCGGGTGTCAAGTGTGGAGTCATGCGTCAGGATTTATCCTGCCAGGTGTCATTTAACAATTGACGACACACTACAGGAAGGGACAGCGATTTGGCCAAAAAGACGCGAAATCAAGAACAATGAATTTTGTCGTAAAATGAATCATTTCTCCGTCGAAGAAGTTTCATATTTCTTGTAGCGCTTTTTGCTTCCTTACCCCAAATATGGTATAATATTATGGGACAGTGCTCGTCCTCCCATACATAACAAACTTACAAAATACTCTGACGATAACTCACGACTCCCCTTATGGTAAGCCTTAAAAAAATCTATGTTTTTCGTCATGAGCTCGCACTTTTCGTTACGAGTGAGCTCTTACGACCATCAAGCGGCCGTTCACCCGTAAATAAAAAAAAACGTTGGCAAAGGCCAACATTAGGGCATTGGGGACAATTGGAAAATACTCCGACGACTGAAGAGGGGGAAGGGAGATTTTCTTTTCTACTCGAAGATAAGACATGTTTGAACGCTTGTAGTGGCCTTCACCTACAATACAACACAAGAATGTTGTTTGTTGACTAGATATTCGGTAGAAATTTGTTTGATAATGCAGAACGGTAAGTGTACTAAGGGTCGTATACCGAGGGCCCAATTACTCCTGTTGTGACCCTGGTCTTAACGAAAGCACGACATGCCCTCGTTCGATATCTGTGGGCCCTTGACCTCTCGAAAAAATCGCGGACTGTCTAACATCGATTCGCCTCTTACGTACTCGAAAACATAACTTCGAGTTTTTTACTATCATCACAAGCAAGCATCCTCACTACGATCAAAGGAGCAATACTACACTGTATATAGAAAGCAGATGGCGTAATAGTGGGTGACGCATTCTCGCCGCTATTTCCCCACTGTGGTGCCGCGTTGGCTGACCTTCTGTTGAGGAGAAAAAAAGGAGAATGCTGAACTCCCGTGTCAGCTGAAAAGATTAACGAGCATGGAGTCTCCTTCGTCCTGGTTGTTATTATCGTTGAGTATATAAACAGGAGCTAATGGACCTGTGAAGACAGACTTGTTTTTACTGGCTACCTCGTTCGCCGCAACTGGTACCACTCGCACGATCGTGTGTTCAAAGTGCTTGGGGAAGCAGGGATTATAAGCAAACTATGGGAGCTATAAGCAACATCTCTTGTGAAGATGGCCTTAAGCTTAAGGCAGTTGTAAATTTAGAACTAATGAATTGATTATCTGCCAAGTCTCGGGAGTGGATGGAGAACAAGCTCTCATCATATAGTCGCGGTCATTGCGACGTCAGCTAGTAATGGACACAGCTTATTAGCGATATGGCGAGAATAAGCAGTGGGTCTGACTCCACTATATACCCCCCCACCTCCAAAAATGAATTCATTGCAGCTCTTTTAGACATCTGGGTCTGGTGGTCGTCAGAAGGGGGCAGATGAATGTATGATGAAAGTAGAAAAGGTCTCAAAGATCTAGCAGGAGCATATATAGGACCTATGAGCGTGTTGACGATTTAAATACTCAATAACCCTTCGGGGGGAAAACGCATCAATGCCGCATTGATGCGGAATACTAATTTTGACCAATCAGAACGAGTTCGTCTAATTCGATGAGTTTTCTGCTGCTATCTCTGTTATGGTAAACCTTATAGCCACTTCATATTTTCGCTTGCATGACCTTCGGCAATACACATTAAAACCATATACATGAGGGATACATTTTGTTTTGTCAAGTGACCTAATCACGGTTACTCGACGATCATGCATTCGACGACGACTTATACTTTTCTGCGAGGGGTCAGTGTTGGCACAAGCGCCAATAATGACGAGGACACGTCATTAATAGGCGTCCTACACCGGTTTAGCTTGCAAGGATTAGGGAAGCAAATACAAGCAAATTGTTTCACTGTCAGATGTTCGAATATACTTTCGTTGCCCGGTCTACGAAAAACAGTATTAGTGGATTTCCCGAAATTTCCTTATTCTGAAGAGGAAAAAGGAAGAAAAGAGAAAAAGTGGTAACGAGGATCGATTGGACCAATTTATGCGTTTGTGCCAAACGTTGACAAAAAACTGCATAGTAAGCATGCGTTTTTGTGTCTTGCAATGCGGTGTTTGTATAAAACCAGCTCAATAATTAAACTGCGTGAGGTTCAGATTTGCCACCAGCTCACAATGATACATGGCGACCAAGTGTCGATCTAGTGAACGCCGAGTCTGACCGTGCTCGCGACTTCGTGCAGAAACAGTTTTGAGGAATTTTTCGTCGGGTGACTATGTATGATCTCGTGAACGGTAGCGACAACACTGTTGCATGAAAGAGTTTGACAGTTAGATCAAGGGGAGGAAAAAACCGGGCGGCGCCCAGCAACACTCAAAATAGTGGGGGAGGGAAATATCTTCCCCCACCTCCCAAGGCAGAAAACCCGTTGTTAGTCACAAATTATTAGAAATTATTGGGTATGATCACCATAATGGATGTTATCACACTTCACGTTCCACGGGGAACGATCGTCTAAGAACCTCAGAACTATATTCGCATTACTCACGCAAAAAATTGTGGTCGTTCAGGACTCGTGTTGTGTGCCGAGGGCCCACGACCGACGATATAAGCTCTACGTGTAGTACAGATGTCCACAAAGCCCAGTACAGTGAGTATTGTGTATGTAGCAGTAGCACGGCTTGCACAGCCCTGACTGGTCAGCTGGCGAATGAGCCAGTGCCAAAAATAGAAATGGTTTGAATGGCGATCTCTATACTAAATTCTACGCAAATGTCCACGTAGAATAAAAAGGACTTAATACTCGGATAGGCCTACTCTGTAAAGGAGTTAAGTAAGGTAATTAATGTATTCGGAAAACTATGAATAATGATTGATATATATCTATTTTCATTAATGTCATGGTTGGTGTGTAATATCGTTGACAACCCTTGCGCCGGACCCATTATATCAACCATGGAGCGGTAGCGATAATGAAAAAAATCAGCAAAAACCACGAACAATGAGGGGGGAAAAAACGTCCTCGAAAACAGCGCAAAAGTTTCTTTAGAATAATTACAAAATATTTTAAAGAGGTTTCTTCAATCTTAATTGGATCGGAGTATAGGATTAGCCGGTCAGTAGAGCTCCAGAGTCCAGACTTGCCAAGTCGAGAACATTTTTTTTTTGTGTTTTAAGTTTGGAAGCACACAAAGCTCAGCTTTTTCCGTCGTGCCCTTGGGCAAGGTGCCTCACCTAATGTGGCTCCTCATTCCAGGTGGTAAAGGGGACCTGCGAGAAGTGGTACAAGCGGCATTGTATAGCTGCTGCAGTTACTATTCCTGTGCGTAATTGATCTTCCTCCATTGCACGAACAGAACTTAATCAAGGCTTTATAACAAGTGTAGGTTTGTAGGATTTGTAATTTAGGATTGTAGGGAATCACAGCCACGCCTACAGTATAGTGATAGTCCCGAGATTTTATAGGGGGTGGGACTGTGACAACGTCCTATCAAAGCACTTTTTCAACATGGAACAAGTTAAACAGATTTTAGAATGCATATTAGCAGAAGTGGATTAGAACCAACTCAATGCCCTGGTTTCTCACATTTTGATAAAAGACAACATGTGGATCACCAAAGTCGAGTAAGGTGAAATTGATTTGTAACACCCAAATGAAGGGTTATTAGGGGCTATATTGCACCAACTGCACTGGACCTATCTGAAAATGCAAAAATTTTGCAAAGGGGAGGCGGACACCATTCCTCAGATATTATTCCTTTACACGTTAGGTTCTTTTTCAGCGATTGAGGTTCAGGGCACATGCATTGTACCGTTTTTTTTTAGTATGACAAGGGCGAGGACCCGACCGGGACGGAAAACCGATATACCGGGTGGAAGATGTCGCTCTACCAACTTGGTGATGCCAACAACTCGGAGACATACAACTAAAACACTAAAAAATACCTGCGCTGTTCTGACCTCGAATGTCTCTAGTCCCTTGACCAATCGCATGGGCAAGGCAGCACGTAAAGGTGAGGGGCTCTGATGGCGCGAATGGTAGTGTGGGAGTGCATCGGTTTCCTGGGTTTGGAATTTAAGCGTACTCGGGAATGGCCCATGTTTCACTCCGCTTTCGGCGTTACATATATAGAGAAATATAATAATGGCACTTTCCTTTCTGGAATAACTACTTCAGAAATTGTCTACATTCAATGAAATGAAGGGATACCTTGTAAAAGGGGACCATAACAATTGCTATATAAATCCAAACCACATTGTATAGTTTAACCCAACTTTTAAGTGCTTATTCGAAATTGAGACATCTGAAGCTAAAAATGGGAACATTAAAATTGGATTTAGGGTACGTGTTTTCCTATCATGTAAAGGTTCCTACAAAGTACAGGACATAAAAAATGGTGTCCTAAAACATAGAAACGCCCTATTTTCGTGTGAAACCTATTTCTCCAGACCGGGGGTAGTTCAGAATGAGAAACGATGTGAAAAAATGTATGTGCAATTTCCTCTTGGTAACAAGCATAAATCAATCCCGCCTGGATGGAGGAAGTAATTTGGTACGTGGGTTCCGCTAAGTTATATGAGCTTATTGGTCAGGGGGTAGGTCGAAGGTCATCTGAGGTCAGGAGTGGTCAGTATGAAAATCTTGTAACATAAGGCCAGAAGGCCGGTCGATCAGGTTGGATGCGGTATGCAGCTTCTATGGGTAATACGAGAACTTGTTCGTTGTAGACAGACGGGGTAGTTGTACGAAAGAATAGGACACTTGTGTTAACTTAGTAATACGTCAACAAAATGTTAAGCTGGTACACGATAACTCGACGCACCTGGAGGATAACGATCAAGACATGGTATATATGGGCTCCCCATAATGAGTACATGACTCTATTGTGTTGGGTCAGGCAAAACGTTCGAGGTCGAGAGAGGTCAAAGTCTTGAAAAATTTGTACATGATAAGTCCAGAATGCACTTCAAAAAACTGTCCCTCATTGCAATTCTGCATGCATGAAAGAGATGAAGTTCTTTTAAAAGATAGTAATGACATAGACCTCCGCATTAGGCGGCTATAATCTAATCGTCCATAAACATAATTACAATTTGATGAAGCGCAAGGGCACGGTCAATTTGCGATGGTTGTAAGCGGGGGTGTCCAAATATTAAAGAATGGGGACAGATGGTATAGAGTGGGTATCAGTGAAACTTACATCCAAATATCACGGGTTCGAATTCCAACGGTCACCGGACGATTTTCCCAGGTGGCTCTACTTGCAGTTTGCGATGGGCGAGGTATGGTCTTCCACTCATGGTTCCGCTGTTGATGCAGTGGATTTCTGGGTTACTGGGGCTTGTTACGGGATATTTGCAAGAAGTCCTGTCTGGTGGCTGTGAGCAGTCACGTTGAATCACGCTCATCCAGGTCCGCGAAAGTGGTCGGGTCATGAAGTTCACTGATCGTCCTTGCGTGGGGACGTAAATGGCGGTCCGGGAGCAGGTTGGGATTGGTACACCTGCCTAGTTATAATATGAGCCTAGTCGAGAGAAGAGAACGCGAGTTATCGACGGTATTCATCCACGATCCATACGTCCAGGGTTCCTAGATGAGCTTCGTGGATTCCTGAACCCATAGAAAATCAAATCAAAGGTTTTGGCGGGCAAAATATGGTAGGAAGCCATCTTGAAGGAGAGGCGCACGCCCCAAATGGTCCCGGTTCATCAACTCGGGTGAGAGCATGAAGGGCCGGGTCAGACTTCACCAATACGTTAGGAGAGTTATCATTCGTCTGCCGGTGGACTGCAGAGCAAGGTCCTTAATCATTCTGCCTTAACAAACCCTGATACAATTGTTAAATGTTAGAGAAACGAGATCGCTCCGGTATGCCAGACCGTCCGACGTGGAATAGCCGCCGTAGTTTATTGATGTGACATATTTTCCATTTACCGTTGAGCTGAACGAAAAGACAGAAAACGAAACAAGAACAAAACTGAAATGTGAAAAGACTGTAAAACAAACGTTACAAAAAATCGTTAATGTGACCGAATCGCAAAAGTACTGCAATAAGTACGGCAGGACCATACGGATGTTGACAATCTACGAGTGCATCAACTGACGGGAATTTATACTCACTGAGCATTTTTAGTCTTTAATATCATAGCTTGGTACCGGTAAGTGGCGCAGCCGAGAGCTTTAGGTGTAAAGAGCCCTGTACTGCCGGGTGTCGTAGCCTTCTCTCCACTTGTATCTCCGAGGTTGCCAGACTTGGGTCATGAGTTCATGAGGAATTGAATTTTACGTTTAGAAGGGATTTTAAAACAGGAAATGGACGGGGCTAGGGAACGCGTGGGGAGCGATTTTTTTTTTTTTTTTTTTGGCGGGGGGGTCCTTGAATGAGAGCAACTGTCATCATCTCCTCTGATATTTGCCACCCGGAAATATACCATTCCACCCCTCAGACCGTTAGTTTCCATATGCCAATAACTAGTTCTGAGACATTGGGGGATAGAGATGGGGAAAATGCTAAGTCTATTGTGAGTAGGATCTACCGACAACATGAAACAAAAACAGAATTTCAGTGAAGGGACGGGAGCTGATTGGTAGTGGTTATCTCCCCTTCCCGGCACCCTCCATAACTACGCCAATGGCACTCTAAAGCAGGAACGAAAAACTTCGTTGGGAAAAATAAAAACAATTCTAAAGTGAAGGACTTTATGAATGTCGGGAGGTCGCGAACCCTGACGCCCTATGGTGCTCCTCGCTTCGATAGTCGCTCATTTACTCGGAAATAAGATGAGATGTAAGATGGGACAAGGATCGGTTAGGCAGATATAGTCTCCAGCCCACCCCACCCTTCCCGTCTTCTGGGTTATTATACCGCTTCGCCATTGACTGTTTGAAGAACTCACCATGTGATTTTTTGCTGATAGTAAATCCTGAATGTTTTCACTGTTGTGAGTCGGAATCTTCGTCTGTACCTTCTAAGCGGTTGACAGGGCATTAGGGCTGGGTCGCTACTGCATGAATCGTCGGATTCAATGGTCGACCTGCAGAGGAAATAACAAGTCAGATTAAAGTCCAATGGTCAAGTGATATGACTCGACTCTTGGTATTTAAACTTTAGTACAGTTTGGCAGCAGCTATAAACTCCAGATCGAATTCAGCAGATCAAGGGGTCAATATGAATGCGTCGTTCCCTGATTGTTACGCTGGTGTCGAGCGCGTTATCCATGTAAGCAACGCCAATATGGACGTACTTTGGGTTTTTTTTAGGTGGGCAAACCTGTAAAACGAACTATGCTGTCATCTGAATGAAATGTGAACATCGTTCACAAAGAAATTACTGAACGATCTCATCTGGCCTATTCGGTATCTATGTTGTCAACGTGTCGCCACAAGGCGCAACATTGCAGCATGTACTGTATGGAGTTACGTGCGGCATTGTTCGCATCGTACCCACTAAGTTCACTCTAAATTTTTCGAGCATTAGAATGTAAATGGGGAAGTACAGCCAAAAAATTTTTTTACATGGCATTGATTGGCATTGCAAATCATGCCATTCAAACTTTGTTTAAGTCAATGCATTGTCCAGTTATAAAGCTACAATTTTTAAGATGAATATTCATCATGCTAAGTGCAAATTGGCAATAATTGATGACGTCATATCTACCAATTTTGAAGAAGAAGAAACTTGAGAAGTAGTCTTAACTGTCCTTATAATTGGTAGATATGACCACCATAAATAAGGGTGCCAATTTGCCAAATCACTCCATTATATGGAATTTGACGGAAGCCATATCTCACCCAACACCGCCGACAGCTATAACTGGAATTAAAGGATCTGGGAATGGATTTGTTATCTCTTTTAATCATTATAACACTGAAAGAGTATTAACTTGCCTAAAGTGTAAATTGAATGACTCGTGATGCCGGGAAATAGTAAATAAGCTATGGACGTTGGGGGATAAGATGCACCCTGTACAAATGTCGAAATTCAAACCGGTTTTCACTCCAGTGAGGATAATCGTAAAACGGCAGGCAATAGGCTCCCCCTCTCACGTTTGCAGGAATTTTATAGGTTTCAAAACAATGGCGCATGCGTGGAGTTCTCGGCACAGTCACGACTCGATCGAAAACGCCCTCTCGCGCAAGTTCCTATATGAGGGTTGATTTTGATTCTTCCCCTAAATTCATTAGAGTGATATAGCGGGATGATAGAGAAGAATGCCAGAATGCGTTCGTGTTTGTCGCGCAAAAGAGGAATATGAGTTTAACTGATCCGATATAATTGCATGGTGGAAACGATCTTTAAACGCGATCATCGGGATAACCGCCGAATGGGTGTAGGACCTAGAATGTTTTGTTTTCGTACGAGGAAAGGTGTAGGGAGAGGATAACAGGAGTAATCAAATTTGATGGAAAGGTGCAACGCTTTTAGAGTTAAGGCTACCTCCTCAAATATGCCAGAGCTCCACAAACTGAGTCAGGCATGCAGCTGTCTGTCGGCTGTTAGCCCAGTCACGTTGAACTTCGCTCCTCCAGGCTCCGAGAAAGTGGTCGGGTCCTGGGGTTCACTGATCGTCTCTCGGATGGGGACGCTAAAATGGCCGGTCCAGGGAGCAGGTTGGGATTGGTTACACCTCTGCTCGGATATCATCGGAGCGCTAGTCGGGAAGAGATGGCGAGTTATCGCCGGTATTCATCCACGGGAATCAATACGCCAGGGTTCCTAGATGAGCCTTAGTTGGCTCCTGACCCGGAGAAATCAAATCAAGTTTTCGCGGGCAAAGTATGGTAGGGAAAGCCATCTTGAATGTAGGGGCTCACGCCCCAAATGGTCCCAGTCATCACTCGTTTGAGAGCATAAAGGGCCCATCTCACTACGACAATTAACGGTTGTGCAATCATTCGATCTTTTCGGTGTATGCCGAGCAAGGTCCTTCTCATTCTGGCTTAACAACCCTGCTACAATGTTAAAATGTTAGAGGAACCGGATTCGCTACCGGTATTTGCCAGACCGTTCCGATGTGGATGGAATAGCCCTCCCGTACGTTTTATTTGTGATGTGAATTTTTCCATTTACCGTTGAGCTGAACGAAAAGACAGAACGAATACAAAGAGCAACAACTGACATGTGAAAAAGACTGTACAACCAACGTTAACAAAAATCGTTAATGTGACCGACTCTCAAAAGTACTGCAATGATGTTACTGCAGCGACTATACGGATGTTGACATCTAACCGATTGCATCAACTGCGGGAATTTATACTCATGAGCATTTTTAGTTTTACTATCATAGCCTTGGTACCGGTAGTGGCGCAGCCGAGGAGCTTTAGAAAGAGCCATGTCCTGCCTGTGTTAGTAGCCTTCTCTCCCCCTTGTATACTCCGAGGTAGCCAGTACTTGGGTTCATGAGTTCATGATTGCATTGAATACTAGAGATTAACAGGAAATGGCGGGGCTAGACCGCGTGTGGAGCGATTTTTTTTTTTTTTTTTGGGGGCTGTGGGGGGTCCTTCGAATGAGAGGCAACTGTCATCCTCTCCTTCGATATTTGCCACCCGGAAAATACTACCATTCCACCCCAGACCTAGTTCCATATGCCAATACCTATTTCAGACTGTTTCATTTCCGAGACATTTGGGTGATAGAGATGGGGAATGTGCTCCGTCGATTGTTAGTAGGCTCCTACCGAAAAATGCAACAAAAACAGAATTTCAGTGAAGGGACGAGGGTATTTGGTAGTGGTTATCTCCCCTTCCCCTGCCCCCGCCATAACTACGCCACGGGCACTATAAAGCAGGAACGAAAACTTTGTCTGTGACACAAAATGAAAACACTTCTAAAGTGAAGGACTTTATGAATGTCGGGAGGTCGCGAACCCCTGACCGCCCTATGGTGGCTCCTCGCTTGCGAGAGTGATACATACTCGGAGGAAAATCGGAAAATAAGATGAGATGTAAATGGGAAGGATCGGATTAGGCAGATATAGGTCTCCAGCCCCCCCCCACTTCCGTCTTCGGGGTTATTATTACCGCGTCGCCATTGACTGTTTGAAGAACTCACCATGTGATTTTTCTGTGATAGTAAATCAGGAATGTTTTCATGTTGTGATGTCGTAATCTTCGTATGTCCATTCTAGCGTGTTGACATGCATCTTAGGGC